>CM056203.1:64346772-64879272 GCA_029692085.1 Gymnothorax javanicus | reverse complement strand
CCTAAAGCAGAGCTGTCCAACGCTGTATCTGGAGCTCTACTGTCCAGGTGGTTTTCACCCTGACCCCTACAAAGATCCTCAAATTCAACAGCTAGAGGTCTCCTTCAGCTAATTAGCAGAGCAGAATCATGAATGCCGAAATAAGGGTGGAAATAAAAAAAAATCTACTGGGAGACAGATCTCCAGAAACAGCCCTATTCCCTCTGGCCAAAAGGTGTCTATTCAGCAGTCACCTTATAGAAATTTGTCGACTTCAATCACCCAATCTATAGCAAGAATGCACATGCAACCAACGATCAGCTGAACATGAAATATCTTTGAGGAGACAAGGAACCAGAGGCTCAGAGATTGTGATGAAACTAAAAGAAGATTACTTTAAGATAAACTACATACCAGATATGGTGTGGAAACTTGTGTATTACACCTTTAAAGAAACTATTTGTCTGAGTGCGCGACAAAACCAATTAACACTTGTTTCAAGATCAGGCTGACAGAGACTCTCTGAGAATTATAAACAGCAACAACCTCACAAAAGATCTCCTGAATCAGCTGATTCATATCACACAAAGCCCTGCTGAACACTTATGAGGTTGGAGGTCTCAGTGATTTTGGAGGGGCAGGTGGTGTCGTGAGTGGCTCCCTATAACTGAGCAAGCCAAGCAGAGATGAAAGGGGTGAAGAAGAGAGCTTCAGCGAGCATCCTTCTCAGAGAGGTGTTGCTTTAATTAATCACACTTCAGGACACCGCGAGCACCTGGGCGATGCCGTGACGCCTCTCCGGTGCCAAGCGCTTACGGGGGAGGACGCATGCCAGGCTAGATACCAAAGGAACCAACGCAGACTCGTCTACGCTGATTAAAATAGCATTGCCAAAATTGGAGCAATTAGACAGCACTCAAAACAAGAGGGACTGCTCTCCTGCCTGCAGAAACCGCTGCAATTCCAGCTGAGGTGGGGAGCAGACCGTTTCAAAACGGGCATTTCAAGCTTTCCAGTGAAACTCCAACTTCAGCCGCATTTCAAATAGTCTGTCATTCTAACGAGGAAGAGTCCGAAAAAAGCTGTCCCATTAGCCTGGCACGGCAATCCAGCAAATGAAACCGGCCAGCGTTTGAAATACATTCTAGATTTTTTTTTTGCAGCTGCAAGAATATTATACAAAGACCACAAAGTATTAGCTTAAGATAACCCTGCATCAGCTCCAGTGGCAAAATAAACAAAATCCTGAATCGTTCTAAAAATCTTTGAAAAGACCATGAATCTGAATAATTCTTATGCCACCCTGACACTCGCACGATTATTATCCCCGCAATGCTGCACAATGTGTCGTGGCAAGGCGTGCTATTTCGGTGGTACGCAGCGGAGCCTTGTTTGCGCCCTGTTCGCGCACTGCACACGCATAAGTTATGCACTGTCTACGCAATGCGCGGCCAAAAATTTGAACTATGCGCGAACAATGCGTGAACACTTCGTGAGAAGTTCCTGGCATACGCGAATGGTTCGTGACGTGCGCGACCTATGCCTGAACTTGGCATGCCATGATCACATGAACAACTAGTGACAACAACCTAACACGGCACGCATTGACACGCACCGTCGGCAGTGTTCGTGCCTTGTTTGCGTAGTGTTCACGCATGGTTCACGCAAGTGGCACCCACATGGCACGAACATTGTGCGCCAAATGCGTGCCGAATTTCTGAACATTTCAAACTTCTCTCTACGACATGGCACGCACCCCTGCACCCTTCACACACTCTTCACGTTTGTTCCCGAAGACTTTAATCATTGCCACGACGCATTGCGTGGCATTGCGGGAACAAAAATCGTGCAAGTGTCAGGGTGGCATTAGGCTTACAAAAGCTTCATGGTGCTGGTGGAGTACTGATCAGAATTTTCACACGCTATACTATTCTGGCGAGCTTATAGAGGATAAATATAAACGTAAATTTAATCCGTTTCTGGCCCCCCCGCGTAGATTAGTACTGACCTCCGCGGACCCCCTCCAGGGGGTAGAAGAATGCCACCAGCAAGTTCATGAGCACGGCCAGGTTGAAGGAGATGTTGCTCCAGAAGGACATGTTACGTGAGCACCAATACAGGACAGGCTGGGCTGCAAGAGCACAAACAAACAGGAAGTTCTTCAGAGCCTGGTCCACACGACCCCAAACCAATAAACCCTGACTACACCCGGGGGGAGTTCCAAAGATGAGTTCATTAGCTCCTACTTCAATCAAGAAATGATGAAAATTCAAACAGTATTTTCACCACACACAAATGAAGAAAAATGAGCGAGAATTGAGAAATGTTACTCAGTAGAAACATCATAGGCAATATCGTAACTGTCATTAAAACAGGTCCATCACATATCCTGTGCTTTATGACAACAGGCAGTGCATCAGTTGGCAACATTTTCAGCATGGGGATTCAATGATGAGGCTGACAGCATAATATATAGCATTATAACAGCACTACCGCGAGCAACAACATGTTTCTACTGAGAAGTCACATTGTTATTCACAAAGAAGAATTTCAAAAGTTTCTTTGAGGTCAAGGGACATATGAATGTACTAGTTTCTATAGCATTTCTGGTTTTCCTACCACACACCTGAAATCACAGATTTCAATTTTTCAATAAACGCTGCCGGCAGGAACATGACCTGACAAACACAACTTGACATCGCCAGCTATAATCTCAGCTTTAGTAGGTGGAAATAGGTAAATATGCTTTAATAAAACTGGAGGACATTTATGCTAGTCAAACTCAAATTTCCATGAACTGAAAAGGAAAGATTTTCCACAAGCAGTGTGACAGTGCCACTATAGTGTGGATTTTCAATATCCCGTGGCCAGGTTTTAAGATCACAGGACGGTCAGAAGGTAATGCCAAGAATAGGCAGAAAAAGAATTAAACTATTACTGTTATTCATAAGAAGATGCATTCAAGTTTCTAATGGTTCAAAGTAGGAAAAAACTCATAATTGAAAATCTGACCTCAACTTCAACTCTATGCAAGACCTCTAGATATCTTTTACAGACGCGTGTAGAAGTTACATCTTGTATTTCACAGCCTTGACACGAATGCATCTTTTTGGGGATACGCTGGAATGTTCACTGTGGAAAGTTAAGTGTAGGGCATAAGTCTTCAGAGGCGTAACCTCTAGGCCACAAAACTAGCTTCCTTTGGACACGATATACTTAGCCATGGCGTCCGCTCAGTGGCTGCTATTTCGGAAGCAATGCAAAGTTTGGTTTTATTGGAAAAGAGGAAACTGACACGGGGATTTTTACCCCCCCTCCTTTCACGCGAAACAGAAGGCGCTATTCTTAAAGTGTTGCAACAGTGACGAAGGGAGTGTAACCGTTTTTCTCAGTTCTGATTCATATAGATAGTGTTCACGTGTCAAGCACAGCTGTGGGTAAACTGGAAACCCCCTTCACCGACTCGCTGTTCGCTACAGACAGAGAGAGAGAGAGAGAGAGCAAACATGGTAGAGCAACCATTCATACATTGCTGTTAAAATGCCATTTGATTATACAAAGTGAATATTGTGGTCCAGTCACTCAGCCTCCCTCAAAAACACCAAAAACCTTTCATTCTTGTTTAGCCGAAATTTTCTGACACAATTCTTGAACTTTCCCTCCCAGATTTCTGAATCTGCCTCCCTCTATCTCCGGTCCCCTGATCCAATCTCTGTCTCACCCTTCCCCGTGTCAACTACAGATTGTCTGGATTGTAAAAATTGGGTCAACAGGGATTTGTTAGTGGACAGCATGTTTAGCGCTCGGTTTCCAGAAGCTTCTCTGGGCAGCCCAGCCAGCACACAGGTTCATGGCTGATCTCATTAGGCCCTGAGGCACAGTCACCTCAGCAGGCCCTGGTTTAGGTCACCACTGCAGATTTAACCTTTCAGCCCATTAAACTCTCAAAAGATTGCAGTCAAGAAATCGCATCCAACTCAACTCCTAAGGGCGTTCCCAAGATAGACTGGCCTCCGACCCCCGTTTTAAACTCTTCCCGTCTAAATTGTCGCGGTCACTACAGTGGTGACAGCATGCAATATCTCAAGCTGCCCACAGCCTTCACAGTCCAGTCTTCAGTCAGTGAAAAGATGACAGCATTGGTACAAATTTAGCAGCATTCTGATCCAATGGGGAATGGGGACTAGAAATGGATAGCAAAAATGCGACATCCGGAAGGCACCAGCAGAAAGGCGCCAACAGAGAGTATTCCAGTATTCCTAGATAAATGAGCCAAGAACATCTGACTCAGTGAAGCTGCCAGTTAGCGGTCTTCCTGTTCATCCAGCCAGCTCCAGAATGGCCCTGAAAATTAGCTTCACCGTTGTAGGTGGGAGAGTATTGTTCCAAATCTGGACTAATGCGATGAAATTGTGCCAATTCAAGTGCCTAGTAGCAAGTACCAACTCAAGGATTGAAGAGAAAGTTTTCTATCAGGGCCGGTCAACTTGGACTTCAGAAGGGGTTTCAGTTCTCTTATGTCTGATACAACCTGTACAGGGTGAACAAGTCAGGATGGGAAATTGACCTATAAAGGGTTACTAAACACCAAAAGAAACACATAAACCCAATACTTTGGTTCAAGAATGGACAAATCAAGTACCTCGTAATTTCTTCTGCCAGTTCATCTCGTTGAACAGGTCCTCGGCGCGCAGGAAGAAGTCGTTGATCTTGCTGCCCTGTTCATCACGCTCAGTGGTGTAGTAAACACGCAGCTTGGATTCCGAGGTGAGGAACTCACAGATATTGGGCACTGGGAAGACAATTTCCTCCATGGTCCGATCCTGACGCACAATCTGTATGTAAGCACAGCCAGGTCAAAGAGCTGCTCTTCCTGACTAGGGCAGGCCATTGCACACTGCAAAAACAGAACCTTACCAAATATTTTAATCTTGCATTTTAACTTCAACACTTATTACAATGACCTTTTTTCATAGAAAAAGAAATTCTGCCACCGATTTGAAGTAATGACGACAAATTTATAGATTAGCCCTGGGGATAGATAATTACACTTACACCACGGACAAAGCTAGAAAGGAGTCAAAAATTACTTAAGATTAGGGGCAGAATTTCATTGTCTAAGAAAAAAGGTAAGCAAAATTAGTGTTTAAGTCTAAATTCAAGATTAAAAAAAAAAAAAAAAACTTGGTTTTGTTCTTATGTAATGTATGTAAATAAATGGAAATTCTATTAAACAGTAAAAACCTGAAGAATCTGATGATTTCAGGAAACCTGAAACATCCCATCACATCACATCCCATCCCCTTAGTCGGGGCTGAGGGGTAAAAAGTAACGTGCAATTTTACTGGATTGTACAGGATCCTGCGATGTACTATCTTTTTGTATATTCAGTATGAATCTGCAACGAAGCTGAAGTTCTGCTTGTAAACTTAGGATCTGTTCAGAGAAAGAGCTGGCTAGTAAAGGTAATGGCTGAATTATTCTCAACCAGCCAGCATAATTTGACAGACATAGTAGCCAGTTAGCTAGCGATGGAGCTACATAAAAAACAGGTGGCTCAACACCACGGTTTTCATGCAGCTCTGTAGCAAGCTAGGTGGCTACTGTAGATGTGAAATGAAGGTATGCGCAAGTAACATCAGTGCAGTACACTTCAAGTGAGCCAAAAACACAAAACAAACACCGCTAGTAGAACTTTTGGCGAAATCGAGCCTTCATCAGACTTCAACTGAATTGTTAATAATTTTATTAGTGTGTTAGCTAGCTTGGTTAGCAAGCTAACTGACAGAAGCAATATGCAGTCCTACTGGATTGTACAGGACCGTGTGATGTGGTGCATTTTTGCATATTGATTTAGTATGATGCAACTCCACAAATTCAACCAAATTTTACTCAGCTCATGTGCTGCACTATATCTGTTAATGTGCAAAGTTCGAAGGTTATGGCTAGTACCATTCTTGAGATGTTGAGTATGAAAGGATCATGTCTCACTCTCTCACTTCCATTATGGCCATATCAGCCCGCTATCACAGGGAACAATGGCACCAAGTCAGACCTCATGTGATTCCAATACCCAAAAGGGTGAAAAAGGCCAATTCCCTCCCCCAAAGAGCAATTTTCACTCATTTAAAAATAAATGTTCCCTTAGGGCTGTTTTATTTAAGAGACATGCAGACAGTAGGAATGCAATTAAAGTCACCACATGCGAGCATGTGTTAGAATTACGGCACTTAAAATATACATCGACTTTTGTAACAATCATGAACAGTTGTGCTTTTTTTGCAGCTTTCGGGTGGAAATCCCCTTTCAAACTGGATGCCCATCACACAAAACCCTTTGAAGTCTCAAATTGGTTCCTTTTTCCAAACAATTCTGCACTGATTAGAATATAATGCGAACAAGCTGAGGCAAATTTCATACCTGGGTTTCATGTTTTCACTTTGTTTGAGGCCCAAACATAGAAAAGGTTATGTTTCAACTTGTTTATTGCAGTTAGCTAATTTTTGAAGCCTTGGGATTTATAATTTTAAATACAGAAATGGTTGTTGGAGCTGATGAGGACTGGCTTGTAGCAGTGCTGACATTTTTTGGAGGCTGCGGTATTGGTCAGTTACCTCAATTTGGGCCGTGTGCTTGGCGTAGAATTCAAGGGCCTCGTCCCCCTCTCCACTGGAGGCCCCAGGTTTTAGCATGACCTGTAGCTCCTTGTTATGCCTGGCTAGCTGTGGGGGGGTCATAGAGGGAACACAGGACACAGCAGAGCAGGGAATCAGGACACTGTGATCCTTACACTGCCTGGCAAGAGGCTCACTATCGCAAGCAGTTTTAACAAGTAATCAGTAGCAGTGATAAGAATTGTGGCTATCAACGATTGTTTTCTGAGTAGTGAGAATTCCAAGCAAACATATCCATATGTCATTTTGAGGAATGAAAATTCTAATTAAAGATGTCTACTACTTCAGTCTCACTACTCAAAATGTAAATTCTTGATATTCAACCATTACTTTCTTACTAGTGGAAATGTTCACTGTCGATATCTGTAACTCAATTACAACTAGTCAATTTTCACCATTGACTTCCAATGAAATTTTATTTCAGATCTCCAATTCAGTTTTGACATCTTATAATTCCAAGTCAAAGCATCCATAACATAATTAATTAATACAACTAGCCAAAATTAACTAGTTAATTAATTAATTAATTATATCAACAACTCCATTCTCACTAGTCAAAATGTTAATTATAAACATGAACAATTCAATCCGCTCTAGTGGAAGTATCAATTGTTGATCAATTCTTACTAGTAGCAATGAACAGTGTAGATATCTACAATTGTTTTTGCGTTACAGATATCTTAAATGGAATATGAGATATCTAAAATTCAATTCTGACTAGTCAAAATTAAATTACTGATATGTCAGTGTGGAATTCTAACTACTAAGGATGTACTTTCAGATATCTACAGTTACATTTCAGATATCTACAACTGCATTTCAGACATCTGAAATGCCATCGTAGATATCTGAAATTACATTCTTATTATATTGCAGATATCTACAATTAGTCAGAACTGAATTTCAGATATCTTAAAAGGAATTTCCTCAAGTCAAAAATATATGGCAATATAGCAAGCTGTTTTAACATTCAATAAGCTGGATTTTTGCAATATCCGCATTCAGTTCTTCCTAGTCAAAAAAGCTTTCAGATATCTGGATATGTGTTGCAGATATCCAATGGGGTCATTCCAGATAAATGGCGTCAATTCAGTTCTTCTACATTTATCTGTCAATTTGAATTAATATCTGTTGTAAATTCTAGGTTTCTAGTTGCCAGTTTGAGATATCTAAAAGGACAATTGTAGATATCTTGAATTAAGAAAATTAAAGATATCTTGAACTGGAATATTGACTAGTCAAAATTCAATTATAGATATCTCAAACTGGGTTTCAATGTAACTATCTTAATTCAGTGGCAGATATCTGTAATTCACACTGCGGATGTCTGCAACTGAAATGTAGATATATGTAATGAGAAACCCCATTCATGTGAATGGCAAAAGTGACGTTATTTATCCTAGGAAGAATGACGTCGTGGATATCTGAAATGACAATTGTGGATAGGAAGAATGTCATTGTAGATATCTGAAATGCTCTTTTTGACCTGAATCTCCCTTCGGGGACAAATGAAGGTTCTAATCTAATCTAGGAAGAATTGAATTGCGGATATCTGCAACACATATCCAGTCTAGCTATTAAATGTTAAAACTGCTTGCCATAATGGCAAGCTGTTTTAACACTTTGATCAGTACATGTCCAAAACTAATATGGTACCTGAGGCAACATATCAAAGACTAATACGGTCATTAGGGCTACATATCCAAAACTAATATGGTAATAAGGGCTACATGCCTGAGACTAATATGGTAATTTTGGTGACGTCTTAAGGTGACGTACATCACATGACAATGAGGGCGACTACAAGAGAATGAAGTAGCAAGAAAATTCTAATACGCAGAGGACAGTTTCTGCATTCGACAGAATTTTTAATGTAGTGAATTGAACCAGATGAGAGTAATTACAGATTGTTAACAATGACATTCAGAGGGAAATACGCCCCATTGATGCCTCAACTGTCAGCGTGGCAGCGTGGGCATCTCGTTCCAAGTGCAGAATCATTTCTCTGATCCCCAG
Source organism: Gymnothorax javanicus (assembly GCA_029692085.1). Lineage (NCBI taxonomy): Eukaryota > Metazoa > Chordata > Actinopteri > Anguilliformes > Muraenidae > Gymnothorax > Gymnothorax javanicus. The sequence goes on along the minus strand of CM056203.1, from coordinate 64,870,603 downwards.
GAGGTTCATTTGTTGTCTCTGCAGAAAGCTGTTCAGCAATTTGCACTAAGTTGACAATTGAGGTGTTAATAGCAAGTAGTTCCCTCTGACTGCATACACCTTGTGTGTATGCCCATTCAAGAACAAGACATTTCCGTTGGATTTTTATGATCATTTGCACCGCCATGTAGAACTTCTTTCACTCCTAAACAAATACCCAGCACCAGGGTTGTTCAGTAATGGCAGAGACAGCGTGTTTCACAAAGCATTAGCACATGTAGAATATTCATAGGGTAGGAATAGCCTATTTAAATATTGACCAGTGGCTTTGTTGTATTTGAATTGTATGACGCCCACATATCCAAAATGGATTTTCACTGGTTAACAATTCTTTTTTAACATGTGGAAATTCATTTGTTGATATCTGCAAAACTTTTTCTTACTAGTGAAACAAAAAGGAATTACTGATCTCTATAATTAGATTCAAGATATTTGCAAATCAGTTTTGACGAGTCAAAATGTAATTTCAACATGTAAGAAAATATTTGTTACATGTCAAAATTATTTTGCAGATATCACGAATGAACATTTTAACTAGTCATAATGACATTTAACACGTCAAAATGTAATTTCCACAAGTGGAAATTAAATTGCTACTTGTCAGCCCAAATGATGAATGTTAAAACGGCTTGCCACAGGCTCATATTCCTACGAATGTAGTTTAGCGCACAGACGACGGAAATAGTGCAGATGAGAAATGGCCAATTCATATTCAGAGGAGATGCGAATGCAATTCTCTCAGGACTGACCCAGCTGAACAAAGTTCTGCAATAAAACAAGAATGCTGCTTTCCAGCCACTATGAAATAATTCAACTTGCACTCCAAATCAACTACTCTCAACTTGAGAATGGAAGATAACAAAAGACATTTATTTATGAGTGTTTGTTTGCAAGTGAGCGTGCATGTGACTGAAAGTGTGCGTGAGGGTTTGTGTGCGTGCCAGTCAGTGCGCATGTGACACCAAGCATGTGTGCGCAAGTGAAACAATGTTTAACCGAGGCAGATGATTGCTCCTCAGGAACTACTAGTCAAAAGCCCAATGATGATGCACAATCCCATGAGCAGATAAAAATGAATCTTCTCTATATGTGGAACAACAAAAACGTTCCCCAGGCCTTCCTATAGCAGCTTCAGAGGATATACTGTACCCAAAACAGAGGCCTCCAACTTAAAGGTTGCCAGTTTAACTCACAAAGAGGGGCACTGTACTTTCCCTCTTAAGCAAATAAAGGAAGCCCAAAGTACTTTTCAAAATAACCAATTTGATGAATAAATACCACACTCCAAGGGTGTAGACTTCTCAGTGCAAAAAGTCATCTTAGGTAAGAAAAGATATGAAACACTGACTAATGCAGTCACCAGCAAGCACAAAGGCCTCAAGCCATGTCATTTTGGGGGTTTTGTCAGTTTTAGCAGATACAGCACTCGTCCAGAACCAATTTGGCACAAAAAAGTAGTCTCTACCTGGAATGGCAGAACCCTACAAGTGCATCCCCCGAGATTCTGACACAAACATACAAAATAAACAGATAGGATGCAACATATTCCATGGTTTTGCCCTGATTTGATTTCAGTCCTTAATATTTTGGAGTGACATGACCGTGCAGAATCGAGAGATCAGAGGAAGGACCATGACTTTGCTATACAAAATCTCCATACCTGGTGGGCAAGGATGTAGATGTTGTGACCCACGTTTCTGGGTGATGCAGCATGATCTTCCCCATTATCCTCCTCTTCCTCGGGGTCTTCAAACTCTACCTCGCCCTGCAGATAGGCCTTCTTGATAACGTCTACCTGTAAAGCGAAATCACAACTTCATGAGCTGCGGAGGTCATTTGAAGGAGAAGGCTAAAAATGGCTGGTAACCACTTTCAAACTGAAATTGATACACCAAGACTGAGGACAGGAAGCTAAAGTTATTATTTGATTGAGTGCTTTTGTAACTGTTGCTTTATAGCAGAGCCTGATATTACAAAGCTTTTCAACAGCCTTCAGCAATGAGGGCTGTTGACAGAAACCCAAGGACGATGTCTATTAATATGATTAGCAAGAGTGCTGTTCGTTAGCCAAGGAAAATAAAAAGATGAAGCCAAGCTTTTGAGAAGTGTACCAGAAGATGACTGCACAGAGATGGAGCAGGAGAAAGACCAAAGATGGAGAGGAGTGGAAGAGCGTCTGGCCTGCGCTAAGCTTGGCGAGCGGACGGGAGAACGCGTGGGAGGCGTAAATGGCACATCCTACGCTCAGGAAACCCTATGAATGGAGAGAGAGCTCTCGCCTGCCGCGTTTGTGTTGTTCTGAACAGTACGGGCGAGGAAAAGCAGCCAGGCTGACTCGTTCATACAGCGCCAGCCAAATTTACAGTGAGTGTTTTACGCCACACAGAGATACACAGCCTTTGTCTAATGCAGTTATGTCCCTAAATGGAGTTCGGGGAGTTTGTCCTTAAAGGGACAGAGACTGAGGGCTCACCAGTTCCTTGGGTCTCATGTTGTAGAGAATTCTTTCTGCATTTTCACTGTCGTGCCGGCTCTCCATGATTGCAAGCAGCAGCTTAGAGGCGTTGTTCTGAGAACGATAGAGGGGGCGAGGGAGATGGACAGAGACAGACAGAGAGTCATGTTTTTATTCTTCCTTTTGGTGCCAAATGAAAACAAAAAACTCATTTTCTGTAAAAAAAAAAAGCAGCCTTTTGGCAGTCCAAGAAGGATAAAATTGATTAGTTTTAACAATTTTGTTGTGACTGATCATGCCAGTTTCTATGAAAATGGCCTTTTTATCTCGGCCAGTTTATAATGGTATTTTTGAAGACATCAAAGGACGACTGGGAGACCTACTTTGAGCTCCAGCACCAAGTCTATCCTCTTCTTTCCGAGGGGGTTGATGTCATTCAGGATTAGAGCGATGATGATGTCGATACCATTTGACTCATGAGTAGCAATGCAGTTCTGCAAGGAGGTGAAGTGTAGTCAGTGGAAGTAGGAAGTACTCATCAAGTAAATTACGGTTAAGCAGAGAAATAAAATGGCTTGCTGCCGCACAGTAGCTGCTGAAAGAAGGAGGTGATAAATTATTAGGCTGAGGAGACATTCTACTAAGGGCATAACATTCTTTGCTTTACAAAGGTCCAGTTACCAGGCCTTTTCAGCACATGTAACCAGTTGACTGTACATCATGTGTCTTCACACATCAAATGCATGGTAGTCAGAGCAAGTTCACACAGCCACTCAGAAATAGATGCAGCAGTAACCGAGGTGTCACATTCTCTGGGCAAACTGGTGTACAAGGAGAGAGCCAAGGGTTTATAATACCAATACAAGCAAACACAAATACAAGCAAAAAATACATAATGGGTAAGTAAATAAAATAAATAAAAATATTGTTGCATTGACACAGGGCAGACTGTCAGAACTACTTGGGATTAAACAATGACAGTGAGGTGCTGATATACCGTTGAAGAAGGAAATAATCCTCCAATTATGCAGCTAGAGAACCAATGTAAGAAATTTTAATTAAGCTGCTACTAACAAGACCGACCCAGCCATTTGTGACATATCGGTTTATACAAACAGAATGCTTCAGATTTACTCTCATTACAGCCAAAAGAATAAACAAGCATTTCTACCATGGTGCACAATTATGACCAAGCACGGGCACATAGTCTGACCTCCACTGGAAAACCACGATATTACTCCCAGTGTGGCAGACAAATAATGGGCAACTGGGTGATAATTTCACAGGCCTGAGGATTGTGGGTCTCAATTAGCAGCTCACTTATTGGTTCTAGGGTTATCATCATGATTTTAAACTGAGCCTTAATCATTCTGTCTTCTGCCTTTGTCATGTCTTGAGCTGGTCAATACGCAGCTGATTGGGATCCAGAGGGCCCTTGCAGCATTCGGGCGTATTACCCGAAAACTCTAGCAGGGGCTGGCCCCAGCTTAGTCTTATTTACTGTAAATCACTTTGGATTAAAGCTTCAGTGATTAACTCCTTCAACCCCATAGCCCTCTACAGAGGGCTGACCAACATATTCCTTCAACCCCAAATTCCTGTAGGCAAAATTCAAACAATCTGACTAATTGATTGGAACATATCAGGTTACATTTAATGGGATTCCAGAGATAACAGTAAGATACAATGTCCAGATAATGACCAGCCCTCTACAGAGGGCTGTGGGGTTGAAGGGTATAGTGATGCTAGAATATCTGGGGTTGAAAGAGTTAAAGAGTGATGAAGTCAATCTGTGTTCATGCAATGATTCTGTACTGCCATGATCTTCCTCACATAGCTATAATGCATATTCCAACCTTATCACAATGCTAGTTCTGGTACCCAACACAGACTAGCTCTGGTGCTCAGGTTGTACCTGGTTCTCGTGGCAGGGGCCCTGGCAGTATTCCGTAAGGCTCTCCACGGTCTGGTTGATGAGCGCCACGTTCTTTTCATTGATGTAGAGGCCCAGAAGGCCCAGGCCGCCCGTGGTGCTGCCACAGATGCAGTCCAGGAATTGCAGCGTCTCGCACACCAGATTGTAGTTATTCTTGTTGTTCTGACAGCGCAGGAAGTTCTGACGGGAAAGAGACACATAAGCAGTTCTAATGTGGAGGGACAACAGGCCAAAGGTTCCATATGCGAGCTGATGAAAGACTCATGGGGCAAAGGCACGGAAAAACCAAAACGAGGAAATCTACTCTACGCCAGAGACACAAACAGGTTTTTTGACTCAATAGACTCGATGCCATTACAGAGCAGCTGATGCATGAATTGAATTCGAGCAATCAAAACTCTGACACATCATAGAAATGGTGAGGGAAGAAGGTGTTATACACCAAAAATGTGTTGAACTATAATGCACACTACAGAGGTAGATGTTTGTGAACACTGTGCAAAGCCCTGACCTAAACCCGAATAAACATAACAATGATTTACTGATAATCTGCCTATGAGCCAGGTCACACTGCCACAATTCACTGCCTGACATCACTCATGCTTTCTTGCTGGAACAGAAGCAAGTCCCTGCATTTCGAACAGCTGGTGAATAGCCTTCCCAGCCGAGTGTGGGATTTTATAGGAGCAATGGGGGACCAACTCAAGGCAAATGTTTATGATTTCAGAATGAGAAGCTAGGACAAGCAGGTGTCCATGTACTTTTAGGGATGTAGTACACAAGTGATTCACCAATTTGATTCCATCATTCTGGGTCAACAAGCATTTCACAGCGCCACCCACTCACCCAATACAGCAGTGGCCATTTAGCATCACTAAAATAAATAAATCCAGTTTGTGAATCAGTTTTTCGCCATCTATTAATGACAAAAACATTAATAGAAAGAGATGTCCTTAAATTCCTTCATGGAGTGAGAGGCCATGATGCCTTGCTATGCACTTGCAAGTCCAAAATACCAAATGAAACCATGCTGTTTAAACAGATGTACACTGAGACGGTAGGTACCAAATCAAATGGCAAGATTAAGTTGACATTCTCCTTTTTTAAAAACCTCAATCATGATGAAATGCGGCAGCAAATGACATTAGCTCAGGATCAATGTGTGCACTCCTCGGAGATTAATTCCTGCCCACACAGGAAAGACAAACAAGCCTATACTTCAGCAACACTGATGTGAGACTTCATCCTGCATGCATTACAGAGCCCATCGGCTGAGCTAGAGAAACAGCCAAACCTGAAAAACTGCAGTGTGCCGAAGGGTGGCGGCTACTCTTGAAGCCACACGTGAAACAAAATGGCGCCTACGCTCCAGTAAAATGTCAAACAGATGTACCAGTTTTTTCAATGTCTACATTCTGACAAAGTAGAAACTTTACATGTTTGGAATTTTTTGGATTCAGTGCAACTACTGCAACTCGACTATTAAAAGGTCCTGTAAACTGAATAGAGCTCCCCCTGGTGCTCAACTGACCTGCAGGTCACGGTTGTGGTTTTCGCACAGAAGCTGGAGGAAGCGCAGGATTGGCTTCATGATGGCGATGACAACGCTCATCTCCCCGTCCTCCTGGTTCTTATCGGCTGCACTGGGCTGCCCGTCCACGGTGGCAAAGTGTTCTTCGGAGTCGGCTTCACGGCGGTATAGGTTATAGGCCTTCTTGGTGGCAGACGAGGCCTCCAAAAGCTGCTCCCTCACCTCCTCGGTCACCGCGACAGACGCATCCTTTCCTGGGGCACCAGGGAGGGAAACCAGGAAATAACAGTAAGTTCAGAATCACAAGCTGCGAGTCTGCAGTCCTCTATTGATATATTGGTGCAATCAAACATATTTTCCTTCTGGGGCAGCAGATCAATTTTAAAGCCGCCCCATCATGGCTGAGGACGCACAGTGAATGCTAATCGCTTACAAGAGTGATTGTTCAGCTGTCCGTGATTTTGGTTCGAGTATGTGTGACTTTGATCTCATGCAATACAACTGAGAACATAACACCTTTGAAAACCTGCAATTATTTTTTTCCTTCTGGCTTTCCCTTTGTTTATTTCCAAACACATGTAATCTGATATTATGGACAGTGAAGTCAGCAGAAATTCCAAGAGGGTTCGTTTTGTTTCAGTATCCATGGCCAGACATAGCTGCAGACAAACGTCACAAATTTTGCACAAGCGAACTGGATGTTAAAAAAAGGGGGAAAAAAAATAAATGAACTAAAATATTCTATGAGACCTACCCTAAAGTGAATCATTTGTTTTTGTAAAGAACAGCTACAATTAACCAACATGACTACCCACAATGTAATGTTTAACAAGCAATTTACATCTAACAAACTTGGGGGAAAAAAAAAAGGTTAATTTTTTCAAGTTTACTACGCATGTGCAGCCATGACAGAGCCCATTTAAGGTCTCATTTAAAATCAGCACCACAGTTTCAGAATATATCAGGGAATAATTATGCTATTTTGAGGCATCCCACGCAAGCGCAATAAGCTAGAAAGAAGGGAGGAGGATAGCAAGCAAAATTAAGATCTATCAAAGAGAAGGTCTGCCATCATGAGCAGAAACATATGTTTTCCAGAAATGGGGGCATTTTCATCAGGTTTCGGTGGCAGAAGCAATGCCTGGCACACAAAAATCTGCTCATTTCTGCTTGCTGATCCCTGACCTTTCTTCCGGACGGGCACATCCCGATCAAAAGCGTCATCATCCTTCTTCTTGTTCCCAAGGTCGCTGGTATTGACAGTCACTGTAGCTTTGATCTCCTGCTGGGCCAACTTCATGCGATCATAGAACACCTTGAAAAACGTTTCCGATTTCTTGTCTTCCGTCAGGCGGCAGAAGAAAGAATGCTAAAACAGAAGATCAGAATAACAGAATTAAAAAACTGTAATACATAACCTGGGTTCCGTGTCACGTACAGTACTTCCACCTGGTGAATGAGCTCGCCAAAACAATGTTTCAAATGTGGTATACCAAAAAGCAATGTGTTCAGTAGTATAATTTGAAATGCTTTTAATTTACAGAAAATGGCTTCAGTCTATAGCAACACATCCCACTTTCACTCATATTCTTCGCTCAGAATTTGCAAAAAGCTCCTTTAAATTGACTGCCCTAAAGTGAGGATAAGATTTGGATAAAATCTCTAGCAACTACGGGCTTCAGGTGATAGATAAGATTTTGTATGAATCTCCTGAACATTGAGGGCCTGAGAATGAAGATTCGGTTTTTTTATGAACCCCTCAGGCATCGCGGGCTTGAAGGTGAAGCTCAGATTCTGCTATCTGTCGCTCTACCTCTCCCTCCCCTGCCAGTCCAGCTGCAGTTACATAATGCCTCTCTCACCACAATGGAAACAACCTTGAGTGACCCGTGTTGCTCACCTGATTTTCGCAACGCAACATTTATGCCAATAACCTGCTTCACCAAGGAGATGTAGGCATGGTCGAGAGCAGCCACTGAAGCTAATCAAAGACTCGCAGACCGTGAACTTTGAAAACACAGCTCGATACACACCCCCGGACACGATCCGCAGTGCGTCCACCTGGAACAGTTTCAATTTTACACAGACGCTGCAGCAACAACCAGGCAGCGCTACTGCATGACCTGACACCACTCGCTTTTTACCCTTCAACAACTTTCAGATTTACGCACAAATGTGCAGATATTTTCCTATACCCTTTCCTTATACCTTTGCTTATGACATTCCCAACACCTGGACCCTGCCTTCGGCATGACCATAGGGAATGAATCCCACTGGCAATCTAAAATTTGATGAGGACTTTTTATCAAGAAAACTATACATGCATTGAGACAATCATAGTGCTACTGTGGTGCTTCTGATAAGTTTATTCATTACAGTCTCCTTTTAACATTATGTGCACCTCACACTGATGAAAAGGACAAGGTTATAGGCTGGCTCCTTGCTTAAAAAGTCTTGAGAAATACATAAAATTTTAAGTTTATTTCATGTTACCTAGGACCCAAGTTCACATAAATGTTTTCAGAAAGCCTGGTAAACTCTGCAAACACTCAGGGCTTGGCAATCTGGGACACGCTCGTGGCGTTTCAGTAACTGATACCGCCTGCCCCATTTTCACTCCGCAATCCTGTCCCTATTACATAAGGCCTCTAATCTGCTGAGCACTTATTGGAAGCCTTACAGAGCGGCAACACATGTACAATTACGCTGGCGGGAAAAAAGCTGGGGAAAATCCTGCCCTACATATGAGTTCCGGCATGGATAGCACAGGGAACCGGGGGGCGGGTGGAGTGAATTATACCGGCTGCTATCTAGGCCAATTTTGAAAGCCTGTTGCATAACCAACCCGATTGCCAGATTAGATGTGCACTGCTCTCCAGGTCTATTAACCAGGTGAGAGACTGAGCAGGCAAATATGGCCAGGACACCGCTCCGGCCAAATTCCCGATGTTTCCTTCATTAAAAAACAAGAAACATAAACAAAGAAGAACGCAGTGCAAACTCGAGACTGAGAGATTTCGATCAATGATAGTTACAGGTATTTACTCCACACACAAAACAAAGCCTGTGGAGAGGCACTCCTCCCCCTTTATAAACAAAAGTGTGGAGAGAGGAGAATGTAAAACGCATCCTGATCCCTCATTCACACCTGCCCACGTCACACCCACATCCATACAACACCTCTTATACACACACTGCGTAATACAAATGCACGGTATTCACACAGAAAATGTGCCACTACAAAACACAGGTGGGTTTACACTGAAAACAGCGACACCCTACTAGGAAATGTGCCCACGAACGCGCCACGCAAATGCAGCGAATAAGCAACAGGTAACCAGTCAGCAATGAAGAACTGCAAAAAAAAAAAAGTGTTAAATCATCTGTATATCAACTGACACACAGACTAAAATTCCACCCTGATTCGTGCTGTAGGTTCAGTACTTAAATGCTTCAATCAATCAACTTCACTTTGAATTTCTGTGGAGAACAAAGAAAATGCCGTCCGACACCATACTTGCTTGGAGATAGATGCTCCATTCTGAGGTCTCCGCGAGACGTTAAATTGGCGATTGTGCGCTGCAACTTTGAGCGAGAAGAAAAACAAATTACGCAACTGCGTGAGGAGAAAACAACATCATGATATTAACAACGCACACTGTGTGTCACTCCAACTGCCGAGTATAAATCAATGCTCATTGGTCACACAAACACAGTGATGTCACTCGCTGATCGGATACGAGATAACAGGACACACAAACAAACACCAAGCAGCCAAAAACATTATCGGCAGGCGGGCTAACGCATTCCCTACGGCAGCGGTTCCCCACCCAGTCCTCAAGGACCCCCTGCCCTACAGGTTTTTACTCCAGCTCTTGCACACCTGATCCATTTAAGGGCTTCGTGCTGATTGGTTGAAAAAGATCTACCTGAACAGAGTGTGCATGAAGGTGCACAGGGCCTTAAATGGATAAGGTGTGCAAAAGTAAAGCTGCAACAAAAACCTGCAGGACAGGGGGTCCTTGAGGACTGGGTTGGGAACCACTGGCCTAAGGAATTCTCCGCAACAAAATTTTACTCGAGAGCATCATCTCTGCTTTTGACTCCTTATATTGGCCTTATATGGCCAACGTACAGGGGCTGGACAAAATATCAAATGTACCCATTTTACTGCAAAGTCTAACAACCACAGTTCTGAATGCTTCTACACATCATTCCTATTCATATGTAAGCTAACTAACAGCATGTGCCTAACCAGCAGTGCATTGCTAGGAATGTCTCCAGACCGTAGTCAAAGTTCTCCTGCAGGGACAGACAAACATGTGATCTGTTAGCCACTAATAACCACAGAACTAGAACTCTAAAAATTACTGCAGAATTTGATCAATCCATATCTGAGCCAGTCTTCACAAAAACAATACAACGCAGGCGTCACAAGACTGGTATTAATAGCAGGGTTTCCAAAGATTTGGAATATGTACGCATTTCATTTGAGGCGCGTTTCAGATTGACTGGTGATGTCATCAACATTGTGTGTTACACATTGCATGCTGGCCCAGCACCTGATAAAGAGCAGATAAGCCTTGGCAGGGGAGTTACATAATACATGTGATTCACAATGGATGGCTGAGAGAACACCGTGATGACAAACGGGTACTATGAAAAAACACAGAGAGGCGCAAGATTAATTTACAGTGTACGTACTGTGAGGGTCAATGCTTGTGTGCCCGGCAAGATGGGCCAATCACCAGAGCCCAGAGAACACACACTCAGTGCAAGAGTGCAAACTAGGGGATCACAGGGATAGACCAAAGGCAAGGTTTCCGTAATCCTCAGAGAGAGACCAATCATCTATCTCATCTGCTGCTGGTCACGACCAGATACCTCTCTCCACTGGCTCATTAAACACAAAGTCACACATGCACAAGCACGCACGTGCACCAAAGCATGTACGCCACTATGCCTAAGACCCCTTCTTGCAAGCCTCCATCGGTGCCCCCACTAAAAACATGTACGCTAATATGCATAAGACCCCTTCTCGCAAGCTTGCATCTATGACACAGGGGAGAACCTCAAAGGCGACCGAGCAGGCCTGAGCTCAAGCAGGACTCGCTGAAGCCATGATGGAGCTGACAGCGGTAACATGACTCGGATTACACAGCAGCTCCTGAGAGACTTGTTCCTCTCCGGAGTCCCGCGTTTATGTAACACGCACACGTAATCTCACACGCGTGCACAGTCACATTCAGCTGCGGTCGGTCTACCCAAGCGCTTGGACCTGAGGGTCTCATGTGACAGCAGAAAACTTGCTTCTGGGTTAATCCCAAACAGCAGCTCTCAATTATTCTGCCTCTCTGTGGCGCACAAAGCCACTTACACACAACACATCTCCATTCCCCACATCCACCCACCAGTCCCCAATGGAGCACCTGCAACATTCCAGTTATGCAACACTCACCTTCAAATTTACTACATTTTGGCAGGCAGGAATTTCAGTTCACACCTCACGGCACTTAGCAGAATTTACTACATGCTACGTACATAAATTCTTAGATAACATTTATAAAATATCAAACGAAGTAGCAGGATGAAAGCTATAGTTGTACTAAGAATGATTTCTGACTGCTGTTGAAGGTTTTACGTAATGCACCGAGTGCACAGCGCGACCTGAGGCTGTGAGATTGAAAGTGCCGAGCCATTAATGAGGGATGGACTGATGAGGAACCGAGGTGGCAGGATTCTTCGGAGACGGGTTTTAAAAGCTCTGGAGGGGGGTTTGAGCTTTTATTGCCTACGGTCAGGCACATGCCATCAAGCACGTTCCAAGGACAGCGAGTGCTCTGTGCTCATAAGGACCCTGAAGCAGGCTAACTGGGGTTTGGGCAGGGAGGGGGAACTCTGCACATGAGATTCTAAGGGCATGTCCACTCTTCAAGGGGGTCACATCCTGTGCCCAAAATGCACACAGCATCATGGGTCTGACAGTCAAATTTTGATTTTAAATTTTGAGGAGGGGTCTATAAGAGTCGAAGATTCCAGGTTGCATCAGCGTTGCGAAGAGACTCGAGGACAGAACTCCGACGGTTCCCACCGCACGTCGGGGTCCTTGACCGCAGGAGGGGACAGCGAAGGCCTGTCTGCCTCCGCAGAGACGATCCCTCAGCAGCGTGGTAAAGAGTTTAGAGTCGGGGAGGGTGGGGGCAGGCTTTTCTGAAAAACAAGGTCACGCCGCATTTCTTTTTATTTTTTTTCCTCCTGCCCCGACACTTGGCATGAACAAAGGGACGTTATATAACCGCTATTTATAAGCGCTCTCCAGGCAGCTCCGCGCATGGCGGAAAGAGGAGCGTAATCAGCGGAGAGCTCCCTCGCTCGCGCCCCCCCCACACCGCGCTGCTCCTCCCCCGAACTGCTCTTACTTACGCCGCTCCGAGAACGAGCGGCAGATGAAGCCACCATCGAGTGGGCGGACGGCCGGGAAGAAAATGTCAGTCGCAGGTTTTGTCTCAATCTGGCACGCACGCATACACGCGCTCGCTAACCAAACCCAGCGCTCTCACACTCGCAAGCACGCATACACGCACTCGCTAACCAAAACTAGCGCTCTCACACTCGCACGCATACATACACACGCTCGCTAACAACAGAATACTCACATGCACGCACGCAAACGCTCGCTAACACAACAAAGCACTCTCACACTAGCACAGACAGCAAATGCCTCCAATTCCCTGACAGACTAAGTTTGAATTGAGTTTCATTTCTGAGAGTAAGATTTAGAGAAACCTAGTATAGCTGAGGCTGAACTGACACATCTTCCAGAGAGAATGATTTAGGCAAATGAAACTCCTGTGCAAGAATTAAAGTCAGACTATCGGAGAGTGAGAACAATAAGTGATTATTGACGGGTGAACACTTGTCCCAGTGAACACAGGTGCAGAAATTTATCAGAACAGGTCAATCAAAGAGTCCTGAGGTATTTTTGGAACCAATCAGTACATTTACAATATCAGACTATTCCAACAGCTACAGCATACAGTATCTGGCAATCAGGCATTGGGCAAGGCCATCACAGAGTAACACCAGGCAATACGCCAAACTGAATGATTATACATGATAAAGAGTTTTACTCCAATTCAAATGAGAAGGTATTGCACAAGGAGGGAGGCGTATGCAAATTATTTTTCCAGCTACAAGCTGGAGACGAGAGCCAACCATCTTTTATTTACTAAACCACAAAAGGACATTAAATCTGCAGAAATATACTCGCATTTTTAAAAATTCACATCGGAGGATCCAGAAAATAATTAGACCGCATCTTGCGACAAATCCAAAGAAGCAAATAAAACGGTTAAACTCTATCTGAATGACGAGGATAGGTGGTTCCGTTTTGTGGGTGAAAGTGGCAATCCAGTGCTGGGCAGAGAGGAACAGGGGACTCTGGCAGGGCCTTGTGTTTGAGGGCAGAGGGTTATGGTGACCCAGCTGGACACTTATGCAACACAGCCCTGACTGTCCTACTAGACTGTTTTCTCAGTAATCTTCTCCTCTTTACAGGCTGGCTAACTTTCATTAGTAACGGTGGCTGTAGACAAGCAACAACTGGGTGCAAACCCCCCTCCAACCCCAAGGGTGGGTTTGTATATACAGTTGCTATACATTCTAAAATTCAAGCACAAAAACATTCTGGCCTCTGAGAGGAAAAAAAAATTACTAAATGCTATTACTACAAATAGTACAATCATCTTACTTCTGATAACATACTGTATTTATGAAATGTGCTTTACGTGTAAATTGTTTTTGCATGGACATGCATGTGTGCTTGTCTGAGTGTGCACGAATGTGCAGGTCATCACGTTATTTCAGTTCGGTATTTGGGTTGCGAGCTAATGGTTAACTGCGCTACGCGAGCGCACAGTATTTCATCCAGCAGGTGCACAACTCAAACTGTCAACAAAGCGAGAGGCGGGCGGTACTGAGGGGTTTCTCATTCTGTATTTTTGGGTTCTCTCAGGTTATCAAATGTCAACGTTTTCCAAGGCACCACGGACCACTTCTGCACACCCCCATATGCACTTTTGGCCTTAAGAGGCATCAAAATAGCCCTCTAACATCGTAACAAACCGCACTTAAACGCTAAAACCGAGTCATATGTCAGTTTCCCTACTTCCAATTCAAGATGCATTGAGCAACGAGATCTCCACTTGTTTTCTCCTGCTGTCCCTCACAGCTGCCAGAGGCCCATCTCCATGGCTCCTGATAACAAACAAGGTGACTGCCCCCACAGAGAGGATAGCCAACTGTACTCCTCCCGTCCTGGATGCCCTCCACTGTTCTGTCACAACCAAGCCAGTGGGGGGGGACTATTAATACTTTCACTGCAGCCACGATGCAGAGCTCCTACTCAACAGCCCACCGGCGGAGGACCACGGTCACATAGGCATCAACTGCTCTTCTCTGGAACTCAAACACTTGAACCGAAACCTGTCTTGCAACAGTGGCAACAGGTGTAGTAATTCAGTCTTTGACCAAACTCTAGATTCAGTCAGGAGCTCGTCAATACCTGTCAACATGTTTTCATTTTCCAACAATGTTATGACTGGATCCTCTGATTGTGGAAGGGCGTAGGCCATCATTAGAAGCCAGGGCTTTGACACTTGGAAATGGTAATTTCATTTCCAAGGTCATTTAAAATGTTAAGTTTGTTTTTGAAAAGCCCAGACAGTTTTTCAGTGTCGAATTATATTCCAATGCATTCTCAGAGCAAACAAACTAAAGAACCAACTTTAACCTAATTTCAGCCACTTCCTTTTCAGCCATTTAATCTAATGTCACGGCAAAACACGGCAAAGTCATAAATAAGTGCATGCAAGGGTTAAATTAGGTGTGTCGTCAACAATTAAATCACCGATAATAAATCAAAAGTGGAAGAGGCCACACATGCCAATGACCCAAACATGCAAGAAGGCAAAGCTAGCGTTTTAATTGACACATAACAGGGAAAGGCACAGGACTTGAAATGGCAAAAAGTGGCTTTGCAGCACATTGTCAGTTCATTGGCTCACAAATAGCTTTCCTCCACTGATATTTCACAAGATGAAAGTAGAAAAAAAATTCAAATACATTCAAATAATCAAGTCACCTAATCTCGTCCATTTTCTCCCCAAAATTTTGTTGATTCTATCAATATTTGGCGACATTCATCAATACAACTACCAGCAGATAATTGTTTTGTAAAGATAGCCACGCAAAGCGTGGTAATATGCCCACATGGCAGCCTAGTCAATAACATGTTTTTTTACTCAAAATTTTCCAATCATCACCAAAATCAATAGCAATCCTCTTCATATCACTAATGACCCACAATAGTCCATGAAACAAATCCAACTAAAGCTGCAGTCTGCAGAGTGAGAACAATAAATTGTGGACGGATCGACAGGGCTGATCACAATATATGCCCATCCAATGGAGTGAGCGTACAAAAATACGCCATTGAAGCGCTAAAATAAATTTTAAAAATACATATACATTTAATTATCTCGTGCTCTTGAAAACCTATCATGTGGCAACTTGTTTTAAAGAGCTCCCCTGCAAGGACTCTTTTAAACAAGTCACCATATGATAGATTTTCAACAGTTTTGATTTTGACATCTTGCATCATTGAGCAACAATAGCTGCATTTAGCACTCTAAGGGTTAAAACAGGAGCCAAATGAGGCATTTTATTTGATTTCTGTTCCTCGTATTGGGAACATGTTTGTTTCTGTTGGAGGTTTGAATCATTCAGATGCCACAGTGCGGACACAGAGTACACAGCTCTTACTGTGCCAGATGAGACACACTGACAAGTTTACCAAATCCATTCCCACTGCTTCCTACAGTCACACCACCAGTCACAAGGGAAAGCCATTGTCCATTGTCCAGCACTCGTCACTGATCACAACACACCCACACAGTGACAGGGACTTTCAGCAGGAAAGCAAACCATATACGTCTCCCCTCACACAGAGCATGTCATAAATGAATCAATGAAAATAGGTCAGAGGGAGGCAGATGCCTTCGCCTTAACTGCAATATTGTCTTCATGACAGAAATATCTGAGCGGCACAATAAGCTGTGCTGGCAGAAATAGACATTGATCGTAGACGTTAACAGGAGAACAATAAACACTTAAACTGGAACTTAACCTAGGATTGATTTATCGAAGGTGTAAACTAGATAAAAGTGAGCTTGATGATTATACAGCAATATGCACAAATGAGCTGGAACATCATGACCACTTGCCTCGTATGTTTTTGGTGCCAGCAAAACAGCTCCGACTCACTGAAACAATGGACTCTTCAAGAACCCCGTGGTGTCTTCTTGTATGTGGCACCAAGACCATAGCAGCAGCTTCTTATAAGTCCTGTAAGTTGCAAAGTAGAGCCGCCAAGGATGGACTTGCTGTTCCAGAACAACCCTCAGATACTCAGCTGGATTGAGATCAGGGGAATTGGGGGGTCTTGGCAACATCTTGAAAGATGCTACTGCCATCCTGGAATACTGTTGCCACAAAGGGGTGCACCTGGTTTACGACAATGTTTAGGCTGGTGTCACATACTGATGCATGTGACACCAAACTGATGTTCATATGAATTCAATGTCCCCAGCCAAACATTGCCCAGAGCATCACAAACCTGCTACTGGCTTGTCTTTTTCCCATAGTGCATCCTGGTGCCATCTCTTCCCCTGGCACACATACTCAGTGATGTATATGATAGGAAAGAAACTGGGACTCATTGGACCCTCCTCCATTGCTCTGAAGTCCAGCTCTGACATTTACGTGCCCAGCATAGGCGCTTTCAATGATGGACAGGTTAGTTAACAAGGGCAGTCTGACCAGGAAACAAAGCGGCCGCGTATGCATCAGGGTGCAATGCAATACTAGATGCAACAAATTCCTCCCACAACCATCATTAAAATATTAAACATAGCCCTCCTGTCCGCTCGGACAATATGGGATAGGCTTCGTTGCCTCGGGCACCCAAAAGCCTGTAGCGAATCCGAGGTTCGTCCCTCCACTTACTACTATTGGTAGGTACTCACCACAGTTGACTGGGAGCACATGCCATTTTGGAGGTGTAAAGCATCTGGCCATAACGATTTAACCCCTGCCAAATTTGATAAGATCTTTACACCTATCCATTCCTACCGTATCAAACATGCCAACAAGAAGAACCCACTGTTCAATTACAGTCTAATATATGACAAGTGCCAATTTTACGACATAGTCAACATCACTGGCTTCAACTGTGAGTGGCAATAATATTTAGGCTCATCGGTGTAAATATTCTGTGGTATCTGATGTTAACGGCATCGGATTTGGCCAACAGCCAGCAGCAACAATGGCGGATGCTTCACTCATTGGTGAACTAATCTCACTTCTGTTGTATTAAAAGCGGTCTGCAATGCAGGCATCGTACTTCATCATCCCATCACCCTCTGCATCCAACCTGTGACCTAAATGACTGTGTAAAATCCCCTGCATGGTGCTGTGTCGTCATGCCTTCGTTTTCCATTATTCTTGGGAATGTGGGCGAAGGGTCTTGGTGACGCATTGTTTTACCACATTCCATGAAGCTGACCGCCCACGACTCGTACTGAGACAGCACATAGACTAAATTAACACTTAAGACAAAAAAAAAAAGACCCAGGGAAAGTTTTGTTGACTGGACACCAAATGTGAACGGGATGCTAGCGCTCGCGCCATCTCCGCAATCTCTAGGCTCCGGGGACATCTTTTGTGAGGTAAAGTCTGTCCTGAGCCAATAGTTCATCAGGCTGGCGCTTATCTCCATTCTGTATCATGAAGAGACTCGGAGTATTGCCACTTCCCCGAAATGGGATGCTAGTTCCCCGCAAATTACCCAAACTTGTGCCACAGTTTTGTCGATTCCGACTAGATAAAACAACCTTTGTTTCCATTATGCATCGACGAGCCTCGGGTGCCCAATGCCACGTCGCTGCTGCAAGGTTTGGTCCCTTTTTGGACTTTTGTTGGTAGGAACTCATTACTTCTAAGAGCACCTCAGAGGCCCTCCCACATCAAAGATTCGCAGACCCACTCATTCAGCCATTAAGATTTCGCTCTTTTCAAAGTTGATCGGGTCCCGTTTCCCCCACATCTAAGATGTTGAATAATAAACACAGACTGTTCGCTTAAACTCTAATGTCTCCCTGCTGACTTTGGCATGTGAAATTGGTACAAAGTAATCAACTTCTTTCACTTGATCTGTGAGTCATTTATAATGTTTTGGCTTATCGGTGTTAATCTTTGCTGTTGTGAGAGAGGGAGGCCTATGACTGCACTCCGCCAGGCCCAGGACCTGACCTAGTTTCCCTGCTGCTTGGAAACCTTCTCGCTCTCTCGACTCAGACCAACATGTAAGCTCTGGCCAAGCGGGTTGTAGCCTTACCAAAACCTCAGGAGCAGCACCGCCAGCTTGGCTGCCAGCTCTGAATCATCTCAAAACAAACAAACGAGCACGCTGGCCAGCCAAGGGGACCTCCAGGTTTTTGCCCTGGTTTTTATAAAGAAAAAACAAAAACCCGACGGGCAAGAAACGGGGTCAGCATAAGCTCACTGCGTCACACAAGTCAGAGGTATGAGATGTATCGGCTGATACGTTTCAAAGTGCTCTCCATGCCATGCACCCGACACCAACAAAGGGTGCCTGTTCTTCCAAAGCCCAGCTAGAAATGACCCAAAGGGGCAGCTTTTTAAAGGATGCTACAACTACAAGGACTGCAGTACATTAGGAAATATGCCAGCTCTCCCATTAACAATTCCAGTCCTCCCTGCACAGCCTCCTCACAGCTGACTTAAAAAGACAGTTAAAGTGGGAAGAAGGAAGGGGGGAGAAAAAAAAAAAAAAAAAAAAAAAACAGTACTTTGCCAGAGCACAAGGCTTAAAAAAAAAAAAAAAAAAAAAAAAAAAAAAAACCTACAGGCAGGCTGCTAGTCAAGATACAAAGAAATGATTCGGGAAATGCAGCTCAAGAAATATTTCCACACCAAACCTTAATTAATTCATCCCTCAAATCTTCCAGTTGGAGAGTGTCTCCACGCATTAAGAGTTTATCTGGAAATTTAAGATGGTGTGCTAAAACATTTTAGGCCCACTCACTTTAGCAGAAACCCCGCACTGCTCCAAACTCAGACTGGATGATGAATTCAAGGTGCTGGCAGATTACCTCATAAGGATAAACTGCGCTAAGGCCACATGTGACGACTGGGGTAGTCCAAGCGCAGCACCATTCCATGTGTGAGCAACAAGGGCAGTCTGCACAATCTATTATCTTGCAGAATAAACATGGCACCTTCAAATTACAGGTTCCAATCCCTAAACAAGAGCTCAAAGATCTGGAACCTACAGAGCAGGAAACAGACTTAATATTCTCGTCACATTGATAGATCAGATTACAGAACTGTAACTTTCGTTTTCAAGGGCTCACTTTGTTCATTATCAGACACAAAAGCCAGAATTTCTCAACACAAACAAGCCATTCACAGGAGTAACAAATATGCAAGAAAAGATCAGGTTGAGACTGATTTCCAGCACCATCAGGAAATCATCGAAGGGCCGTTTTTCCCGGCAGCCTCCGATTTGTCAACCAGATTACGCCCTCATATCCACTTTAAAGAGGTCTATAAGCAAAAGAGCTGACGCGATATTCGCAGCTCAGACAGGTTCCCATCTGTCTCTAACCCACACAGGCAGGCACCGCCGAACAGCTCAACAGCAGTTCTGAGCGGTGTTATGTCATATTTTTAAAGTGCTCGCTTGCATAAAACAGTTAGGAGAGGGAGTTTCTATTCCCCTGTAGGATGGCAATGGGGTTCCCTGCATTGCCCTATTTCCAGAGGAAAACCTGACCCAGTTTGGGCCCGGAGTTGAAACGTTCTAAAGCCAGATATGCTCAGTGCCGCACAAACAAACAGCTCTTATGTAACAAATGGGAATGCAAATGTAATCCTTTTTTTGCAAGAGGCTGATTTGTGCAAAACCGCACACAGACAAATACTATGCAGAACTCAGCCAAAAACTGACTGTCCCCCTCCTTTCAGACAGTTTTACCCTTAATTTTCTTTTTCCAATTAAGACTCTTCCATTGGGTAAGCGTAGTGTTCTGTTGCCATGGCAACGTTGGGCAAGCTTCCGAGAGCTATGACGCGTTTCTGTCTCTAGCCCACGCCACCCCCAGCTTGAAGCCTGGATCGCTTTCAGCAGATAATGAATGAAAGATCGGAACCGCTTCCTGCTTACTGACGCAAGCCTTCCGTCCAGGGCCAATTGCTTCTAGAATGGTCATCCTCCAGGGTGTCGTACCTGCTCCGGAACAGCAGTAGTGAAGATACAAGTGGGCAGCGGAGACATTAATGCCCAACATTGATTTGTTAGCTTTGAAAGTTGAGGAGGAAAAAGAAATAAGCAAACTGTGATCAATAAAATCTCATCGTCTTCTCAGAGTCTGGCCTTCTCTTCCCAGGAGAGGAGGCTGGGTGGTTTGTTATTACCCATACCTGATGAATAACTTTGAGGGCAGCATGCATTCCATAATAATAATCTAGCAAAACCTCGGCTGTGTGACCTCTCAGGCCAATCAAACCCCGATAATGCCAGCGCTTTCAGCACCGCTCCCTTCTACATCTTTCCATCCCTCACTCTGTCTCCTACACCTCTTTTCTTCCCTCTCTGCTTGATCCAAGAATGTCTCCAGTGAGTTTAGCAACATACACTGAGTATAAGACACATTCAGTAGCCCAAAAAGTCACAAAAAAAAAATCAACATCAGCCCACTCCAAAATGAACAGCACTCGACTTAAATGTCCTATGTGCAAATTTCATACATTCCTAGTCAGACACCAGTGATGGTTAAGTGAAGTGCAGCCAGCATCCTGTGGCTTGCACTTTGTCAGCAAGAGCAAGCAGGCGACATCATGATAATAGATGTAGTTATACTGCCATTATAGTTTGACTGTTTTTTAATGAAGTGTAATATCTTTCTCAGCTTGCTACCTGCAACAATATAGGCAAGTGATGTTGCACTAATCCATTCTCACTGTGTGATACACTGACTGTTTATATACATAAATATATATGTGCGTGTGTGTGTGTGTGTGTGTCTCTCTCTCCCGCTCTCTCTCGATGTTAGTTAGCCAATTTAGCCGGCTTTGTCAAATGCTCCTTGTCTAGCTTTCATAGAGAGGTGTAACAATGTCAGCATAGCTAAATTTTCTAGATGATAATGCTAATGGTTAGCCAAGTACAGAGAAAAGTATAAATAAAGATATTATATTTTCCATCACAGCTCTTGTATATGCAATGCGCAAATGTTTTACCATTACAGAATAGTCCTTTTTCATAGTAAACTGACATTACTGTGCTTAATGGGTCGGGCAGTTGATTGAGACAATAATTTTAAACTTATGTTTGTCATAAAATGATGATAGGAGTGGGATGAGTACCGTCAGACTCATGATTATACACTTAAAGTACACAAGGTACCAGGTTCTAAAAAACAGATGTTTCTGACATTATCCTGGTATTATATTGTATTCATCATTGTACTTCACCTTGCTGTATCACTTAAGCTAACCACTGCTTCTTTTACTATTAATGTTGATTAGCGTACCTCAAACATGAAGGTATCATGACAAAAATGTATCGTGGTGGGTGCCGACGGTCGGTTATTCACGTTAGCTGACTGCATTTCTAAACAAAGCTGAGCCAAAGAAATGAGCAAAGTCTCAAGCCTGCCCTGGGGGACAGAAGGCATAAGATCACTTCCTTTGGATTTCACAGAAAGTCTGACCTAATAATTCCAAAAATAAATCGGTCCACAGGCAGTTACAGGGAACCAAGAAAATCAGGGGAAGTCTCATTCCTGACATTACAGATCGCTCATACATTCGGCAATAGAAAGCAATAAATATACGTATACTGTAAAGTTGCACAAAGGACCTTTAATTAAAGATGGATTTCGGTCAGGAAATCCATGCTGCTGTCAAAAGATTTGCATGAACAGGAAGTGCAAGATGGTATACTAGCTTCCATTCAATGCCTCAGACAAGTGCATAACATGAGAGAAGTTATGCTCAACAGATGTTATTGAAAACCAATACTCTACAAGGTATGTCCTTCAAAAGGCAAACTCAGGACACAAATTCCACTGGGAAGGCTAGACGGCCCTGACTGCCACACTGCCACCATCCGTGGATCAGCTTGAATTTGAGTATCACCGATACTATATTGGAACTGCAGCCCTTGGTACACCGCACCACTTGCCTGTCCAAATGCTTACAGACAGCACTGTAAGCAAGTGCCCTAAATGGGTGAATTGACCTGGTGTGTTCATTATGAATAAGGTACATGTAGCCAGTCTTACCTGAATGGTGGTGTTGCCACCTTCCAGCAGGGCAATGGCCAATAAAATGCTCTCCTGGAACACTCGGTCGCTGGTGGTGTTCATGATGAGGTCTATGACCAGGTCCGAGGCACCCTCCTTGTCCAGATGGCACTGCACCTCCATCAAGCTCATCTCTCCCCGACTCAGGGCTGCTGGCCCCCCTCCACAGCCTGGGGACCAACCCAACTCATCAGTGATAGTGCATCTAAAGCATCCAGCTCTAAAGGTTATCCCAGTTTAATCAGCCAATGCATGCATATGGAAGTTTGAATGATCTGAACACTTGTTTGTGCTAATATGGCAGGAATGGGAGTTTCTCAGGGTGCTATGGTTGGGGGGGATAAATAAAATACACATTGCTACAGTACTCTTATTCCATGTATTGCTCTACAATACAGTGTCCAACTGACACCAGTTGAAAACAGGCAAAGGAGGATAGTGTGTGGTTTAGCAATGGCATTAGGATTTAAAAAGCCATTTGGCTTGGGTCTGCTTTGGTTTTCTCTGTGGGTTCTCTGTTGTACAACTGGGACCAAGGGCTACTTTCCAAAACAGGTGCAGCAGGAAATTCTCGGAGGAAGTAAGCTCTTGTTGCTAGGCAACAACGAGGCCTTGATTAAATGCGCAGGGAGACTTCCTGTAATCGGAGATGCTGCCAAAGTTATAAAATTCAAAGGCGAACAGAAAAATATGGAAAGCTAGGTGTCCTTTTTTCATCTGCTCACTCTTTTTTTACTCAAAGAAATTCTAAAAAAAAAAAAAAAAAAAAAACAACATCAGAACATGCTTGAAAATATACCAATCTAACCCAGTTCAAAAACACTACTGAAAATGAAGTATTAAGGTCAATATTTTGGTATCCAGCAGACATCTTATTCTGAGCAAGTTGAAGAAATTACACAGCATACAATCGACTTCTGAAGCCAGATATTTATGCTGAATCAAGTCAGATGAGGAGGGCCATACAAAGCCAGCAGTTCTCACAGCTCTAAACGAATTTGTTCAAAGTAACAAGAGACATGGGATTTCTGAGTATGTGAAAGGGATTGACATGGTAAGAATTTTCATATTCAATTATTTTAAAAAAATTTTGTTCACGTTCAATTTGTTCAATTATGTTCCTTTTCATCCAAATCCAATCCCGAGTGGAAAAAAAAATAGTTTTACTGTGATTGCCAGGCCAATTCAGCAGTCAGAAAGGGGTCACCTAGAGAAGCCATTGTATTTTCTTTCTGTTGTTTTGTGCATTAAAAAGAGGAAGAAAAAGTGCTTGGTACAGGATTTATTTATTTATTTCACTGCATCAAAGGTACCGCAGACACCTAATGACTTCAGTCTGAACTGACCAAAGATATATATCAAGCCGCAGTGTGATGTGAGACCACTTACTGCCTTTCTGGAATAATAAATAAGAAAAATGGTCTCTTCCCTGACTTACAGGTGCTGCAACTTAAGGATAAAATTTTTAACTAAACATCAGAATAAGCAGCCTAGTACCCAGATGTCTTATGTTCTATGTGAAAAGAGGACACACACACACACACTCACCTGCTTGGCTCTTGCCTGACCCCACTGCAGTCAGCGGGCCATTGCTGAAACCAGTCAGGCTATCCCTCCTCCCTCCAGGCCTGAAGTTGCCATAGTAACGGTTCACCAGAATCTGCCTCAGAGCTTCACCCTTCAGACACCAGTACAAGGAGACTACTGTCAAAAACCATCCCCCCCAGAGGGTCACTACGGCCAGTCACCCTCACACAAACTCGCGCACACACACACACACGCACACACGCACACACACACACCACTTTCAGAGCATGAGAACGACCTCATGACCCAGCGCATGATTTCACTGGGGTTGCACATTAACTTCTCGTAAACAAATGTCAGATATAACCATACAAGATGGTGGGATCCCGACACCCAACAGTGAATACAGAGTGAAGTGTTTGAAATTGGGGTGCTGTTACAGAGTAGCGGAAAAGTATAGCGCTATTTCTCCAAGAGAAGAGACGGAGGACAATTTGAAGGCCGACGGCGTATGCGATGCGATGAGTCACTCAGTCTGGAAGGGGGGAGGTGGGGGATCAGCACGACGGTGCTGCAGCTATAGAACCTGAAGCACTCAAGCACACTGAACAGGTAAGCAAGAGAGGGCTTCCTGCTCGGAGTACTAATGAACATTACTGAATAATCACATGGTAAAAAGAGCATAAAGATGAAAATACACTGAATTTCAACATCTCAGTTTGAACCACCTTCCATAAACATAGTAAATACTAGAATAAATAAAAGATTCGATATGGAAACAAAGATTCTAAGAACTATAACTGATCAATCATATTGTGATGCTACTTTTAAAACAAAACCTTATATTCTAAACTTCAAAAACTTTAAAGTTGATACAATATATAAAATCTTGCCAAAAACAATCACCCAAGTTTGTGAATAAAAACCAAAATTGAGGGACTTGGGCTAATAAAGCACCCCATAAGGGGATAACAGGACCTAGACGTGTAAAGCTCAAAGCCCTCACTCACAATTTCTTTCCTATCCCCACAGTAAGTCATCAGATTTATTTTTTTGATCTCTACATAATCTTTCCCAGCAGGCACAGCACCTTATTATCCATACCTACATAGATCTATGCCGAGCTTTTTTCAAAACCAGGGAGCCGACTGGTTAATCTAAGTGCTTTTCATATGCCTGGACAGAACCTGCTCTGGACGAGGTCAGCTATGCCAAGTAACAAAGGCGATATAACAAAGTTAAACCTGAGTGAGAATCGTAACACTGAAAATTCAGGATTAAAGATTGTGTTCTGTCAATTATCCCACAATCTCGCCTCCCCTTCTCTAAGTTCTTGATATCAATAGTAATCAAGGTACCTGATGCCTACTTAGACACATTGGGGTGCAAAACGATCAAAGCAAGTTCCCTTGACTGACGACAAGGGTTAGCCTAAAAGAAAGTGCCTGACTAACCTCTCTAAGGGCTCATAGGAAGTTGAAAGTTAGGGCCTTAGTCCAACTGTTCCAAGGCATTGGGCAGGTCATCAAAGTCAGCAAAATCTTTAATTTCTGGTTTGCTCATTAGGGGAATGGTCTCTGATAAAGGAGAGGACCTAGAGCTCAAAGACTGCTCTTCCAAAAAACCTGGAGCCATTAACTGACCACCCCAAACTCAACTCACTCCCTCCTCATTTACTCAGCCCATTTAAAAAGGTACAGCATCCAAATGATAAATGAAGTGCCTCCACTAAATTTTAATTTGCACAGAAAATGTGAAAAACCACAAAAAAAAAAAAAAAAAAAATCAAAAGCATGTCTACTCCTCATGTCAGAAAGTTGACCCAATTCGAAATTCGTCAGGAGTACCTCGGCCCGGCAGGAGCACAGGTACATGTTTGCAGTAGTTAAAGGGAGGAGTTTTGCGTGCTCTGCTTGGCTCAGCTTTACGAAGGCGGAGGGGAGGCAGGTGTTACGCGTGAATCAGGAGTGGGTGGAGGACCTGGGGGGGGCACCTACCCTTTTCTGATCCTCCAACTGCTTCTGGGGCTGGTTCTGATCCAGCTCCTGAGAGCGACGAGGGGGGTTAGCAAAAAGCACAGAAAACCAAAGAGAGGTTTACGAAAGGACAAGAGAAAAGGGATTAGTATCATGCAAACCATAACATTGTTGACATGCAAGAGAGTAGAGGAGTAGAGCAGATTATGTCATGCAGGTCACTAAAGGCTATATAGGATTATCACAAGAACCATGCAACGATTACAAATAAATAAAAACACTAAAAACACTATTGGCCAAGAAAGGTTCAAGAGCAGTCAATACTTTGCAGGAAATACTGAAGCTAGATCATATTTTGGGAATTTTTTTTTTTTTTCCCCATACACCCGGAGTCTGAATATTTCACAAGAGGTAACTGTAAACCTGTGAACTACTTTAAGCAGCGATCGTGACAGGCTAAGCTGGTCTCAAATGGAACCATGTTAATTACATAAGCACACAGCATAACTGTCAGGGGAGGGACACAAGACCAGTGAGAAAAACAAGGTCTGATCTGCATTACATAACCGAGCTGAGAAAAAATTCAGGCCACCGAACTGGTGACACAATACAAGATCATGTTCCAAACTGCAATAGGGGGGTGGAGAAAAAAAAAAAAAAAAAGCCAATCCCCTTCCCCCAGATCCTTGATAATGAGGTCACAAAAAAGCTGGATTTGGGTTAAAACCTCAAGATCCATGGTTGAGAGGGTACAAATACGGGAGTGCAGAATTGAAGATCAGGAAAGAAGATTTGCAAAATAATGGGGACATGGTGGCAGCTGCCTGAGAGAGAGAGAACTTGGGGGGGAGGCTGTCCTCTTGAATAGATTCAGACCCTAATAATAAGTGGAGCAGATTTGTAAAGGGAGATAAACTTACTGTAAGGGGAAGTTTACCATTTAATGTATTAATTCAATATCCATTTACCAAATGAAAAATTAAAAGAGTAAAGAAAGCACAGAAAATAATCCATGATCAGGATGAATGGCAATTCAGGAATAAAAAAAAGTAAAAAAACAAAAACAAAACAAGACTAACAGCTACTAATATAGGTACCAGCATCTGCTGCAAAGTGAAATTTAAAAAAAAACTTCTCAATAACTCCAGTGTTTTTCATTTTACCCAATATAATTTCCAACCAATTAGGATCATCATCTCAAAATAAATGCACATATTGAAGATAATTTTGCCAATTCTCAGCAAGTGTTTGCAAAAAGTTCATATGCATTTCCATTTTTAGAGGCACTTCTGACTGGTTGGGTACTTGTTGTAGCAGTTACAGAGCTGCCAGGATGTTCCCCGACACTGCACAGTCAACTTCATGCAAGCTACCCTGCCCAAGCCATCAGGTTGCACACATCAGCGCTTCACCCTCCGGGGAAAAGCCTGCCTCCACAAGGCACTTCTGGGTGTGGTTGACCCGCATTCGTTCAACACTGCTAGCGTAGCCATCATGTGGCAACAATAAAAATGCACATGACTGTGCGTCACAAGAGAATACAAACAAACATGGCCCGATGTGACACCAGGCTCCCCAGTTCACCCTTTTCCGAACACCAGCTCAATGCCTGCAGGGCATCACGGGTTGACTTGGCACCATAGTTATACCAGTGAGAAGCACGTACTTCTGAGGCATTAGCATAAAGTTTAATTGAGCTGCACTAGGGTATAAATTGCTCATGATGACGAGAATGCGTAATTGAGCAATATGAGCTGAGATCACGGTGAACATAGCAAGTACTTCGCAACAGAACTGAATTTCTCGAAAGTCAAAATTACATGACATTCTGAGACAACATAATGGCTAACTCAATGTTTTTATTCAATATTTTTATATATAGTGCTTGCATGTGTGTGTGTGTGTGTGTGTGTTTGTGTGTGTGGGGACCTTATGTAAGAGATTCATTTCAGCAATAAGAACTGTTACTAAAAGTCATTATAACATCTTTGAAAATAGAATGACAGCAAATACAGCAGTGGTGGCGGGGGGCGGGGCTGGGGGGTGTTGATATTACATCATTGAGCCCTTGAGATGCAAGTTCCGAACAATAACTGCTCAGAGGCATGTGGGATGGAAACATTAACGCATAGCATAAGCCTGAATGAAATGGGAAGGCCTTGATGAAAAAATGCAGAAAACTGTTGAAAAAACACTTGTATAGTGGCTATTTGCACTAGCTAACGCATTAGCTAGGCATCATATCCCTGAGTTTGTAGCTACAATAAGGCTGATAAACAGCAACATCAGCCACAAGCCTGCAAACAGTGTTCTGCATAACAAATGACTTGAAATGAAAAAATAAATACGGGAGTACCTGACTTCGAGGCTGGGAGTAAAGATTGAGAAAAGTTGAAACAGACCGTTATGATCCCTAGCTGGATGACAAAAGGTAAACACAAATCAGGCCCAGCAGAAAGTTCAGGTTTCCTCCCGGCTTCAAGAGAAAAGGTCGAAACCACATCAAGTGATAGAACTGTGAGAACTGTCACAAGAAGAATGACTTTTGATGAATGGAGGAGAAACAAACTGCCGCTTGCTGCGAGACAAACCACCGGATGGGTTCACAATCACCTCAGTAACCTCAATAATGCTACTGAGAGGACTAGATGCATAAGGAATCTCCCCAAGTCTGCCGGAAGTACATCCAAACTTTAGCTTTTCACAAGAAAATAAAATGAAAACACGTAAATGGCAGTTGAAAAGATCCCCTTGTGCTTTGCTTTTTGCATTTGCTTCCTTACCATGATTTTTAATCCAGTGAGCACCAGGACAATGCTGTCACATTAGTCTCTCACATCGTCAGAACAGTACTGAGGAGTGGAAATTAGCACCGAGCAAGTATCAAATTCTAATTAAAATTAAACTTAAAAAAAAAAAAAACATTTCGCTTGAATCTGTTCCCACCATTTTCACAGAATCTAATTCCAGACATTTTGTAGACTTCTCCATTACCCAAGAATGAGGTATTCACAATTTAGAGAGAAAACATTTGACGAGCTTGCATGACATCCACATCTTCATATAAACAAAGATATTGGTTATAGCAGTCTGACTGAACTAGTTTACGCAGTTTATCATGAAAATTACAATTGGTCAACTATTCCATTTTAAGAATTGTACCAAGATAAAGCAATCATATCACTAAAGGCACTTTTCAAGCTTTTACATGAAGTTTTTAAAAGACAACTCAGTGAATATATAAGGTGAAAGTCCCAAGCTGCAACCAAGGAAACAAGCCAGGATATACAGGATACACAGTATCTGACGGTAGATGATCCAAAAGCAGTCAAAACCAAAAATTCTCAAGAGACTGTCATCCAGGAAAAACTGCATAATGAGTATGATTTCAGGAACAATCTGCTTTACAACTTCTCAAAGGACCTAAAAATGGGAACTTATTTCTCCCCCAAAAATTCAATGAGCATCCCTCACCTCCTTTGTAACTGGAGGTAAGCGAGTTTGTCAAGGAACAGCTTTTACAACGGTTTCTTGATAAGACCCGGAGGGTATGAGAAATACCGAACTGAATACGACTGGCTGAATATACAGATAACGATACCTGCACTCAACAAGAGACTGACACATTGAAGTAAAACTTGAAGAATAAACTGCAATCAATACTGGCAACAGTGAGCAGAAGATGGAGCTATTCTCTGCAATAGAGTGTCCAGAGCACAAAATGGGTAGGTCAACAAATAGGACGGCGGTGTGAAAAACCAAAACAAGCAAAAACCACTGCAGACCAAAAAAAACACAAAAGCTCATCTCACATTTGCCAAAAAAAAAAAACGTCTTGATGACCCCCAACACTTTTGGATTAATATTCTGTGAACTGATGAGTCAAAAGTGGAACTTTTTGGAAGGGTCCCATTATAGCTGGCATGAAGCCAATGCAGCATTCTACAATAAGACCATCATACCAACAGTCAAACTCTGAGATGGCAGTGTTATGGTCTGGGCCTGGTTTGTAGTTTCAAGATCCGGGTGATTTGCCACGTTTGACGGATCAATATATTCTTCCCTCCACCAGAAAATCCTGAAGGAGAATGTCAAGCCATCAGTTTGTGACCAAAAGGTCAAGCACAGTAAGGTTGTGCAGCAGCATAATGATCCAAAGCACATGAGCAAATCTACCTCTGAATAAGAAACAAAATTAAGGATTTGGAGTGGCCTTGTCAAATTCCTGATCTGAATCTGATTGAAATGCTGTGACATGGCCTTGAACAGGCAGTTCATGCTTGAAATCCCTCCAACATGGCTGAATTAAAACACTACAACAAAGATGAGTGGACCAAAATCCTCCAAAGCAATAAAAAGACTCGTTGCCAGTTATTGAAAAGATTTGATGGCAGTTGTTGCTGCCAAGGGTTAAGTTTAGGGAGGCAATTCTTTTTCCATATGGGCGATATAAGTTTTGAATCACGCTTTACCTTCAATAAATGAAATGATCATTTAAAAACTGCAGTTAGTGTTTGCTCACATTGTCGTTGCCATATCTTAAAATTAGTTGGATGATATGAAAAATGTAAATACGACAAATAAGCAAAAATAGAAGAAATTAATTCACACAGCACTGAATTCATGGACAAATGGGGACTTTTGAGGGGAGTTGCAGCTCTAAATGAACAGCACCCTTGATGTTTTATCCGAATATAGATTCTTTAGCCACCAGCTTTTCTCTCATCTCCCCAGGCTGATGGTTTATAGGAGTTCTTCATTTCATTAAAGGCTCATCAATAATTGATGGAGGCAGTTTTGCAGTGGTTGAGGGAGCGATGGGGCATGAGACACGCAGCCAGGCTGCAGGCTCTGTTCCACTACAGTAGCAGCCTAAGGCCTGCAGGCCTGAGGCAGCTCACAGGTGTCCATGGTGAAAAGCACCGTTTCTCTGCCCAAGGCCTCAACACTGCTCTGCCCATCCCTCCTCCACCCATCCTCGCCCCCCCCACCCTCTCCCTCCACCCGCCCCGTCTCCATCCGTGCGCAACACTGCTCTGCCAGAGTCTCGCAGTAAACAGCACCGGCTCACTTTTATTGCCAATTACCGCTGAAGGTCACACATCAGTGGAGAGACTGAATTCCAGGAAAAAAAAAAAAAAAAGGCGAAGAGAAAAAAACGTCAGTTGTTATGTAACCGCCGCCTGAGAGCTGGCGCGGACCCAGGAATCGTGCAGCTCGCAGAAAGGGAAACTGGGACACCGAGGCGCTGCGGTCAGAAACATTTACACTGCCCCCTGCTGGATCTGGTAGGCAGCACAACAGGAGCAGAGCACCCTTTTCTGAGGTAGCGGAGCGCTGAGGGCAGAGCAGGAGTCGGGATGGGGGGGGTTATAGTGGAGAGGGAGGGAGAATCTCACCCAAAAGTGCTTGAAGGAGGGATGGAAGCAGTGAATGAACTACGGAGCATACGGCGACCGGGCCGACACACCCTTTCACACGCTACCGCCGCCAAAAACATACGGAGCGAGTTCCGTACAGCAGGCTCCGACAGAAGAAAAAAAAAAAAAAAAAAATACAAACACATGGAGCAGACACGGCCTCTTCACATTCATTCAAAAAAAAAAAAAGAAAGAATAAAAGCATTACGCAACACAGGGAGGGTTCTGGCAGCATTCACAAACCACTCCACCGCTACAGAGCCAAACACGGGGAGCTCTACACCTCATTGTATGCATGTACACCTAAAGGGGGGGGGGGGGGAGGGGCGATTATACTGACGTATGCAGACTCATACACAGGCCCCGCGCACAAGGCTGCACACTGGGTGGTCAAACTGAAACAGGACTGTTACGCAACACAGTTTGCTTCCATTGCCGGAGAGATCTGAGTAACATCCAGGAGAACACGGGTCACCAGATAGCACATGATGTTATGTGTTTTTCTGCAAACAGCCACTCAAGTGGCTATTATTCTATAGAGCCAGCTCCTGCTATAAGGTGCCGATAGAGATGTGGTATTTAGCGCTGCGTGGTAGCGACACCGCTGGGGCAGTCAGAGCTGGCTTCTGGAATGCTAAGTAGCTGACATTTTGGCACAAGCTCAGAGGAAATCACTCTCTGCTCAGTGTTCCTGCTGGAGTGATGGGGTATCCTGTTATGACCCCCGTACCCTTTTGTCTCGCTCAAATACGCACACACACACACACACACACACACACACACACACACACACACACACACACACACACACACACACACACACACACCTGTCAGTACCCATATACAGGGTGTTAATACACCCACCTCTAATACCCTGATCGTATTCACTCGGGAGTGCCTGTTTGTTATTCCACCGATGCTAGCTACTCAAACCGCCTGTGTCATTTGTGATACCGCCAAATACAACAGTGTGGCAGCAGTACAATAACAGATAAAGAGATAGACATCCAGCTGTACCCATCATAGGCCTCTTGGTTATGAGAACTGAAATACCGATTTCATGCCGACTTAGAATGTGGACACGGGTACTGACCATCAACAGCGTTACATAACACGGAATCAAATGACGATGGCTACTTGCGCTGGCACGTCGAATGACCCTACCGCCCACACCGTGCGACACCATATCCAGCGAGCCAGCAATAACATTTATAGGGGTCACGTGGTTATACTTCCAAGAACTTCATCCACTCCACCCTCTACAAGGGCTCCCCTATTCACGACCACCACGTTTAGAGTTTCACGCAGTGAGTATACCTCCAACTTTAGCTAATTATAGCCACACCTGCTCCCAGTGTTGGGGTGGGGACATGGCAGGTTTTCCTCAGTATCTGGGATCTGAGTCAGTGCCCGCCGACTATGGTCATCACGACAGTATGTTACTGTAATAGCACAGAATTGTGCATTTCTAAAGTCATACACTGACCATCACTAGACCAGCATACAAAAGGCAGGTACGAAGAGAGTGAGTGCTCAAATTCTAACTTAAATGAAAAATACATTGTATGCAAATCTAAAGAAAAAACCTGCATTCAAATACCACACTATAATAGTGGCCATTATACAATGGGATCTTATAAAAATGGAAATTAAGGAAGGTTAGACTATGCAATGGTTACGGAGGACGCAGAACTACAGCATTCACATAAAGTCTCAAGGAAAATCTAATTAGGGCAAGCTGCCAAAATGACCAATTAAAGGAGCACTGAACAAGGTAAGAGAGAACCAGAACATTCCGGAGTCCAAATATAGTGAGATAATTAGGAGCGCAGAGCATTGCTGTTCTCTAACGCAGACCTCAAGCATTAATTAAAATGCTGCCATTTAAAATGCATCAATCATATTAAAATCAAATTTATAATACAACATTTTTTTTTCCAACTGACATACATAAATAAAGCCTAATGAAATCTAAATGTCAGAAGCATTATTCCATATGAATCAGCTCAATGACCACAAATGGAGTCCAAAGGTATCTGCAGAGTGACACCATAAAAGGGCCACAATTCCTACAAGATTGTCTCTCACATACAGATGTTAATACTTACACATTAAAGGGACTATGTCAGCTGGGGTGCATACGCATGACTTCTTGAAAACGTTAGGCAAACTATTTCAAGATCTTCGGAGATTTTGTGTAAGCGTTTCAATCTGTTTATATTGCGTTCATCCTCGAGAAGTTTGATGAAATTTTTTACCAAAAAAACTATCTTAATTGATCGTAGAGCCTGTTCGTAGCATCAGTTTGTCATAGTTCGGGTTTTTGTAGCGTTATTATTGCTTTTAAATTAGCCTACGTTGATTGTTATGTCCTCCGATGGCGGCCGTTGAACTGGAAGCGGTCACAAAAGGATCTATGACAGCTGCATGTCAGACAAAACGACAAACAGGTTCTGCGAACATTGAAGACAGTTGCTTGATAAAAATTTCCCCACACTTCTCAAGGATGCACGCGATGCAAACATATTGAAACTCCACCACGAATTCACTGCTTTACATTACAAGCACTTTCAAAGTGTTTTCGCCCAAAGAAATATGGATGGATAGTATAATTTCTTCTTCGTGGGTTTCGGCAAAGATTAATGCGGTTACTCTAGCAATTTTGCGTTTGCAGGGCATCCTCTGTATTTAAAACAACGACGAAGGTACACTTTACCCACGTACTAATAAGCTTGGAGTTTGTATTACTGCTCCTTTGCTATCGCATTGCATGTATGAAAATGTTTATCCACTGGACTCTACTACACATGTGCCTCAGCTGACATAGTCCCTTTAAGGTGGACCTTCTCTACTTTAACCCCATACCCACTGTTTTCTAATCCAATTTGAGCCTAAGTTGTGTCCCTCTCCAAACACTTATAGCGATGTTCACTGTTTACAAAGAACGTGGCAGAAAGCGTGATCAGGACATAAATAACATGGCAAGTAACCTCTTTGCTTCTTCGCTTAAAATCCTCAAAAACATGATTCCTGATCCTTTAGCGAACCGGTTGGTGCAAACTATAACACAACAACTGACTGGCATCGGTATTTTAGATCTTTTATTAAGTACATATAAAGACGGAGATCTACTAGTGTAAGATGAGCCTTTTTGCCAACCATGTATCAAAACATTGACGTGAACGTGAACATGGCTATATCCCGCTCCTGAAACAATGGTGGTAAGAGCAGATATACTCTACTGAACCCCTTGGGGTCATGAATCCTCTGCATGAGACCAATCCAGGTTACTTTGGACCTGTGGGCAGCCACAGTGCAGCGCCCAAAGATCAACTCCAGTCCTCAAGCCAGACCCTTAGTGACAGTATCATGGGTGTTCATGTAGTTCCCATAGAGTGCGTCTGCCCAGGGTGTTGGCCATCCAGAGTGCTCACAAGAAACCCACGTGAACATGAAGAGAACATTAAAACCACCAATATGAAATATGCTCAGTATGTCTAACTGTATGTAAGATATAGTTTAATATACCGCTCCCTATTAACTAATTGTGCACGTCGCGTTTCCTTTTCAGTGAAACAAGCAATTGGGTCAAAGTAGTTACGCAGAAGAAAACACAAGGCATCCACCGGCATGTGCACAAACATCGACTGCATTCCCACAGGGCAGGTGACTGCGAGCATTCCTCAAAATGACAAAACCGGATGTCACCGTGGATACCCAGTCATGTGACACACAGGAACTAGAGAACCTACTTACTGACCTCGGTGATGACTGGGAAGAGGTAGGGGGCAGGCTGGGGGAGGGGGGATCAATTCAAGTCAGCATGAGAGCACAGAAAAACCACTGAACAGCATATCAAGACACACACGCCAAAAAGAGGAAAAAAGACAACCTCAGCCACATCCATTTCATCATCAAAGGCAAGCAGCTGGAAGAGAAGAGCGTGAGAAAGCCAGTTAGTGAAAGAGGAGTGACTGCATAAGCCTTTTAAAAGCACACTCTATGTCAAGTATAATTAGAACACTGAAGGTACACAAAGTAGGATTTTCCTTAATAATAAAGTATGGACTCATACAAAATCGATCCCTCTCAATCATTGCTTATGACCCACTAGAAGTATGTGGCAGTGACTGTATCTACACAAACCCTGCTATCAGTCTGTATTTTCCCATTTTTCTTGGTACAGTACATTTCTGGGTGTCAACCTTTGGGCACTAGGGATGCTGGCACCAGCCAATAACAGTGCACAGGGTGTGAGGGCAGAACATAGCGCTACACTGTAGCATTGTCCTTCTGGTGTCACTGAGCTGGGGAGGCGGGGCCAACTTTGAATGTTGTGTTTACAAACCATACCTGATAAATCCTACTCAGTGTACTTTTAAGATTAAAAAAGATTAAAAAGTAACCCATGGCATAGTATACAGAACCAGTGAAAAGTTTAGACACACCCACATTTACATTAAATCATTGATTGAAAAGATGGACAATTTTAATTTCCAAAAAATATGTGAATCATAATTTCATCAAAATAAACAAAAATTGCAATTGTACTTGTTGTACATATTCGTTTAAATTTTTTCTACTACCGCAGACTTATAGCCCTAATCATTCACTACAGTCTGGATGTAGAAGTTGCCAGAGGTGCACTGCACTTTCAGACTGCTTTGCCCAGAACATTCCCTCCAACACATCCCAGACCAGATTTACTGCGATTCTCTTGTTAGAAAATGGACAGAATTTGTTTGTTGGGAAAATTAGCTTTTTATGAATTCCAAAATTTTGGCCACTATCCCATGAAATAAACAATTGTTTTCTTAACTTCTCTGTGCTTACCTTGCGCCATTTCAAGGAACTCACAGAAGTTAAAATGCTTGATTTTCACTAAAAACAGGGTGCGATTACATAAATGAAGGGTACCCAAATTTTGACTGGTAATGTATTCTGTAGGAAGCTGAGAACAAGAATGCACAGAGGTCAGCACCGAAAAATCACCGTAGCCTATGGTACTGAGCTTCAGATAATATGAGGATATGATTGTTAATATGGAGAATATTCACATACAAATTACCAAAACTGCAAAAAATCCGAGGCAACAGCATCCAGCTGTCGCTTTGGACATGCCTGAATTGGTAATCTGGGAAACTAGTCCGAGATTGTGCAATATATGTACCAATATATGAGCTTGCTACAGAACTGCTCTAATGAACCAGTGACTGACAGTGACAAAGACTGGCGACACTGTAGAAAGGAATGAGTTTTTGAGACACTCCACACTAGTCATCAGGCTCTAAAAGCTGACCAGTTTTAAAGTCTCCTTAAATAACGAAGAACTGTTCTGCACATGGTATGCAGGCGCCTTTTCCTCATATTTTAAAAGCTGACGAACCTCTGGGAAAAGCTTTTGTTTCGGTGAAAGAACTAACTTCCTGTCTTGTGTATGGGGTTAATGTTTTCATTGATGACACTCGTGGAACATCGGGCATGAAAACTACAAAGCCACACAGGGACAGATTTGTAGTGGGGGCCCAGATTTGCAGCTTTTTGATTTAGGGAGTAACATAATGGGGCGCATCTGTAGACCAAACGCTGCCCTGAGGCAGTGCTCAGACCTTAGCCGGGCCTGCGAGGAATGCCCCGCTGTCAGACGGTACCTTCTCTCCGTATCCCCGGTCTTTGGTCATCATCTCACGCAGGGTCTGCAGCACTTTGATGCAGAGGCGTTCCTCGTTCTCCTCCAGGAGCTGCTTGGTGTGTTTGATCAGCCTGAGAGAGAGAGAGAGAGAGAGAGAGAGAGAGAGAGAGAGAGAGAGAGAGAGAGAGAGGTCAGAGAGACGGGACACGTACACAGGCATTTTCTGCACAGGATGGAAGCTGCTGGAGGGAAATGGGATGGGTGGCAAAAAAGTTCAGGTGGAGGTGGCTGAACATCTAATGGGAACTTATAATTCTGCCATAAACAGCTTTGTTTTACAACGGCAAAACATCTCGTTAATAGAAAAGGAAATTAAAAAAAAAATAAATACTAGAAGCCCAGGGAATGCCAATATTGGTTTGTACTTTTGTTCCATGAAAATAGCCAGCTGGCCCCAAATGACTCAATTCTCTTCCTCACCATTTAAAACTTTCCCCATCAAAACAGAAACTAGGGAGACCAGCACAACATAGAAACAGTGAGTTGCTCAAACATGGACAGGGCAAATGATTTAAAAGAATTTCAAAACAGAAAATCGTCCCTAGGTTTTTTTTCCTTCTCATTTTTCTTCTCTCAATTCAAGGCTCATGACCAGTGCTGCGTTCACATGATTCTCCACGCTGCAACCCGCCGCGCACTTGAAACAGGCTAATCCCTTTCTAAAGCCGCCGTCTATTCACAAGCAGCTTCAGACTCTGGCTAATCTCCGTCAACAAAGGCAGTGAGGTGTGCCTGAGCAGGGAGCATGGCGTAATGAGTGCCGAGGAGCATGGTGGGGTCACGAGGAGGCGCAGGGAATTCTGGGGCCAAGACAGAAGCATGCACGTCACTCAAGCAGGTTCTGCCACCAGTGACGCAATTAATTGAGCCAGAATTTTTGAGATTATATGCTTAATTACTTTAGGTTTGTTCACAGTAACAGAAATATGAGTGTTATATAAACAGAGAGCTCATGGTCCCCGTTACATTCCTGCACACTCTAGATCAGTAAAATAATACCAGAGTTTTCACAAGATTACTTCCTCTCCCTACACCTCAGGTGTCATTAGCACCATCACAACTGATCAAAACACTTCATAGGCAAGATGCCTGAAATATCAATGAACTTTTCAACTTGTCTACTACCATGTTTTCGTTAATGTATTTTAATTCACATTTTGAAGTATCACATTAGATGAGGTTGATGGAAACTTCATGAAGAAGTTTTCACACTTGCTAA
The DNA here is from genome assembly GCA_029692085.1 of Gymnothorax javanicus. Lineage (NCBI taxonomy): Eukaryota > Metazoa > Chordata > Actinopteri > Anguilliformes > Muraenidae > Gymnothorax > Gymnothorax javanicus. The sequence continues at coordinate 64,832,360 of CM056203.1, read as the reverse complement.
AGGTGGTTTTTGCAGTTTTCAAAACAAGGGCTAATGTGCTACATCGGAGAAGGAACACCTTTGCAGAATAAGTTCTGACATGAGAAACATTCAATTCATGTGACCAATTTGCTGTTTTAGGTTTGCAACCTCTTTCACTCTGTTTATTTCAGTCAAGGGTAAGATAGCCAATACCACAAACTCCTGACAAAACCACACATGTTGGAGCATGGTTAATTTATTTATTTTTTTTAAGATTATTTTTTTGAGAATTTTTCCTTTTTATTTGATAGTTATACAGTGGAGAGAGACAGGAAAGTTGGGGAGAAGAATGGGAAGACATGCGGCAAATGACCTGAGCCGGAATCGAACCCGGGTCGCCGCAGGAAGGACACAGCCTTTATGGTGTGTGCACTTAGACCGATGAGCCACCGGGGCGCCCCGGAGCATGGTTTATTCGCTTAAAATTTGCTTGACAACATCACTAATGACTGCATATCTTGGAAGCAGATCTCTGGGTTAAAATTGCACACATTTACTTTGTTTGGCAAGAGACGGCAATGTGCAGCAGAATGAATTGAGCAGTAGAGAATCTGAACACAGGTGGAGACGAAGAAATCAATGAAAACAAGCTATGGTTGGAAGCGTGTAACAAGATGCGTTTATTGGCTTTCTTGTCTGCCTTTCATCAAGACCGCTATTGTGCACTCTAAGCCAGTCTGAGCAGTGGTGTAATCTTTAAGCATTTAATTCCAACTAACTCGTGCTTCACATATTAATGATCTTACTAAAACAAGGCATTTCAGTGGGTGTTCCTAAATGACCTTTCAGAATAATGAGGTAACTGGAGGCGCAGCTAAACGGAATCTGGGAATTAAGAAGACGAAGGCATGAGCTGCTAAATAACCCCTGTACAGGGGTTAAGTGGAAGAGGAAGGAGGAAACGAGAGTTAACAGGAGTAATGAGTCAAAGATGGACAGGGTAAATGGGAAAACGTTGACAAGACACGGGCGTTCAATTCCATCGCATACACTCTTACTGCCTCTCTCATCAGAAGACATCTTTGCATTCTGTAGTTCTAGTTACCATGCAGAGCAGTCACAGCATTCGGACAACAATACATTTGATATCAAAACAAAGAAAATGAGACTGACGTGAGGACTTGACTGCAAGCCATAATTTGTGGACATACGGAATAAATTATATGGGATCTGTATGGATTTTATCTGAGAGACTAAAGGGCTTTGTGCGACACTGGAGGAAGTGACTGAAAGTTTCCTACTTGCAGATGAAGCCGCCACTCTCGCACTTCCTGCGGGAGTCCGTGTTCTCCGGGAAGAGGAGCTCCGGACGATGCAGCACGTCCACCAGGACCGAGAGCTCAGCTTGGACCAGGGGCCGGAGCCGTTCCTCAAGGGAGGCCACGATATCCTACGAGGGAAGGGTGCACAGGTTACAGTGTTTATATGCCCCGTAGACAGGCCTAGTCTTAAACTTGGTGCTGTGAAAAAGCACATTCCCACTACCTAATTTCTTTTACATATCTGTTTAAATGTTCAAGATCATCAAATTACTTAATATCAGACAAAGTTAACCTGAAAAACACAAAATGCAGTTTTTAAATGATTTCAGTTATTCGAGGAAAAAGGCTGGCTGATCCAACCTGATCCTATGTGAAAAATTTAATGAGACGACTCACCCAAGCAGCCACATAAAAACCCTGACTAACATCGGAAGAACTACGGGCCTCGCTTGACTCAGTTAAGGTCAGTGTTCATGCAGACTGACAGAAATTGGGCAAAAATGGCATCCATGGGAGAGCTGACAGGCAACAACCACAGCTGACCAAAAGGAACACAGAGCCTCGTCTCACATTTGCCAAAAAATGTCTTGGTGACCAAGACTTTTGGGATAATATTCTGTGGACTGAGAAGTCCAAAGGTAAACTTTCTAGAAGATATGGGTCCCTTTACATTTGACGTGAGGCTATCAAAACATTCCGCAGTGAGAACATCATATGAACAGTCAAGCACAGTGGTGGTAGTTTAATGGTCCAGGCGAGCTTTGCTGCTAAAGGACCAGGGTGACTTGCCATAACTGATGGAACCATGAATTCTACTCTCTACTATAAAATTCTGAGGGAAAAGTGTGGCCATCTGTTCATGACCTAAAGCTCAAGCAGCTCGGTTCTGCAGCAGGCCAATGATTCAAAGCATACAAGCAAGCCCATCACTGAATGGCTCCAAAGAAACAAAATGAAGGTTTTAGGGTGACTAGTCAAAGTCTTGACTTAAATCCGATTGAGATGCTGTGGCATGGCCTTAAACAGACAGGTATGAAAATGCTGCAATTTAGCTGAATTAAAACAATTCTGCCAAGATGAGTGGGCCTTAATTCCTCCACAGCATTGTACAAGACTCAGCGCCAGTCAATGCAAATGTTTGATTACAGTTCTCCTGTGATCTGGAAAAACCAAGAAAGTTCATCAGAGCAAGCAAGTTAAAAAAAAAAATTGAACAACGTCAACGCATACAACTCATTTCATTTGACTGACATCAGCGTTAGTGGAAAGTGTAAGACCACCTTAAACTGATTCATGACCTAAAAATGGGTGCCTGGCCACAGTCTGGAAAAAATGGTCTTAAATCACATTCACAGTTCACACGTTGCACAAGTATGTAAAAAAAAAAAACCCACACAAATGAAGTAACTTCTCAGAAGACAAGGCCAATGCGGAAAATCATCAAGACTAAAATTTACAGATTGTTGGGAAGCAGTTTCACACATTTTATTGAGCACACATACTGTGAAGACAGGAGGAAGGGCTCATAATTGATAAAAAAAAGAAAGTGTCACACCTCGCTCAGATGCCCCAAACCTTTTCTTCACAGCTCCTTGCTCAGTTGATCTCCCCTCACTCTTCCTTTCCTTCTCCTACTTCCTCTTCCCCCTTCTCTCTCTGCCTAAATACTCTTCCTTTTTCCTTCTGCTCATCAGACCCCATACATGGATCTGCCTTTGTGGCAGAGCTCACACTTGGCACAGTAATGTACTCATGTAAGCGCATTACTCATCTCTGCGTTATAGTTAGACTAACTGACTTAGCTCCACAGAGTAACCAGCGCTTAACATTTATGAATTAACTGATCATTTGTGCAAATTGTACCCATCTTGCCCATGTTCTGTTGTAGTTCCAATGACCTTCAATGGTACACCCTTATTATATATCACTTTGGATAAAACCTCTGTAAAATTTAGTATTAGAGCTCTAGACATCAGCACTTATAAACCTGAAAGCTGCACCCGCACCTGCAGCCTCTCGATGATGTTCCTGTAATCACGCGAGGCGGTCAGCACAGAGTCTCTCCTGGCAGCGTTTCGAGCTGACAGTCGCCAGCTCATGGCCGTCTTCTGAACAATGTTGTTGGACTTGACGAAGAGGCTGTTCACTTGACTGTCCAGGTCCACAGGAATGGCTATAGCTCGGCCTTTGGCTGCAAGACATGAACACAGACCAGCTGAGAATTCATCACTTTCCACAAGAGTAGCAGCATATTAAAGTTGCTTGCACACCGGACGTGAAACGAATTTTTCGCGCGACAGATTACATTCAAAGTCAATGCAAAGACGCGAATACACGCGAAATGCGTGCATTCGCGTCTTTGCATTGAATTTGAATGTAATCTGTCGTGCGAAAAATTTGTTTCACGTCCGGTGTGCAAGCAGCTAGAGAGTGGGTTAAGAACTAGATAATTGGATATTGCATGTTGAATTCTCAATCAACAAAATGCTTGCTGCAGGGTAGAGAAAGACGTGTTTAAAATGGACAATGATGTTGGGTGGTCTTTGATGGTCTTACCCACGTCAGCGAGAACCTTTATGCAGTTCTCCACATGGCCCTTCTGCGTAGGAACCAGCCAGGTACAGTGATAGACCCTGAACACTCCCTGCAGCAGCTGCACAAACACGGGCTGCCGAGTCTGAGGGAGGGAAGGGGAGAGGAGCGGCGAGGACCAGAAAGGAGGAGAGGACAGGAGGCACAGAATGAGAGAGGATGGAACAGGAGAAATGATGAGGGGAACGGAGAAAGAGCAGAACCAGAGGCCTAAGTAAAGAATTCAGTGGGAGTACCTGATGCTCAACACCCTGAAAGTGCTCCAGAATATGTCTCGTACAAGCATATAATCAAGTAAATACACACGCACACACCTTTTGAATGGTTGCTTTTTCCATTGGTAGTATGCTATCAATTAAAAGCCAGACATGAAGTTAAGAGTCTTAATTATATGTCACTCCCAGGGATGCCAATGAACATCAAACTTTATCAAAATCTTTCACCGTTTTTAGCATTAATTATATATATTAGCTCCATCTATACAGCTGACATGTAATTTAGTGAACCTACAGATAAAAAAAAACCTCCAAATGATGCTGACCTTGAAGCATAAACCACATAATTTGTGTCCGACATTAAGTGAGAATGTTACTGGAACCACAGCAGAGGCGTGGAGGTTATGGAGATATCGAGCACTTTCTCAAGTGAGCCTCTCACCACAGACATCACCCAATGTGAGGTCAACCAAAGACCGAAGCAAAAAGAAACGACCTGTGCCACAATAACCAATAAATTGAAAGAGGAAAATAAAAACAAGGAACTGCCAGGGCAGTCTCGTATACCTTCATCATTTTGCTCAAAATGCATATCTGTTGTGAGAGAAAATGGCGAGACATCATCAATGGGCGTGAAGCTCACCTTCCTGTCAGTCCCAGATGATAGAACTTCACAGTAAAAGCAGACATAGCACTACTTCTTCCCTTTCTATGACATGACCAAATATTCTATTGTGCCCCTCTTCTTCATTGCTCCTACGTGGACAAACACAAATCAGCTGGCATGCTTCATTTGTGAGCTGTTCGAAACTATGGGACCCCACACTATCATAATTAATCCATATTCTACTGAAGCACTTGCAAGCTGTGTCTTTGGCTGCCAGTTGTTTGGCTTTGTTCTAAATTTAAGCGATCATTATCAGCTCTGGGGCTGGAACCAATATGGTTAAGGGAACATGGGCGTACCCATCATCCATCGATGTCGGGGGAACTATAGCAATTACTTGCTGGTGACATCGGTCACTGCTGAATCACATACAGTATGCGCAAGCATTCTGTACGTTGCCAATATCCAATCAAAAAAACGAAAACAAAATAAATTGCTGCATTTTTAAACCTTTGGGCAACACATAAACTTTCAGGGCTTTCGGAAGGACACGTGATCCTCTGGTAGGTGGCAGACGGGATGCAAGGTCAGAGTGATTAAACGCAGGGACACACTTTCCACAGTCCAGGTGCCCGGTGAAGGGTAATAACAGGTCTTCACTCCTCAGTCTCAGGAAAAAAAAAAAAAACAACTCACTCCTCCTGTATAAGGGTTTGGAAAAAGTGATCTTCCTGACCTGAAAGGTAATGGAGTGAGGACCCCATCCAATGTAGGCATTCCCTCAGCCAATCACTCAATCTCAGTGATATCCAAAAGGGAAAACATAAAACACGTTTACTCAGGGAGGAAAAAAAAAAATCACTTATGAATGCTTAAGCACCCTTGCCCAGGGGTGCGTTTCCCAAAAGCATAGTTGCTAACCAAGTTCGTCCATTCACAGTCAATGGTTCTGACTATGCAAGTTAGCATCTCTGATTTCGGGAAACGCACCCCAGGTCAACTGGTCACTTTTTGCAGTGCACTTTATCAATAACACTATGAGGTACTCTCAATTCCTCATTCTCTCTCATTAGAAGGACTTCAGCAAGCAGCCTCTCTGTCCGTACTGATAAATAAATAAGCACTTGAAGGTGCCTGGTCTTCCCGCTGAGCGACTAATACTTTCCAGGGAGTCATAACCGAATTACATTGCCACGAACATCAGAAACTTAGGAAATGGGTTGTATGTACTTGTGCGAGTCATCACATAAAGAAGAACACACCTTTTTTATTCATGCAGAATGTTACACAATGTACCAACAATACAGTGCAGGCCTGGGATGTGTAGCTGTTGTCACGGAAACCAAAGCTTGAATTAATTTAAAACACCTTTATCTTAGCCCTAGGATTACGGAGGCACTAATCAACTGACTGTGCAAAGTAACTGCATTTGTGATGACTGGGGATAGAAATGAATGGAACAAAGCGTACAAAGGCACAGCCCCATTACACCCTCTATTATTACAACGAGCCCTTTGATTCACTAGAATTATGTTCTGCCGCCATTCAATACCATCTCTGCACAAAAGGTTAGAGAAGATCAGCACAGGTCACAGTCGAGGGGAAGTCATGCCACAGCATTAGCACCGTCAGGCTTACCTGGAGACTGGTGCTCTGGTCAGAAAAAGGAGAGCTGAAGAAGGTGGTGACAATGCTCATTATCGTCTCTGTCACGTAGCGCTCCAAAATGGTGTCCGCGTGCTTCCTGTCACTAGTATTGTTGCATACCTTGAAAGACAAAAAAAAAAAAAAAAAAAAATCATCAAATCAGGATAAAGCCTTTGGTTGCAAAACATAGAAAAATGGATGCATATACATTTAGAATCATATCAATAACCAAATAAACATTGCACTACAAAAAAACAATCATTTCAATGCGATTAATTCTTCAAAACACATTTCATTTAGCAATATCGCCAGGGTGCTTGCATTATATATGGAAAAGGACAATAGTTCAGTGTGTGTCCTAGCATTATGCACGCGAGGAAAAAAATAAACAAAACCTCAAATACACAGTAACATACTGTTTTGTACAATAGTAGCCACTGCTTGAAAATGTATTGATGCTTAACTTACCCTGCAGATATCTACCAGGAAGTTCTCAAAAAGCTTCCACATGTGGTTACTTGTATAGATCTCCTTCATCTCCACCTCTGTGTCCACATAACAGTGATTCAGGAAGTTTATATATGAGATTTTCACCTGTTGGAGTAGGACACCTCTGATTATATTTCACATGGACGTAGTATCCTGGACTCACAAAGGGGAGTTATAAATTTAATATAAACAAGGCAAATACTGTTGGTGGACAACAGCAGGGTATATCCTAAAAATGACAACATTCTCTCGATAGGCAAAGTACATAGTTTGGCCAAGTGGATGGGCAATAGGAGAGGGCATCGGGTCCAGAAAATCATCGATGCTGTGTCCGAAATCACTCACTACTCCCTATATAGTGCACTATATAATGGGTTCGCCATTTTGTAGTGCTATCGGAATCGTTTTTATGAGTCATTATCCCCTATAAAGCGAACTCATTACATCCCACAATCCACCGAGAAACGTCGTGAATAACCGATGGTCACTAACCCAGCAATACGTCCCATCATGCATTGCACACAAACCGAAGAATAATCAATTGTGCGACTGCAATGACGCCATAAACGGCGTCGAAAAAACAAACCGGGTAGTGTCCAAAAGCGTTTCTTCCTTCTGCCCATACGCTCACTATATAGTTACCTACATACGAGTCCCCTTTATAGCGAGTAGGACACAGTGAATGAGTGAGTGATTTTGGACACAGCCCAAGTGAACTATCCTGGGCTCCAGAAATGTTCACAGCAGATTTTGGTCATAGGGTGACCGCTATAGATAGCATCCCTTCTCTGTGCACCTGAAACAAGAAAGTGTGAAATTATTCCAATCAAAACTATTTGAGTTATTGCATTTGGAAAGGTTAAATTTGACCAAGTTTTCGCACTACAGGAAACATTACAGAGCTGCCACAATCAATAACATCTTCCTCTTTGGACTAGGAATGTTGAAAGGAGATTTGAAATTCTCATTAAAGCCGTTTGAATTACAGCAATTTTTAAAAAGTAATACACCAGGCTTGGTGATGGCGCTACACTAAATGTGATAGGGTGATCATCATCAATAACAGCCCTTCTTTTTTGAACCAGAAATGAATAAGAGAAATGTGACTTGACTCCCATTAATACTGTTCCAAGTTTTTGCATTTGGAAAACAATGTTTGACCTGGTGGTGGCACCACAAAAAAGGTCATAGGATCAACACAAAACAGTACAGTTCATCCTACATGATTCTGGGATGGACACAAAAAGCCTCATGTGAATCCCATCAAAACAGTCAAGTTCCTGCAATTTTTTCAAATTGAAAGACTGGCCAGGTGGTGGCGCTATAGCAAAGGTCACAGGGTGACCAACATCAGTAACATGCCAACTCTCAGCCACAGAGGAAAATCAAAATAAGTGTGACATGATTTCCATCAATACTGTTTGAGTTACTGCATTTGGAACAAGACGGCACTCGGAGGGCGCATCACCTCCGCCAGCAAATTATCATGGCACGTGACTGTTAAAGGAGTCTTGCCAGTCCCATCTTTACACGCACAGAAATACTTTCGGATCTTGGATCAAGAATATGAGTCAACAGTATCTTCATCAAATTGAATCATTTCCTCCTTCGCAGTTTGCACAGTATCCATCAACACACAAAATTCCATCAACATCAATAAAAAACTTTTTGAGATGTCCAGTTACGTAACAAATAAATGAATATAGTTAAAAAAAACTGGATGGAGGTAAAAATATTAAGTTTGACCATATAGTTGCCCAACAGGAAGGGTTGTAGAGTCACACAAAACAACACTCGTCCCCCTCAACATGCCAGGATTGAACATTAAATTTTTTGTGCGATTCTCAAAAAAAAAAAATTAAAATAAAAATAAGTTTAAGAGTTATTCAACTCAAAGGGATCGCTGGCATCTTAGGTGGTAGCTATGGTGAAAACATACTATCCCCCAACACTAAATTTTGGGGAAATAATTATCCATTTTTAATCTAGCACCCAGCGTGAAGCTGGATAGACCGAATTAACACCCCAGTTATGGGGACAATGGCGATCAGCAAATACAGTCACATTTATGCTGTGAACCCCGATGTCAGAACAGGAGAAAGTAGACATTGTTCGTTCATTAGGAACATGGTGTCGCCTTTTCTTTACACACAACACCAAACCTTGCACATTGCTGACAGGAGACCATTCATATAGGGCATGGACGGTTATTTACAGGCGCCCCACCTTTTAGCAGGGGTCACGAGCAAGCAATGAATGTGGAACCCTATCTGGCTGAACAGTAACATTTCTTGTGATGTTCCAACTGAAACACCAGCCATACTACCCACTGCAATGGTCATGGATTCAATCCATGAAACTCATCCCTGCACCGTAGTGTGCTGCCTCAACCAAATCAGCCCCAATTGCTTCCAATATTTATAAAACTATTTTGAAGCAGACTAAATATCTGAAGCATGCCTGAGAAAAAAGTCCAGAAGTCAAAGGTCTCCAATAGGTGCAGAAAGATAGCTGGTAGGATTACTGCTAATAACCACAGAACTACTGGTCTAAAAATCAACTATTTGAATCAATCCATAACTGAAACAGTCTCGACAGTAATAGTCTGTAGCAAGCTTCGAATAGCCAGATTTAATGGCAGCGTTTTCATTAATTTGGATGGCATTTCCGGTATATGTCATCATGGCTGCCGCAGAATGCATGCACGATGACCCCTCTCACCTCGGGAATGCAGTCCTCGTGAGTAACCACCCGAACAATGTCATCCAGGGGCAGCAGGGAGTTGCACTTGATTTCGGTGTAGACGTTCTTGCCCTCAGTGCACACGGCCAGCAGCTCCACCAGGTGGATGTGGTACATGAGCGGGCTGTTCTCGTCCATGCGGTCGCGCTCCGACCGCATCATCTGAACCAAGGTCTGGAAGGAGGCCCGGTCATTGTAGAAAACCAGCACGTCCTCACCCGCATTAACCAGCTGTAACGAGATGATCAATAATGCATTAATAACCAAAGCAATGGTAAGAGGGGTTATTGGTTGGTAAATGATCTCAAATAAGGACCATGATTGATGACAATGAGTAATAGCACAGTACTTCTGCCAACCCGCATGAATTTTAAAAGCGCCATGTTAAAATGCCACATTTGCATTTTGGAATATAACAGACACTCAAAAGTATTGTTTTACATAAATTAATTAATTCAGCAAGAGATTTACTAAATTAATTTACTGAATCGCTAAAACAAATGCCTTGTTCAATAATTCAATCGTAGAGGCCCACCTGAAAATCAAACACACTCCTCTAGGGCAATAAGCCCAATTGCCAAACCATTACACTAAACTGTCAAGCATAAAAACGCCATCCAGCTTCAAAAATGCAAGCACATTTTTAAACTGAATCATGCACCAAATTATTATTATCCATGCAGAACCGCGGATGAAATGCTTGCAAATGAAAATAGCAGTGTGCCTTAGGCAAGAGGTCAAGGTTTTGAGAATGGTTCAGTGTCTTCACAGGTTAAATGACTGGCTAATGCAGCAACTACCTGTATTCGAAGCACGATGACTCACCTCAGCCATCACAATATCCTGGCACTTCTTGATGAACTTGCCCTCAGCCTTGACGATGGTCTGGAGGAACTTCAGGTACTGGACGTTGCGCCCGTGTGTCTCAATGCAGTGCACAAAGTGCTGCACCACGCGCTCGTTGATCTCACTGCAAAGCTGGAAGTTGTTCATGAAGATGTGCTGCATGGTGATGGCCTCCAGTATCTGTGACAAAGCAGAGGAGGGAGAGACTTCACTGAATACACCTCAAACAACAGCAACAAAACTGAACTTCAGCAATAACAGCTTCAGTGCTAACCTGATTAAATGCCTTACCAAACCAGCACCATGTCATAAAGGCCATTACCTCACTCAGACTGGCCAGTTTCGGAAATTTACCACAGCGAATGCCAAGGTATGGGAGATGTTGGATACAGGAAATTAATCCTTCCCATTCAGTAAGAGGTTAAGGCTATGTAATGATGTGCATTGTGAGACAGCGAGTGTGCTCTCGACACGCCTGCTCACCCCAGGGTTGAGGAAGAGACCGATGTGCTTGTGGAGCAGTGCCTGGTTTTGCTGGTTTCCAGCACAGAAGTTCTGGAGGAACTGGTGGGCCAGTTTCATGTTCTCCTGCATGCGGACATCTTCCCCCTTCACATGTATACATTCACATGGGCACAAACACACACATGCATATTAAGACTTCTATCGGTGTGGAAATACTAAAATAACAGCAGGACATGACCAACTGTAACACTATGTATAATAACGCTGTGGACACTTGCAGTTTCATTAGGGAAAGAGGGTGCAGCACACACGCCCCCAACTTACACACAGATCAATAAGGTCTGTGCTTCAGCTGAAATCGTGTTTGAGTTTTTTTCAGGGGCAGGTTGAACTCTGACCTTCTCATAGGGGATCTGCAGCAGCTCCAGGACCACAACATGAGCGCCCATGTTCCTCAGCAGTCTTTGGTGTTGCTTCTTGCTCTTGCGGCCTGAAGAACCCTCCTGGACGCACAGCTTACTGAGCCGCAGCAGAATCTGAGGGGGTTCAAGATGGAATAGCGGAATTGTTAAAATAACGTTGATGTTAGTGCATGCGACCCTAGGGACTTATGGAATTTGCTATACACCGAAAGGAAGAAAAACCATTACATAAAGCCATTATACAAAGAGTGCTGACTTCCAGCAATATAAATTCTCAAATATTTCAAAACACAGTGGCTGTGAGCAGTGGTGTAGTGGAGGGTATATGCAGGTATAACAAGTATACCCACCGCCTTTTCTGTCAATTTACAGTATGTCCACCTAACAGCCACAATTCCATTGAAATACATGGTAGAGCATATCTGCTTTCTCCTTAGAGATCTACTCATCCACCCAAAAGTGTATATCCACTTCTCCAGGGACCACTGGCCAAGAGTATTAAATGATTACAGAGAAAACACAAAGGAACAACTTACATCTTTCAGTGCTCTGTAATTTGAGCTGCTGGTGCTTTCCGGCTTTTTCTGTTTGTCAGATCCCCTGGAGTTTGAATCTCCCTGCAAAAAAGGGTAAAATCATCACAATCTAGATTAAAATCAGAGGAAACAAACTCAAAATTAAACTAATATAGTACCAGCGTTATCTGAACCTGTACACACATTTAATCAGACAAAGAGCCCATTTTAGTGTGATTCTGAAGGCAGTGATACACACAGGCTAGTGCCAGTCACAGGCTCCCCACCTTCTTTGAGTGTTCGGACTCGGCAGCTGGACCATCTCCTGTGTCCATCACCTCATCCGGACCCTGCCGCTTGTACACCCACAGCTCCGACTTCTCTACAATGGAGCGCAGCCATTCCAGGTCATCTTTGATCTGATTGTAGTTTTCAACATCCTGGCTAGTCACCAAGAGTTGGACCTGGAGTAAACAGACAAGCCATTTTTTTAAGAGGAACAATTCTTGCGAAGACTGTGCTTGCCCAGCATGGTAGAACCTGTGTTAGCAGGCTTACGGCAGTCAACAGAAATGTCACAGCACTCGGACTTAACCTCGGTTTGGCATGATAAAGTCGCTCAAGTTTAGAGCTGGCACTAGTAGCACCTAAAAACCGAGAAAGTGCACCTTGTTCCGAGAAATTCCTACATAAACTTAGAATACACCGAGGTTTATTGAAGATTTGAGGCCAACTCGGTCAACCTCGGAAAAATTTTACTGAGGTATCCCGAAGTCTGTCCGGTTTACTTAAGTTTGGACAACACCTCAGTAAACCTCGGTTAAATTTTCCCGAAACGCACAGACTATTGTCTGGCCCACTGAAGTTCAGAGACCACATTGGTATTCCTCGGGATAATTTCACCAAGGTAGACCGAAATTTGTCTGCTAGGCCTATGCTCACACCAGAACAAAGGGGAGGTGTGAAGACAGTCAAAACACATGCCTCATTAAAGACCTCCCTCCAGTGCTGCAGTCCAAACACCAATTAATTATGCAAATTACCAGTACTGCCTGTTCAACAAGGTTACAGTGTAATTAAGCCAGGCCCTAGGTGCAGTCCAGATGAAGTACAGGCTTAGTTCAGCCCACTCCATTCATGCTGCATACAGGAATTGGCAAAGGGCAAACCACCACCATTGTAGTAAGAACAACAAAAACACGTTCAGTATTCAGAATATATTCAATTTTCAGTACTCTAAGCCTGTACTTCATCTGGACAGCATCTAGGGCCTGGCTTTATTACACTGCACCTCGTTGAACAGGCAGTACTGGTAATTTGCATAATCAATTGGTGTTTGGACTGCAGTACTGGAGGGAGGTCTTTAATGAGGCATGTGTTTTGACTGTCTTCACACCTCCCCTTTGTTCTGGTGTGAGCATAGGCCTAACAGACAAACTTCAGTCTGCCTCGGTGAAATTTTCCCGAGGAATACCGATGCAGTCTCTGAGCTTCAGTGGGCCAGACAATCCTCGGTGTGTTTCGGGAAAATTTACTGAGGTGTTGTCCTAACTTAAGTAAACTGGACAGACTTCGGGATACCTCTGTAAAATTTTTACAAGGTTAACAGAGTTGGCCTCAAATCTTCAGTAAACCTCGGTGTATTCCACGTTTTTTTAGGAATTTCTCGGAAAAAGGTGCACCTTCTCGATTTTTAGGGGCTAGAAGTGCGGTAGCCAGACACATGATACCTGTTTGAAGGCCTGTAGGACCTCCTGTCTCTGGCTGAAGTGTCTGAAGAGTAAGTGGAGAGCACCTGACACCAGGGGAGGGTAATCGTGCATCGTCAGGTGAAGCAAGACCCTCAGGAACGTTCTCCCACCTTGGTCATCCAAGTCCAGGGGTGTGTTCTCCTCACTGAGTTTAACAAACATTAAGTTGCGAGTGAAATGGAGCTGCTGTCTAAGCACATGGTCAACTTGTTAAATCTCAAGCAACCAGATACATTGATAATGAGTCCCAAGCAAATTACCAAACTGACACATGATCTTAACTGAAGTACTGTTCATAAAGCACTCTTTATTCTTTATTCCGATTATATTATTTTCATCCTGCTATAATTTCTTTACCTCTATTTATTCCAGTTTAAACATCTACAAAACACCAGCATCTTTCCTGACACTCTCCCAGCCAGGACATTGTTAGAGGAAAGACCTGGTGCCCTGCATGTAAAACTATCGGAGACTGCATTATTTGTGCCAAAAACTCCCTGCTATGAAAAGGCCTTACCTTCCACCGAAAATTCCTTCTGCCTGCTCCTCTATGTGTTCAAAATCCAGTGCACCTGAGAACACAATACAGCACACTTCAAAGTGTAGCAGACTGATTCTCATGGCTTGTGTACAACACTGGAGCCAAATGTGCGCTCAATTGCTAACTTCTATGCTCAAATGAAATAACTACTTTCCTCAGTATGAACAAATTACAGCATCACACCTTTTTAAGCTTGAATCTTCATTTTTCACTTCAAGGCTGTCATCCGACAACACTTCATATTTTGAATCATAGTCCAATTGTTTGGTCAGAGTTTGAGCACGAAACTATATTAGGGAGCTAGACACATACCAAACTCACATTTGACCCACATTAGTTAATCGCCATTTGAAGGCGTGTAACCACAAATTAACATTTAACGCATCATAAAGATCACACACTGATATGAGACGTTCCCCACACTATGAAGTGGGGTTCTGCAGGGGTTCCTTACTCACCAGGCATGTTGTTGGGTCCTTCCTGTGCACCCCCTGTCGACAAGTCAGGTTGGGAGTTGCTTTCATCAAACTCTCGCTTGAAGATGCACAGCAGGCAGGAGATCCTGTAGTCCAACCTCACATTCAGGATGAACTGCAGAAGACCCAAGCCAAAAACAATATGCTCATTTCTGGAGAGAGAAAACTCACGCCAACTGACAAGTACAAGGTATGGTGGAATTTTGAGGCATAATTGCCAGTGTAAGATCAACAGCTACAACCAGAACTAACAAATCTGAGATCGCTACAACAGAGACCAATGTTGGGACGACAGACTCGTCTTCAAACAGACAAATTGGCAGGCTTAATTTGCGCTGGACAAGGCCAGAGCAGGATGAGGAAAGTCACTTTTAGACAGAGTTTGTACTGTATACCATTTACATGGAAGAGGATGGACCTCCGAATGAAGCACTGCTCTGCGCGTTGCTTTATATAGACAAGAAAAGATGTTAAGCAAAAGCAGGAAGTGCCTGAGAGAAACTTAACAGCCAAGCCACTGTTTCGAAATTTGAATGCTTTGATAAAATTAAAATGATCTGAAATAGTTGCAAAGTTATTCTATACAAGGGTGTTGATGATCGGAATAATAGTTTCTTCTTGCCTGCAAGATCTCAATAATCTTGAGCTTTGTGTCCATCACCAGGATGTCTTCTTTCTCTGGCTCAGTCTGAGTCTTGGCAACATCTCCGTCGGGGGGGTTCACAGGGGTCGAAGGGAGGAACCCGCCTCCTCGGAGGACCACCTGTGTCATCAGCTCACCCACCCCATGAATAGACCTCATGACATTACTGCCTGTAAACACCAAGAGAGAATCACTCTCAAATATAACAGGTCATGATCAGGGGAAAACGATACCAGAGTTGGGGATGATTAAATGTTGTTTCAGTTCAGGGACGTAAATAGAGACTAATAGATGAGGGCTAAGCCTCTATTGGGGTGTGCCCTCATAAACTAGGCCTAGCTACATACCTGGTTCAGTCTTTTCAGAAAATTAATTTCAATGTAATAGACCACACTAAAAAGAACTAACAAAAATTCTGCAAGAACATTAAGTCCGGTAACGGACTTGGTTTCCAGAATGAATGGATGAAATTAACTCAGACTCAAGTGAAGAGTCAGATATCACATGAAAATACTAGTACGCACAGCAATCACAAAGAATGAGCATTCTAAAGTCACAGCAAAATAAGACTGCAAAATACATATGCATAACCACTTAGGTCATATTGTTGAGGATCATATTTCAATATCTCTCACCATATTCATCAGAAAATTAATTACCATAATTAATAACCATAATCAATAATCATAATCAGTATCCATATTATGTATGCAGCAGCAGTAAACACATACACATAGACACACACACACACACCCCATACAAGCAGTGCACACACACACACACACACACACACACACACACACACACACACACACACACACACGCATACACACGCCCAGGCACAAGCAGCACACGTTTACACACACAGACATACACACATGCAAGCAGTTCACACACAGACACACACACATACCAGCAATTCAATTCACACATGAATGAGCAGCTCACATACATAAGCAGCGGGCTTCTGAAGCTTTGATTAGCAAGCAGGCTTATGTTTAGTTGATTCGAAAACATAATCAGGTGACATATTTGATTTCTGTAGCTTTGATCAATATTTGTTCAGTAAAATCATTAGTTGTTACTGAAAAAACAATCAGTTGAATCATTTATGTATCTACTTGTATCCTATTCCTCTGACTGTAATTTTCCTCTCCTTTTTAGTGTTATGCATGCTTATCTTTCGGTTGCAGTTCAAGGGAAGTTGGCAGTGTTTTGGTTTGCCTGTCCTGTTGTAGCGTGAGAATGAGAAGGCGGAAAGACCATATTTGGAAGATATTTCCTGTGATGAAGGTATAAAAACTGTGTGTGAAAAGAAAAATTTCAGTTCTTCTTGCGCAAAAAGAACTCGGCTTTATATTTATCAATATGCCTCAATAAAGCCTAATTGTCTGAAGAATCTGCCTCTTACTTTAGGATGGGGGAACCACATAATATGAAAATATGTCTGAATGAAAACCACGACAATATCCCTGAAGTACAAAAACTGTTACCTTTGGTTTCATCTCCCTTTGCCATTTTGTTAATGGGGAAAATGGTGCTGACATGCACACAGTCCAAAATTGCCAGTAGGACCTTAGTCAACCTTAAGAGATCACTGAAGTTGTAGAAACCAAAATAAATGAGATTCCGGGCCAAGTTCACGACCTGTGAAAGCACAGAGGGAAAACGGTGCTGAAAAGGTTTCTGAAATTTGTGCCATGTATTAATCGTCATCACTTGTCGGCTAAAGAAGTTTTCAAAGGACCCAACCTCAAATGTGAGCTTGTTTTTCTCCTTATCGGAAAAAGGGAAGTTCTGACAGACCACATCACTCAGGTAATTTTCCACAAAATCCATTGTCTGAGCAAACCGCTCCTTGATCTCGTCCTTAGTAGTCCCATCGTTGTCGTAGCTGGAGAAATACCCCGAGGAAAATTATTAGAGAATTTCACAAGCAAACATTTTCTTATTTTAATCAGGGTATTCCCAAACTGAGATGTCCTCAAACCAGTGTCTACTTTTTTTATTATTTTCAGGCTAGACGTGAGACTTACTCGTCAATGGCTATCTGGGACGGGATCATGGACCATAGCCGGGCGTATTTGACAGGCGTGACCTGTTCCTGGGGGTCACGGTCCACGTGCATGTGCAGCATCATGCGGCAGAAGGACGCCCTCAGGTCATAAGGCAGGTCTTCATCCGACATGCAACGCAAGATCAAGTCTACGTCAAGCTGACCCGAGATCTTGTTGATTGCCAGGTACTGCCGGTCCAAACACATCCGAGCAAACAGGTTCAGCTGGTACCTGATAAAGAGGGAGGAAACGAGAAACAAATCTTATGCAAGTTCTGAATTTTAGCAACAGTAATCCTCAGTGGGAACGCTCGAGATTTGGAGGCCTAAAAACGCCACACTACAGCACATTTTCATTCCACTCACTTGGCTGAAAGGAAAAGGTTGGCCCAATTGAAAGACAAAATAATACTAAGGGAGACAAAAGCTAATACTCATTCTAATAAACATGACTGAGAGCCCAGCTTGCATGCTTCCAAACCAAAAAGCCCAATAAAGGACAGCTAGTTCTCCAATTTTTCCATCTGATCAAAATATTCATCAAACAGCAGCAGACGGAAAAACGTACCAATTCACTATTCCATTGGCTGACTTTTTTCAGAAATTCTCTTAACATTCAGACTGAAACTTAATAAGACAGTCTGAACATGCTGCACCTGAACATGGAGACAAACGGTATGGAATGACGCACCACCCAAAGCCCACGTACTGGTTCTGACCTGTAGTAGCCGATCACTTCCTGGTCCTCCTTCTGACCCTCTTTGGCATCCTGGGCCAGTTCCCGGATGCTCTTGCTGCGGATTTCTTTGCTGCTGTCCTTCCAGAATAGCCAAACCTCCTCCTCGTCCTCCTCGGACTCCACCGGACTCTCCCCGATCGAAACACCCTCAATCTCAAACCTGGACAGCACCAACCTGTTGGATTCATAAGTGGTAGGGGTCTTGTCATGGGGAAGGAGACATCTCACAGAAATGACAAGGGCTCAATTCAGAGGGACCCAAAAGTACACCTGGGGGGGTTGGACATGAGGCTCCAAATTGAGGTACATATTATATACTGTAAAATGCAACATTGGACAGCCATCCAGGAACCCCGAGGTGAAACATATGCAAGTCCACGCCCCGAGTACAACACCTCACTCAAAATCCATACATTAAAACCCTTTGATCACAGAATGAATATAAGATAAGATATACTTTATTGAACCCCGTGGCGAAATTTGTCCTCTGCATTTAACCCATCCTATAGTTAGCAGCATATACCCATATATTCATCCAAAAATCAAATGCAGGTCCCATTTCTTCTGTGGAAAAAAGCCCAATCCAACTGAGGGACAATAGTTTCTCTGAAACCTGTTTATAATCCTCATACAAAAGCAATTATGCACTTTGGTCAAGAACATTGACAGCAATAGAACTCTACTCCTCTATTGTCCTTCAAATTTGGCACACACTCACCATGTAGTGAAACTCAATTGCACTGTGAGCTCACTTGTTTGCTCGCCTTCTTCACTTTTTGCTGAAGCAAATGTTTATCACTCACCCATGACCATCATCTGAGCCACTACAGAGTACGAGAACAAAATCAACAGCACGTTGCCTCGTCACCTTAAAGGGCCTGAGTCGTGATTTGAATGGTGCAATCTCTCTTGGACGGTTCATTAGGAATTTAGTGGGACAGAAAAAAAATCAATATGCTGGTTGTCAGAAGCTATAGAGCCTGTTCTTAAGTGATCTCTAACGGAGTTTGATGAAGGATTTGTCCAAGTTGCAAAGTAGAGATTTCCCAGGCATCCTTATATTCACTTCAGCTCAGTGAATAGGAGGGTGGGGACACTCACTTGGTCTCGATGAGGATATCCCCATTGGCTGGATCCAGCACTGCATTGCAGATAAGCTCTTGGGTGACAGGGATTGACTTATTCATGGACACACACAGGT
This sequence comes from Gymnothorax javanicus, assembly GCA_029692085.1. Taxonomy (NCBI): domain Eukaryota; kingdom Metazoa; phylum Chordata; class Actinopteri; order Anguilliformes; family Muraenidae; genus Gymnothorax; species Gymnothorax javanicus. Next base: position 64,813,130 of record CM056203.1, on the reverse strand, counting down.
CAGAGAGATAGTCCAGAAACCTGGGAAATAAATACATACATCCTGTGACTGAGCAACACCTGACGACATACTCTGAAGAGGCTTTCCCAGAGTATCATACAAGGCTTAATGCTGAATATCAATGCGTGCTATCTGAGGACAGCAGAGCAGTATGGCTACAGGATATGGAGGATGAACCTTGAGGCTTGCACGAGGTCGCATAGTGTTCTGCCTTCAAGCTTTCCCACCGCTTGGATAAAATCAATGCTCCTCTTCTGCTAGCCTGAATTCTGGCCTAGTTTCCACATCTCAACCCAAACCACCTGACCTCAACATGTCTAGCAAATCATTCCTCCTGCCTGCCCACCTTCAAATATTGTCATACATCCACACAAAACACACTTTCATGATATTGGACAGTGCCCTGAAATACACTAACCCCGTTTCGATTTCCTTGGTTACAGAATGAGTGTCACATTGAACGGTTTACTGAACAACTAAGGAGTGACCAAGGCGTTGGACACATTTGTTGAGTGAGTAAATGAAATACTTTAAAAAAGTTTTGGGACAATTCAGTTGCACTTTGCTTCCTATCCAGTATTATCAAAATATCTGAAAACATTTAGTGCGACAAATATACAATTCAAAAATAAAATTAGGAAGGGGGCCATAAATACTTTCCTACAGCTCGGTCGATCGACTCAAACCAAAGACTTGTGTATCATTCCTACCAAAGGCTGACCTCCACTCCCACCAAAGGTGCAGAAGGGTCTCACCTGGGCTCTCGGTTCTTCCTCACCAGGCTGACGAAGGTGTCGATCTCGGCGGCCGTGATGTGCTTCTCCAGCAGCTTGCGGTTGTTGTGAAGCAGGGCGGTGATGGTGTCCTCAGCCAACACGTCGTACCCGATTTGCTTCTGCATGAAGCGGAACTGCTTGGCAATGTACTCCTGCAGAGGACACAAGGCGAGGGTGAGGGGCTAGCTGACTTCAGTGCATAAAAACAGTTACTGCAGCACATCAGTGTTCAGTGTCAGCATTATTAGCAATCAGGAGCCCCACTAATCAAGCAAGCGATTATTATCTGTTTTCTGGATTGATTTTGACCCCAAGAGGGCTGAATAAATTTTCAAGGAATTAAAAATGTAATTATCCTGAGCTGTTAAAAATCTATCACGTGTCCCCTGCGGGAGCTCTTTCAAACAAGTTGCCACACGACAGGTTTTCAACAGTATCTGATTTTGATATCTTACATCACTGGGCAACTATAGTCCCCTATAGCACGCTATGGGTTAATTCGGCCTCAGGTATATCAAAATCTGAGCTGCAATGCTGAGAAATTCCCACTTCATATTTAATTTAAAGCTTTCAAAGGCTACTTCAATCTTAAGCATGCATTCAAGCCTTTCATTGATCAAGATGAACTAAATATTTGGAAGTAGATACAGAGGCATTTGCAAATGGAGTCGACCTACAGTCATGTGAATCACTTTTCTCCAAATATTCTCCCCATTTTTCTGAACGCAACATTCTTTCACATGATAATAATTGCACTGAAAAATGGGGTTTGCTTCTCTCAAATACCTTCAATATAGAACTGGCAGGCCTAGATTACATTATAAATGGCTTGAAGCCAACAAGTCCACTATCATTCAGGATGATTGATACTCTTCACGATACAGCTAAAACGTCGCTGATGCAGAGGCAATGAATTCACTGCTGAACGCCCATGTGTATGATAAGGACCTGGTCAAAATATAAGAAAATATGGGTACCAAAGCCCACCCAACAATCACCCAGTCATTTACCTCAGGAAAACCATCTATTTAGTTTTAATTAACATGTAATCGCATTTATCATTTTTGTAGAAGTCAAAACTAACAACACCAGGTCAAGGAGATGTTAAAATATCAGTATGTCATTTTTTCACTTGAAATGATATCAAATATTATACCGATGACATTTTTGTGGCAGTCATGATTCAATGTGATGGCATTTCTTTGTCTGTTACATGCAGTTTTGAACAAGTCTTGTCTGGTGAAACTTTGTCACAGAGTATAAAAATGACTTCTAATGCACAGGCACTCTACAGTGCTAGCAATGTTTCTGATTTGTTTCCCCATAAGACAAATAATATAACTGTTTACCATTAGACATCACAATTCAAAATACTACAGCAGACAGTCATAGCTTCTTAAACTGGAAACGGGCCAGGAACAAAACCGTAAAAAACAAGGATCTCCATCTTGTCATAGCTCAGGATGGTCTACTCCAGCCCTAAGAAACCGATGACACCCCAATGCAGCAATTTAACTCCATGTCCACAATCCAAGCCATGGATTCTCAAATCCAATCCCAATCAAGACTTGTTTTTTTTCTCTATGGTAATTTACTGAAAAATTGGAGCCATTAATTTAGCTGAGCTGACTCTTGGTAAATGGAAGGTTGTAAACTTGCGGTTATTAGCCTTCAGGCATCGATTTCATTGACAGGGTGGTGTGCAAGTTGTGAACAAACTGAAAGTCACCACAACTTTTCAGACCTGGCGTACACACAAGAACTCAATGTGAATAACATTATCCAAGTGCATTTCTTCCCAGACACACCTACCAAATCAATTTTATTTGCAAATAAATTTTATTTTAATTTCATTAAAACATAGAAAGCTTCCTTTTGTTTTTTTGACTGGCACTGGCTCAATGTTGAGCCAGCATTGGCAGACACACCTGGTTCTTCCTGTAGTCTTGCTGGGAGTGTCGTAGGACACGATAGCACAGGCGACAGATGTGCCTGAAGGGGGCGTGCCGCTGATCAGCCAGCTCCTCCAATCGCAGCATTGGGCCATCTCCACTGTCAGTGAATGGCGCCTGCAGCAGCTTGAAGATCTGCAGGAGGATGGGATGGGCAGGAAGAAATTACCATTATCCGCAGTATGAGCAGTACATTTAGCACAGTTAGCAGATAGCCTGTCAAACATGAGGCGAAGAAAGACCTGCAGTCTGCATGTATGGTCTAAAACACACAGCACTTTCAACAGTGAGCACCGCTATCTCTTTCTGTAAGATAAAACTGCATGTAGCGAAGTGCAGGAATTTAACGGTGGTATTTTGAAATGGTGTAAACCCTTGCCATGCAGCACAGGGATGTGTCCAACTCTTTATGGAGCACTACCTGCTTGAGGATGTTCTGCTCCCTCATCAGCTTCTGCCTTTCCCGGTTGGGCTTGTTGACCATGATCTCCAGAACGTCCTGCCCATTGTTAGGGATGTCCACCACGAAGAAGACGAGGTCCTCCAGCAGTTTAGTGACAAACCTAGGCCACAGACAAAGGACAAGGACGGGGTTAACCGGAACCTCACTAGTGTCTGACAGCTCATCAATACAATCCTAAACACCCACTGCCAGGCACAACATACCCTGCCTGAGAAGTTTTAAACAACTTTTGGTTTTTAGGTGACCTTGAAATTGACCCAGTAAGGTTCAAAATTCAATCATCTGATCCCTGGATCACTGCTCACCTTTCCTGAAAAATTAGTGTACCATCATCACACGGTTTTTGCGCTAAACTGCTGACTGGCATACATAAGCGAAACACACAAACAAATGCCACTAAAAACAATACCCCTCACCCTCTTAGGCAGTGTAAAAATGAATACAAAAATTACAGTGGCACTACACATTTGATCATCAGTTAATCTTCACAAATTTCAGGAGTACAAGGGTTCAACTAGGGTTGTGTGATATTAAATCACTTTTTTTTTAAGCGTAAGCGTAATGTGACCAACTGCCTCCATGGGATGTGAGGGCCATCATGCATCATTTCATCTTTCAGACATATTTGGGCAGGATTTACAGACTGCACAAACCACAGTATCAAAAAGAACATGGTAAAGGGAGACGAAAATGACAGCAACCAAATCAAAAAAAATTTGCCATATTTGAAGTCACAGAAAGAGACTAATGTAACCACAGAGTTATTTGCTGATTCTATGTACAGCGAATTCTCACGGTGGAAAAACAGGGCTGGCAGAACCTAGTGTTAGATTAGGCTCGGGTCCCTTAATTTAGGGATAGACTGACTTTTATGTGGGGGTTTCATGCTAACTTTTCCCTTAAATAGGTTTAAAGTCATAAAAAGCATTTTTTTCCATGATTTAGGACAATGCCAAATAAATATTGTGTCTACAGGTCGCTGCGCTTCACTGAAGCTGTATCACACTTACACTGGAAGAGAAATTTAAGCCCAGGGTGCCATGTTTGTACAGCCACAGCATAACATCATATAGAAAATATTTAGATCTGGTACATCATTTTATACACATCTCCCTGTAATTCAACAGGACATACTTCAGATCGCTGGAAACCTTGGGATCTCCACTAGAATGTAAAATAGGCCTGAAGGTCCACAGGTTTGAATACAGCAGCTGCACTGGGCGGAGCCACATACGGGTCTGTAGGTTATATGGGGTTAGGTGGTGCACTTCTCCCAGCGCGTTCAGGGGGCGCCAACGTTAGGCTTGGATGAGCATGTCTCTCCTATATTTTTCTTTGCATGTATGAGAACTGCAGCAGTGACACTCTTCGAGAAACCCACTTGCACTTGCCTTCTGGACTTATTTCGCTGGACCACCAACAAACCAGCAAAGATCCCTCACAATGTCACCTGATGCACAGCCAATTAGCCATTACATGCCATTTCAAAATTTGTTTCTTCTTAACATCACATAGGGAAGTGACCACCCAGGGGCAAGAAGGTCAAGTCAGCTTCAGAAAATCAGTTAATTCATTGATATGGGTGGTCACTCCCCCTTGTGATGTCAGGGAGGACAGATTCTGAAATGGCTTGTAATAGCTAATTGGTCATGCACCTGGTGACATGATGGGGAATAATGCAATATGGAATAATAGGGAACCTTTAAAACTAAACCGTACTAGCTGATGTGCGAGTGTTGTAGACGTTGGAGCTTATCCGGAGAAAATCACGCTAATGAACTCTGCTGCGGCAGAGTTGGGAACGCTATCCCACTCAAAGAGTAGGCGACCTCGCACTCTGCCAGATAGAAACATGCACAAAGCAGCAACTGACTGCCATACCAAAACATAAAATGTTAGCGATAACACTGACTTTTACTTAACCATTACAGCTAGGAGGACATATTTGATAAAGTTACCCCAGGATAACAGCTACCATTGTGGCTAACAGGTAGGCAAGGCCTCCCGTTCATGCTGCTGACCCCCCCCCCCCCTTGAATTCTCACCTCCTCTCATTCTGAGTGATGGTGCCCTTCTCCAGCTTGCCAGCTATGGAGGCCAGAACCTTGCTGGCATCATTTGCAAAGTCCAAGTCCCTCACCTCAGCTGGCGAGACTGGCACGATGGCGAAAGCCTCTTTGTCCTCTTTGAGAGCAGACGTTCCAATCTTTGAAACAGAAAAGCAGACATATGCATATAGCTGTAAAAGGGGCTTGATGTCAGTGTAGAATGCTTTGGTGGTTTTGGAATGGGCTGTGGCGAAGTGAGGGATGGATGGGTTGGTGTACATGGGTAATGGCCAATGTGCACACTCACTCGAAGCATCACAGGCTTCTCCTCTTCCTTATCGATGGGGTTGTTGGTGCTGTGAACCCAGGTGTTCGTGCACAGGTGCCTTAGCCTCACATAGGAGTTTCTGAGTGAGTCCAAAACACAAAGAAGCCATTGTGAAATGCCTACAAGCCTTGCTACTTCAACCATGGTTATAGAGATCAGAGAATTATCCTTGCGGGCTTTAGGTTTTGCAAGTAAGCTAGACGTGCTCTTTTTCATGAACATAGTTGGAACAAAAGCACCTGAGTGGCATCGACGGCTGACAGATGTTGAGAGAATAATGAGGCTCGACAAGAACACAAAGGGCTGCTGACTGCGGGGAACCAGCAATTATGGTGTTAATGAAAAACAGAGGAGCAAAGGGAGAGCCAACGAACTACAGGCACAGCAGTGTACAACGACAAAATGTAATACACTGCCTAGTCGTGTAGCATTAGCACAAACATAGCACGAGGCTAATCAAACCCAACCAAGTCTGGGGGAACTGAGGTCACAGAGATAAAATCCTGGACACAGCACCAGTTAAGAGCCAATTTGTCAAGGACGGTAAGAAACAAAAGTTGCTCCAGTAACATGGCCCAGACAAGACATGACCTTGTGTCACAGTCATGTGACATGCAGACAGCCCGCAGGCCAAACGTATGACCGTCAGGCTCCAGCTTAGTCTCGGCTGTGGAACAGAGACCCTCAGTGCTGCAGACACAGGCCTTTGTCCTCTTCACCATAAAGCCTCCACACAAGGGAAAGGCATGTTTGACCCTTGGAACGCTCAGGAAACGGTTTCGGAAACATGGCCTCCCTATGGGACCAGTCCTCTGTCAGCAATAAAAGATTTGCTGCATCACGTACGGCAGCATGTAGCATATTTATCCTTTTTAAATCCAAAGTGCAGGAGTACACAGCCAAATAGGACAGAATTATGTCACTCCGCAATACTTCACTCTGCATACTTTATTGGACTGCACCGTCCAATTTTAGTGTCTCTTCAACATAATTCTCAGTGTCGGGTATATCAAAACTCTTGCCGAGGAAAAACAAAAAGGTGTTAAGTGAGGCTAAAGTCTGAGGAAAACCGAAACGCGCTTCTTTTGCACAAATCCACCTCCACAAGCTGTTCTTAAACAACCTTTAGTGCAACCCTACCCTCAAAATCCCTTTACCTAGAACAACCTCTGAAGTTCAATCGGGCATGCTGCCAAACATTTTTAAGCCAACAGCTGTATGTGTAAGAGCTAGTGACTTTGGTTACTTTGCATGATAATGAGGAGCAATGCTTTATCAGGACAGAGCTGTATGTGATAGCAATTCAAATCAGTTATTACTGAATCATAGTTAACCTCCAAGATGTCAACCAAATATAAATCAAACCCGCACAGTAACTAATGAATTCAAAACCAGAGCCTCACACTTCAGTGATTTATTGGCAGACGTAACTGCTCAACTTTGAAAAACAAATGCACTTTTCATGATCAAACCATGTTATTAAGGAATAATGAGAATGGCCCAATCTGCCCTGTTAGTTTACGGAATTCCACACAAATAATGTACTCATTTTGAGGAATTTTAAAAAATGTATTCGCCCTTGTGCGAGTGAACCTCCGATAATTTGACAGCATTGTGTCATTCTGGAATCTATAGATTATGAGCGACTGAGCTCTTGGACATTGTAGGTTTTTTTGTCGCCATTGAAGGCTTTCCAGACATAGATTGAGAATTCAAAATGACTTATTGCAACATTCCTCCACTTCCAGTAAATGAGAGTGTGAACAACAAAAAGGCACATAGCCTTACAAAGGGAAGTCGAGTTAGATGGTGGTAATGATGGTGGAAGCCAGATTCTGGATAAGAGACTGCAGGGTGACCTCAAAGAGACAGAGGAAGTTGATCACTAAAGGCTTCTTCCGTAAACTACAGAATGTTAGTACAAGCATTATATGTACTGGTTTGTTGACAGGCTTAGTGAATGTGCCCATAGACCAAGCTCATCGGGCTTTTGAGCACAATGCATAGACTTGAAAAGAATGAGAGTAATTTTTGATCATAACTCATTCATTAATGAGAAACAAAACCGTGAGACAGAGAAAGTAGTGTGTCTGCGTCACCAGACCTGCAGTTCTCATTAGCATCAGAAAAAACCTCAAACCAAATTTTTAACAAGATTGCAGACGATAACGTCACCTCAGCCCCCTGGAATGTCAACTGCGTATCTCAAGATGACTGTGCTCGTTTTCATGTGAAAATGAAGGCCAAACACCCTGAAGGTGAATCACAAAAGGCAGTAAACTGTAAATGTCCAATCAAGTGCGGTGCTATATTAATAGCTGAATACTCCAACAAGAAGAATAAGTGACTCTCCAACCCAAGTAGGCTTTAATAGCTTTGCATTGCATAGAGAAAATAGGAAGTTTCACTTCCTTATTTTTTCACATTTAATTTTATTGATGACGATTTATTTTATTTATTCATTTTTTAAAAAATTAATAGATATTTTGATGACATTTCTCATTACATAAGAAGGAACCGCACATTCCTCTCTGTGATTTTGGGCTATGCAAATGAACTCCACGCCCCAAGTTCCTACAAGGTAACAGCACCCTAACCCCTTCACATCAACAGTATTGTTGGCCATTGATGTACGGCGTGTTGGCTTTAGTACAATATTGAAATGTAGATTAGCCCAAAAAATCTTTTTCCGGAGGTCTGAATAGTTTAAGGTACTTCCTAGCAAGCAGTTTTTGCAGCTTAGTACTGATTCCTATCTTGCAATGTTGCTTCAGAATTTCCGTTTATGATGTCATCAACAGCAGACAGCAGTCCCTGGCATGCAGATGCCAGCCAACAGAAGTGCTTTTGATTTACAAGGCAGGCGTTCAGGGGCCTTTCTTCATTATGGTAAGAGTAAAATATATTTTTAATCCAAAGTAGTGAATGTACTTAGCATAACAAGCCCTTTGCAAGTAATCACGCTGCCATTTGTTCAACCAAAACAACAAATACCCCTTAATTAAAGTAAAAATTTCACTTCAAGATCATGCGCATTTTTAAATTAAGAACTTAAAATTCTGGAGTACAGCGACAAATGAAGAAAATCTGTGGCTCTCTTCATTAAAAAGACAACTGTAAGAAATGCACACATTAAAGGAGGACTATCATGGCTGGGAAAGTTGGGTGTTATTATTTCCATATATCATGAAAAAAGCTCCTACGACTTTGTTTTCTTTATTTTGCGATTTCTGTAATTACTATGAGCGATTTTACAAAACTAGCGGACCGCGCCATTTACACCACGGTAGACGAAAATTCACCCTCGATCCGTTTGGGGCGCCCCTAATCGTGACGTCAGTGCGGCTGTCAGCGCCATGAATTTCCATTGTCCTGCGGTCCTGCATTGAGATTGTTGAATGACCGAGAAATTCCCGCTTCCTCTATGGGGCAGACAGACGAGCTTGATTATTACTTTTTTCTATCCGACACAACTTTAATTTAGAGGTGAACTAACATCAGAGGCCATTTGAAGTGCTTCCGGAAAGAAAAGAGCGATTTGAAGTCTGCAAATTACCAGCGAGGCTGGACAGCTGCCGTCACCTTGGCATAATTAGCTCACCTTAAATCAATTCCCGTGTACTTTGCCTAACTTGTAATCAAGCCATTTATTCAGCCAACTGACCAATCAAAACCAAAATCAAGCCAATAATGATTTAGAAGAGATAATGAGAAGCAGACAAATCGAACCAGGCTACCGTGCTAGATTGAAATAATGTCAGTAATCTGAAAAAATAGCAGACCTCTGAATTCCACCTCTCGTCGGCAAACTTTCACGTATTATTAAAAAAGATTTCTTAAAAATAAAATCATGTTAAGATAGCCCTGGTTTTTAAGAGTCTAAAAATATACGCGAAGTAGAAAACATTGTGTGAAGCGCATCAAACGTGAATGTGAGAGAGAAATTATTTTCGCATTGCAAGCAATGGACAAATGCACCGAAGACAGGGCAAGCACGTTCAGGCAAATCTGTGCTGCGAATTTTAAACATTTTTTATTTAATAATTGAACAAGATTCGCCCATAACGGCCAAATGTAATAATCAAGCAAACACATTCAGGCAAACTGCATGCTGAACTAAGCAAAGTTAAGGTCTTCAAAATCATCCTCCTCTACTCGACAATTGCTTTCACCCCTTTCCCATTTACTTGGCTCAATTTGCAATCAAACAGTTGATTCGCTCGATGAACAATTTTAAATTGGTTGGTAGTCTAATTTATTTAGATATCCATGTATTCAGACATTTTGATATCGCATGCATCATGCACATGAATGCATGTGGCAGCCGCAGTGACGTTATGATCTCGCAAGTTCTCATGCCACTTGTGGCGTTAATGGCGGCCTCCTGGAAACAGCAATTCCGGCTAATTAATGGTCATTTAAAAGAACAGGGGGTATGTATGGACAAAAAAAAATCGACCGTGGATATTATGTTGGACTTAATTACTATAAAATTAAGTCAAAACGTGTAGGTCAGTATAGTCCTCCTTTAAAAAAACCGCACGGCTCTTCATTTCCAAGAGCAAGACTTTGCATACAAGACGTTGCATCCCCAGACGAACAATTTCATTGAAACCCCCCCCCCAATAAAAAAATCCTTGGAATAGACCAGATAATGGGAACAGACTTACCTGGGGACGAGAGAATCCCCCCCCCTCAGAGTAGTAGGGTCCAGCTCAAAGATTGAGGAAATGTCGTTGCCGTCGGGAACGGAGACCAGTGTGTACATGACTTTCTCCTGGGTGGTGCGCAGTCTCGCGCGAAGGGCCTCCTGATCAGAGTCCAGCTAGGTGAGGAGAAGGTAAGGGCACAGGGGGGTGAATATGGGTCTAAAATCAAATTTATTCAGTTACCAAACAAGCTCTGCCAATACATAGCATGACAACAGGCTGCACAATGCCACAAAGCACAAGCCGCAGTGGCCATTGAGGGAAAGAAAGCAGGCACTATGACCAATTTGCTCTCAAAGTGTTAACTAAAGGTTGGTGTAGTATTATCAGCCAATTGACTCAAATACTTAGGACCAAGGAACATGGCAAAGATACAATATCAGGAGTAAGTTCTTTTCTTTCTTTCTTTTTTTTTTTTTTTTTAATCCCAGCCTTGCTCAATTATTCAGTAAAGCACCAAGTGATGAAGACAGCTGGGTGCATTTTGATGGATGACAGCAAGGATTTTGTGCATGATAACAATGTCGATGTTCTGCCGCAGAAAAAACAGCCCCAGTAAAGAGGCGCGCAAACTTGCTTTCGGAGTTCACCAGACCGTGACCTTCATGGGAAAAGAACCGCCAACCTGATTGAATTTCATGGAACCCAAAGCCTCACAGAAAGCCATTGTTCTGATGGAGAGGAAGTTGCGAAGTTGAGCTGTAATCGGATTTCATTTCCAAATAACAAAATTCAATTAATAATAATATAATATACTAAAGCAATGTAAACATAATTTAATCAAGTCCAGAAATCGGCGAGCCTCCCGACCCTTGAAGCGTCAAAAATGTAATTTAAATTTTGCAGTGTCTCCGTAGCAGGAAAAAAAAAAAAAAAAAAAGTTGTCATTTAGTTTTCAACAATTATTTATTGCCGTTGCAATGCCATGGGCACTAGTTGCAATACTAAAATCTTCAGACTGATTCGGACATGCAATAGCTCATGCATAACTAACTTCACAAAACGCACTTGAGCCAAATGAAGTATAAAGCGATTTTCTTCATCTTGCATCATTTTTAGGGTTAATTGTAACCATTAACAATCAAAATGAGATTAAATTGTATATGTTTTGCAGACAAGATAAAGTCAGACCTGTAAACAACAGTAATGCATCTTCAAATAAAATTTTGAATGTTCTGGAAAATATTTTACGATATGGGAACATATTCATACATCTCCTATCAAACAAGTTTGTTAATCATAATCGAATAAGGGAAAAAAAAATATTTAAAGCATTGGCCAAACGCAGTAAGTTTTCTAAAGAGACCAGAAATCCAAGTTTAAAATTCACGAGCCAGTCAAGCAAAGCATTTTTGGTTATGCACTGACATCTGCGGTCGAAATTTTGTAATGCAGCTGCTGCCAACACGTTGAATCTGCCGTTATTTTAATTTTTACAGTGACACCTAGTGGTGGCTGGAAACACACAAGTAATCAGTCGTCCAAGGGGAAGTCATTTCCCATTTAATTAAAATCTTCAAGGTTTTCCAATAAATATATTTTCAAAGCTACCCATCAAACCTAATACCTTTTGTATTACATAATTAAAACAGAAATCAGCAGCAATTCAAAAACTTCTCAAATAAAACTGAACTTAAATGGAACACAACACAGATGCCTTGTTAAACAGCACTGGGAATCCTGCCACACCAGAGCAAAGCTCACAAGAGCATAGCAAGAGTTAGATACCCGTTTTCATATCTAATATCTGCAGCTAGACTCTACATGCACACAAACAAGCATACACACAGGCATGCGAGTACACACACTTACAGAGGAGCGGGATTCAAGGACCTCTTCCTCATAATCTGGGTTCACCTGAAAAAAGCGGAGTACTTTCTCAGATACTCACACTTAGCCAAAGGCATGATACACTAAAGGATCAAATGTACATGTATAATCCGAGATTGAGGGTCTTTTGTCATAAATTGGGCTGGGCCTCTTAGTTCAATTACAATACAGGTGATATTAAGCTTCGAATAGTTTGGCAGAAGCCCTTTCCTGATTCAGCGAGACAACACCTCGAGAAGCAGAGTGAGGGTCATGCCTAGTTTGTTAAGAGGAGAGCAGAAGAACCTAAATGACCTGCATGGAGGCTCTAGGACTCTTCATCCCCAGACTCTTCGTCCCCATCAACTTTTCGTCCCTGGACTCTTCGTCCCTGGATTGTTCGTCCCCCATAATGCTTTGCCCTCTTCCTGCATTATAACCATATCCCTAACCCTAACCCTAATAATCATGGTGATCAATCATTCATCCATCCGTCCATCTGTCTGTCAACAATGGTAGCACGTTTCGTGATCATTAGGGGACGAAAAATCTGGGGACGAAAAGTCCTTGAGGATGAAGAATCCAGGGGCAAAAAGTCCATGGGGATAAAAATTCGGGGACAAAAAAATCCTGTAACCCTGCATGAAGCATTGATCTTAACCCCATCAAATGTCACTGGGATGGGCTGAAAATCCGAGCCTTGCAAAATCGTCAAACATCATTGTCCGACCTCACAGAGATCGCTCTTGTAACAATGAAAGTGATTCCCAATAGCAGTGTGCCATCATCCAGAAATAAACAATCCCAAAAGTGTGATGAAACAAAAGGTGTGAAACATTGCCACATTAATAATCATGCTTATGGTATGCGATGCTAAATGAGCAGGTTTCCACATACTATTGGCCATGTAGTTCCAAATAAAGATGGAGTACAACAGGGTTGGAAGGCTTCAGTTCACCATTTATGAGACTTATGGGTGTGCAGAGAAAGTGCTAACGGTTAGCATGGATTCAGACGCAGGCCCCGGAACCAGACTCACCTCAGCGGCTAGGTAGTGTCCAGTGGCCAAGTGTTTAAAACGAAACAGGCTGTTCCAGTACCCAGCTCCTCCCCGGCATGGGTCATGCTGAACCACCTGATACCAGTGAAATGGGTGAGAATGATGATCATCATAGGAAAGGGAACAAACAAATAGTAGAAATGGGGCGATAGACAGTCATTCACCAGCTACAGTTCATACACCAATACAATCAAAATTAGAGGCACTCCTAGGGTGCAAACCTCCGCCAAGGCAGCAGAGTCCAAATCTTGGTGAGTGGGAGCACAGTTCAGTTATCACGTGTCATACGATTTCAAGATGGCTGCCACAGCGGTCATATTGTTTGACTGATCGCGGTCAAAATCACTAGGGTCAATCCCTGACGTAATAGCGACCCACCCACAAAATTACAGATATCTGTTCATTACTTTTTGAGTGATCTTGTTCACAAACTCACAAACACACAAACGGCACCGATCTTATAACCTCCTCTGCCAACTTCGTTTGGCGGAGGTAATTAAACTGAAGGGCACCATTGACAGATGAATAATGCTGTTGAGATCATGTCTCTGAATTTGTCACCCATTCCAGCAGTTTCTTAGCTTCCCTCTAACCCACCTCCACCTCCCACAATGCCTTGCTGCTGGTGGCTGAAGTAGCAGACTGTCGTCCTGTGGTCCGGAGGAAGACGTATTGCTTCTTTCTGTGGTCATCGCAGGTCAGGAACTTCTCCTGCTCCGCATGGAACAGCCTCACAACATCACCCTGACAACAACCAGGAAATACGTCACATCTTAGGAGTCTCCATTTCATAACAACTACCCTCATTATCACCTGCATCAAATAATCCAAGCGCTAAAAAGTGTCGTTATCATATAGCCACAGACATTTGCTAATGTATCCTGAAAAACTGAAATGAAAAAAGTGTACCCCTTTCAAAATAATGTCCTGGTTGTCACTCCATTTCATAAACAGGACTATCTTCCAACTGGTGTTGCAATTGACAGAGTTCACCTGAACAGCAAACACAAAAAGGTATAAAGTCAGTATGTTCATGAGATGGGAGGGATTAAAGGGCAGTTGATCCAAATGGTGACATAACACCAGAGATATCTTCCCTGCCATCTTATACACTTTCTGTTCAATCTCTCAAATGTAATTTAATGAAGCGTCCGGGAGCATGACAGATAAGAGCTTAATTACGATAAAGCATTTCCCCATTGTCTATGCTTTGACAGTCTGCAGATTTACAAGATACCCAGGGCCAAATGCAATAATAACAGTATGTGGGTTATATCAGGATTTCACGCTTCCTGGTCCTAAAGGGACGAGTCCCTCTCAGGGAACATCACAGCGAGTAGAATTTGTTGAACGAATGCCGCTATGTATGGAATTCAAATTAAAAAAAAGTGATTTTTCCATGTTGTGATCAAATATTACACTGGCCTCTCATTAATGTAGGCCGGATACATTTTTCACCTCATTGCATCCTGGGTTATCCACCAGCTGATGGCCGCTGGCATGCAGAGGTTGTCCAGCATTCACAGGGTTAAGAACCACTTTGTCTCCAATGACCACCTGAGGAGCAGAAAACACAGCAGTCGTGTACATATACCCCACTCAGGCTTGAGGGCTCAGACCTTAGGACAGTTGAAAGAGGCTTTATGTATTACTAGGTGGGTCAATCCATCTCAAATGAGCCAGTGCCAGAAAAAAATGCCACCACTAAATCACAGATTTTGCTAATTTTTTCATATATTGTTGGTACCTGTAAGATAGGAAGAAACTCCAAGTTTGAGCAGTCAATTCCGCCCCGTCTCGGAATGGCGGCCATCTTTAAAAAGGGGGTGTGGCACTTTGCAACACGACGGCCACCCTTTTTTAAGTGGTTTTTCTCCTGTAATTCAGCTATAACACATGCTATGAAGATGAAATTTCGCAGATTTATGTAATTTTTCATGGCGAATCCAAATATGCAATCAGATTTCTGATAGGCATAATGGTTACAGAGATATTTGACAAAAATCAATTTTGTGGGTACCCAACTTTGACCCCCTCCCTCTGACACTTGACATAAGTTATGAAGTCTAAATTCTGATATGTTGTACTTTATGACCTCATCTAACAAATATATGAAAATGAGGGAGGTGATATTTCTCAAAGTTGAGAAATGGCTAAACATGTTTAGAGCATGATTTTCTCTATGTCGGCCAATCTATACAGCACAAATGTACAAGGGAATGTACATAATCCATACAAAGAGCTTGAAAACATACTAATTGAAGGATGGCAGTTCTCAAGAACTATTTTACTTGTCCATTTGGCATGTTTGGCATTAAACAATCTGAGATTGCAGCAATGGACATGCTTTCCATGATTGCTTATTCAAATTTTATTGTTAGTGCATTATACAATCAGGACACCTGGATTTCCAGGTCAGCGGATGATGAAATCTTGATTGGTTGAGTGAGAGTGGTTTCAGATGATGTAATCCGGTTGGCATCATCCAAGTAAGCTTATTATGCAATCATACAGTCTGAGTTGTGAGTTCCTTCCTTTGGATGGATGATGCAATCTGGAAGGGTCAACCAAGTAAATTGATGATGCAATCCTAGTGAGTAAAAATCTGAGTGGCTTCATTTGGCCATTGTGTCAAAGACAGCCATGGCTGAAACACATGAAAAATGCACTCTGGTGCTTTGTTCTGACCACAGAGACAGGAACAATGTTGGGTGCCATCAGTTCATGTCCTGACAACAGTGAGAGTGCCACTTGCGTCTGGACATAGTGCCAGACAGTACAGGCTGTCTGAGGAAGAAGTGAAGAAAGTGAAGAAATTTCTGCTCAAATTCAACCCGCACTTACTGATTGTAATAATTGAACAATTCAAATTTTAAGCCACACCCATGTGTTGTCATGTCTGCAGACTGGTAAACTTGACTTTCAAAGCATTTTTGAGCTTTCTCCAGTTTTTCAGTTCCAATACTTGAACATTTTGACACTTCATGTTAGACATAAAGAAGGAATTCACTTTATATGTCATGTAAAGCATCAGCCTGTGTCAGGCATATCATCAGATTGTATAATGTCAAATAAAACAGGTTCCTGAGAACTGCCATCCTTCAATTAAGTATGTTTTCAAGCTCTTTGTATGGATTATGTACATTCCCTTGTACATTTGTGCTGTACAGATTGGCCGACATTGAGAAAATCATGCACTACACATTTTTAGCCATTTCTCAACTTTGAGAAATATCACCTCCCTCATTTTCATATATTTGTTAGATGAAGTCATAAGGTACAACATATCAGAATTTAGCCTTCATAACTTATGTCAAGTGTCAGAGGGAGGGGGTCAAAGCTGGGTACCGCCAAAATTGATTTTTTGTCAAATATCTCTGTAACCATTATGCCTATCAGAAATCTGATTGAATATTGGGATTCTCCATGAAAAATTACATAAATCTGCCAAATCTCACCTTCATAGCATGTGTTATAGCTGAATTACAGGAGAAAAACCACTTAAAAAAAGGGCGGCCGTCGTGTCGCAAAGTGCCACACCCCCTTTTTAAAGATGGCCACCATTCCGAGAGGGGGCGGAATTGACTGCTCAAACTTGGGGTTTTTTCCTATCTTACAGGTACCAACAATATATGAAAAAATTAGCAAAATCTGTGATGTAGTGGTTCCACCCCCTGGTTGATTTGAGATGGATTGACCCAGGTGGTACCATAATGCTCCATAAATAAAGCCCAATTTATATGACAAAAGGCAATGATGAGTCCACAGCAATGAGCGCATGATGCCTCCACCAAAAGTCCCAAGAAAACCAAACAGATAGTCCAGCAGGCTCCTGAAGTACATCAGTTCCAGTGGTAGGAAATGCCTTTATGAGGCGGGGCTCAGATAGTCACTGAATTAGTGCATCACAGGTCAGTTGCAGACAGGGCTGAGGGCTTGTTAAGAGAAAAGCCAGGTGAGCTGTTCAAGGTATGCCGAACAGATCAAGTGCTAATTTACTGCAAGAATCCTGGTACCTACAGACCAGATCCCTTAGACACAAGATGCGGGTATGAGTTTTGCATATCGAGCAACACGCAACACCCATTCTTTTCCTAGCCAATGTGTCTTCGATGACTGGCAATATCATTAAGGGGGAAGGTGAAGGAGGAAGAGAATGGGAGAGTGAAGGAGAGAGAAGGAGTGAGACAGTGTGAAAGAGCGAGAGAGGCCCCATGCCAATACTTCTGCCCTTGTGCCCCTCAACTGCGCGTTCACGCTAAGGGGTGCAAGAGCGTAGGGCGTCCCAATTCCCCAGTGTTGTTCACCAGGGGTGCCATCTTGCACCATTAATGCACCCCTCCCCCAAGTGGGCACCAGACCACACTTCGCTGAAGGCAGTTACGCAAAATTGCAGTCGTGTCTTAACGTTTCTAACCGCTAGCCAATGAGGAGGCAAAGCAGCTGTTACCGCGGAAATCTGAAGCCGGGGCGATTGGAAGCCGACGCGATGGAGAGAAAATGTCTTTTGAAGTGTAAGTGCAAATTTCTTTTTTCTTTTTTTTTTTTTTTAAATCAGAAATTGACATTATATATCATAGCGGTCCGTCGGCAGTAACAAAGCCCTTTGGAAACCTCACCTTTCAATGCGTAATAAAACCTGAAACTCACGCAAACTTAGCAGCAGTTGCTCAGAAAAATTGGTAAAATCGACGCCAGTCAAATTTATTTTCAACAGCATTGTTGTACATTGCACCACAAAATTATGAAGCGTTTTCTTCCGCTCTGCGAAGCAGAAGTGACTATCACGATGCGGGTTCCAGCCTCGGTCGTACCAACCGACAGTGGTCGGCAGCTTTTTCAGCGTAGCGCACAATTGGCCATTGTGCTACAGGGATGCAAATTGGGAAGGGTCTGCCGGGAAGGGTAATATCACATGGTTCCGTTATTCGTTGCTTAGACGCCTCCTGTTGGCCAGACGGGCGCTTGTCAGGAAGATTCTAAGCTTGTTCATGTTCGGGTATCCTCTGCCCTTGCTTTGAACTTGCGATGATTCAACCAAAGAGTGTATAAGAAGCGGTGGCTGACGGGCGTGTGCTTCGGAGGAGAGCCGCGAACTGTCTGCACTCGCCTGAATTGGCAACAAGGGGTCGCATATGAGTAAGTGCTGTACATAGTTCCCCAATTGGGCATTCCAGATTCGGGTGGGATTGCAGATGCCAAATTTATTTAAAACAATAAAAAAAAAATAATTTCTGCGCTCGTGTAGCTCCTTAAACAGCACAGATTTGCATTAGTTCGCGGGGCTCATTGAGCAAAAAGCCACGAGAATCATTTCTATATTCTGGATGCAGTCACGGCTAAAGCGCGTTGTTAGGCACGATTTACAGCTCAGTGACAATTTTAAGGATGGCGAAAATAAACGTTGCCAAGTCATCGAATGTTTTGGATTTTTGCATTTTATTGCCGTTTTTCCAATGGCATATCAATTATATAAATGTAGGCAACAGGCATTCAATTTTTTGTTATCACTCTTAATTATAGGTCATGTATTGGTCTTTGCTATTCGTTCGATTGTTTCTTTTGCTATTATTTTCACACAAAGATGGCCGAGGTGACCTTTAATTTTATAAAGCAGAGGGCTGAGAATGACAGGCTGTTCTCTCCAGAGTCCTGAATCAAAACTTAAGTGATGTAATACGTGACGTGAACAGAAGTGTCCCAATTCTGCTGTTAACAGCTTCGGTCCCTTGTGCACTTACACCCCTAAGTGCGCCGTCAACATA
Organism: Gymnothorax javanicus; assembly: GCA_029692085.1. Taxonomy (NCBI): domain Eukaryota; kingdom Metazoa; phylum Chordata; class Actinopteri; order Anguilliformes; family Muraenidae; genus Gymnothorax; species Gymnothorax javanicus. The sequence continues at coordinate 64,794,220 of CM056203.1, read as the reverse complement.
TGCGCACTTGAAAGAAGACCATAGGGCAGAAGTGCGAGTATTGGGACTGGGCCAGACAGACAGAGAGAAAGGGAGAGGAGGAGATTTTGGATCTCTCCTCCGAATTCCTAGCATGTCAGAAGACTCTACAAAAATAACGCAAGCAAATTAAAATAAAGTCCACTTCAGTGATCAGGGGAATTATGACGGTACTGGAAAACATCTCTCTGCAGGTAATGTGAACGTGGATAGACAAGCCGCATTAAGTTGGTGAGCGGCAAATAAATAAAATGAAATGGTCATCTGTTTAAGTATACTTCAGTATCTTTTAAGCCTTAGACAACTAAATGCAGCTATCGTTGCTCAATGATGTAGGGCAGGGCTATTCAACATTATCCAGAAAGGGCCAGTGTGGGTGCAGGCTTTCATTCCAACCAAACACTTACACACCTGATACTACAGTACTCATCAAGCAGACTCTTGGGGTTGATTAGCAGTATCAGGTGTGTTACTGCTTGGGTGGAATGAAAGCCTGCACCCGCACCGGCCCATTCTGGGTAATGCTGAATAGCCCTGATGTAAGATATCAAAATCAAAGCTGTTGAAAACCTATCATGTGGCGACCTGTTTAAAAGAGCAGGGGAGCTCTTCCACACAAGTTGCCACATGATAGGTTTTCAATAGCACAAGAAAATTAAATTTATATTTTTAAAAAAATTTATTTCAACGCTCTAAGGGTTAACATTGTATAACTTAACAACAGATGAAATTGGTTAAAACTCAATTGGCCTTACATGCGGCTACAGCCTATAATGAGGTTTCTGACAGAGGCTTTTCGAGTGACTGCAGTTAAGAATTTTTTTAAGGTGTTCCAAAGAACCGCACAGGCTCATGACCAACATGACACAGTAACCTCAAGCTCATTCCTGCTCTTCACTCACACGTAAAAATAAACACACAGCGAGGTCTGTATTTGTACAGTGGCGTCATTTTAAAGGGCTACAATTCATATCCAGCCCACTCTGTGAGGAGGCAAAATTTAAGTGCAGACTGTCAGTTAAGTCCAAATACTTATGGACCTGGCGGTACTACTTTTGCCTCTCACCCACCTAAACTGTATATCCAGCACTCAGCATCTACCGCAGCACCCGCTGGTTCAGGTAAGCAAACAATAGCTAACGAATGGCTATTCAAAATCATATCATGATTCTATAGTCACCACATCAATAATGGGAAATGGATAACTGAACTGGTCATCTTCAAACAGAAAAATGATTTAATTACTGGTGTAAATAGATCTATTTTTTGGACTGAGAATCATAGGCAGAGCAGATATAATTTCAACATTTTCCAAACTCCAGGATAAATGCTAAAACAATACACAATTCACCGTTAAGCAACACTGTAACAACTCCTTCTGTGTACAAAACACTACCAGACACACTCTGAAAAGAAAGATGACACAGTGGGATAGAGGAGACTGATTTGTTTGGCTGAAGTCACTGAAAGCAACATCAAGTTGGCAACTCATCATATCTACAGAGAAGACAGGAACCTGTCCTAGCTCAAAAACAGAGGAAACCAAAATGCAATAACACACTGTGGAAATGAGTAATCCTCTTCATAAAAGAGCCCTCCAGCTCCAAGTAAGAGAGAGATGAAAGATAGGAAGAAGAAAGCAAAAGCTTTTAATCTCCCGGCCGTTTTCAAATGCCATTTAGGGACTGTGTCGGTGCAAATGGAATCCAGAGAATTTGCTTGAAGATGTTTTATGCCGTTTGGGGAAAACAATTAATTTCAAGATAAAGTAACAGAGAAGGTGCTTACTATTTCAACAGGATTACATGTATTCTACCAGTGTCAGTCTTGCCAAATCAATCCTGACGATTCAGGAAATCCTATTAATGTAAACAAAGAGCATTAAAATCAGAACTGCACATCTGCCAGCTGGCATTTGACATTGGGTTTTTCTAAAAAAGAAGTCATAGTGGCAGAAATTCAGCAAAAAGACCTGTCATTTAGAGAGAAATATAACTGAATCTCCAATTTATGCCGTTTTCAATTAAACTAGAGGGCACTCGAAGAGTGCATTACCTCCATTGTTTTGAAATTCGTTGGTGGAGGAATTATTATTGAACGAGAGTGTTACGTGAGTCTCTACAGTGTCTTCTTAATGAATATAGAAATTTGTTCGGATCCTGAATCAAGAATATGAGCCAGGTCTTCACCAAAATTTAATCATTTCCCCCTTAGTACAGTATCTATCAACACATAAAATTTCATTAACATGCATTCATCAGTTTTTGAGATATCCTGTGAACTGATGAACAAGCAAAAAAAAAAAAAAAAAAAAACAAACTAATGAATGCCAGCGAAAACATATTGCCTCCTGACAGAGATATAATAAAAAACAATTAAAAAAAAAAAAAAGATTTTGCTTGGGGCACAACGTAATCATTATTGCACTAGGGCATCCCTACAGCCCAAAACCCAACAGAGATCGATTCACCATTTTTATGATTCACCAATTTGATAATTCAATTCATCAAAGAGTCAATTACACCTTTTGAGTCATTACTGCACACCTAAAGCCCTAGAGAAGGCCAAAAACATCATACAGGCTCTTGCCACCCCCTCCAATAATGACCAAGCTGCTCATAGGAGAGGCAAAGGGCTTCCATATGAGAGATGGGATCCTAAAATTGCGCTGCAGGTGCGACTTACGCTGTCCCCAATGGAGCGGAGCTTGTAAAAGGGCTGAATGTAGAACCAGGAGCCCTCGTTTCCTGCCGCATCCAGCATCACGCGCATGGCGTTCTTCTCCAGCAGGGCAGGGAGCCGCTTGTTCACCGTCAAGTACTTATTACTCTTCAGATGCAGCAGCTGCAGCAATGAGGGGGAAAAACAACAGCTGATAGCGAGTCAATCGCCACAGAGAATCCAGCAGCCCTGAGCTTAGCCAGCAGGAGAGGTTACCTCTCACTCAGAGTGCACAATACATGCATTATCCATGACAGCAATGTGAGGTAAGGATGGCTCATACATACACGTCATGGGTGTAAACCATCAGGTTCACCATGAGAGGATATAACACGGATTCTTTGAAGCAACAGCTCAATATTTAGCAATATCACAAAGTTTTAGAAAGAAACGCTTAATATACATAATTGGTCTCTAATCCTGTTCCTGGAGAGGTACCATCCAGTAGGTTTTTACTCCAACCCTACTGCAGCATACCTGATTCGGCTACTTATCAGCTCAACAAGATCAGCAACTGGTAAATGAGGCCTGCATTGCTTGGGATGGAGTGAAAACCTTCAGGATGGTAGCTCTCTAGGAATAGGGTTGGAGAACACGGATATAAACAATACAGCAAACAATGCGATTACAACAAGTACACATAACTAAAATGAGGCTAAGTGTGAAATTTTTCTTTATGTCACATTTAATGGAAAGAAAAACAGCAACTGTTAAGGGATACTGGAGTAACAAAACTGACTTGTCAACAAGGATGTAAGCAGTGTTGTCACAAGACAAAGTGCCAAAAAGAGTGCAGGCATTTAGATATTTCACAGCTATAAAAACACTTCTATCTATACATTCTCTATCGACTAGATCAGATTATTGCAGTTTGGATTGATGCGTTGATGCAGATTGATAAACCCCTAATGTGTGCACAATTATGACATAAAATCAGTTTTTGAACAGCTGGTTATCAAGCATAGCACAAATAGTACATTTGAACTTTCCCAAGAAAGAGTTCTATTTTTAATTTCATTTGTAAACCACATGAAAGCATGCCTCTTATTGCTTTGTTTGATACAATCAACAGTCTGAACCGCAGGGATGAAGACTGCATAACCTCTACGGTTTTAAATCACACTAAAGTACACAAACTGTGCCATCATTTGCAAAATAAAACCCAGCAGGTCCTATTCATTGCCTACGTCCCAAGTTGAATTGGACAAGGAAATGACTTTGTGACGTTTTAGGCCGCAAATATTACGGTTCCCACAGCAAATAAATGACATTTTCCTCTAGAGGGATATAAGACCATCTGCCGAGAGATTCAATAAACCTGCCTGACTGGAAAATATGGGCTGCACTTAACTAGGCCCACAAGAAATCCTGGAAAAGGGCTAATCAAACAATGTAAACAGTCTGCTGGCGAAGCGGCGTCTCAGCTCTCTGAGTGTGATGGTGAATGTGACGCTGGCAGGGGTTCTGTGCACAGCTGAAGTGACAGGCTAATGGGAGGAGGCTGGAACATAAACAGGGGGCCACATGGTCCCGCACTGTGAGGATGTGTGAGAGCTACAGTATTAAATCACTGCAGAGCCAGCCCTGATGCAGCACTAATCCACAGCACTGTCACTACAAACCTCGGAAAATACCTGCACACATACACACACACAAAACCACACTCGCACGCGCGTGCACATGCCCTTGCCCACACAAACGCAAATGGGTGCAGACACGCAGATATACATACACGCGGTCACGCATACACAAGCAGACAGACAGATACACACACGCACGCACACACGCACACATGCACAAACATGCAGACAGACACACACATGTATGCACACACACAAAGACACACACGTGCATGAACACATGCAAACACACACACACAAACGCAGACATGCAGACACCCACACACGCTCAGTTAAAAGGACAAATAAACACTCACAGTCACATAGTCAGGCATGCACACATATATATACACATATACACACTCACACGTGGACACTAGCACACACACACAAACCTGAATGACATTGCCATACTGTATCACAGTTCCCAGCAGCTTCCTGTTTTCAGATTCATTTTGCTTCTTCTCCAGATCTGCAGCGTGCTGTGACAGGAGGAGCAGAGGGAGAGGACAGTGAGTGACATCTTTTCCCCTACAACACTCCTGAGGACCCTTTCGCTCGGTAACCATTTACTACTGTAAACTTGTGAAAAGCCACCATTTTAAGATCAGGGGACATGAAGAAAACCAACAGTCCTCAGACGTGCGAAGTATAAGAATCTAAATGGCGAGCCTCCCGAGCACATGACACATTTTCCTTGCGTGACTGAACAAGCAGTCAGCAAATTTTTTTTTATTTTTAATTGAATCAATCAAACTCAAACTGTACTGAAGTAGGAAAGATACTTTTTAATGAGTATAAGGCATCCAATATCCCCTCCCTGCAGTCAGTGTAATTATTAGGCCTGGTTCCACATTTCACTCTGCACTTATGCCAGGGAATAAACAAAGATCTCACAGTCAAGGCATTCACAGAATCAAACTGCACCAGCAAAATGGCCAAAGTACAAGGATACTCCTTCGCCTGGGGCTGTTCTTCATGCTTAGAGCGAGGTCTTATCCTCAACTAAATCAAACACCACAGGGATCAGCTGTAAAGTTCACTTTAAGCCAGTCCAAATGGCTCCAAATCATTGCTGGACCACAGCAATTAATTGCATGGAAGTAAATTCCCACAGCAATGTTGCAGCACCACTTAAAAAGTCTTCCTAGAAAAGCGGAGACAGTTGTAGCAGTAAAGGGTAAAGGGTATCAGGCCAATGTTAATGCCCATAATGCGAGATAAATGTTGGATGTACATGTGTCCACATACTTTGGGCCACTTAGCGTATTTTCCAAAGCGTTGCAGCGTCTGGGATGTTTGGCGCACCTAATAAAAAAAAGCATATGCTTGCTCCCCTTATACAGAGTGAGAGCACAGGAAGGGAGCCACTCACGTGAAGCTTGTTCAGGAGAACCGCATCCGTAGTGCTGCTGCCACCAGGCTTCGCAGCCTTCCAGAACTGCTTCTGAGCAGAGTACCTGTTCATGGGACACAGCCTGAAGAGGCAGTCTGGGAGATAAAAAAAAACAAAAAAACAAAAACAAATGAGAGACCCGTAACACTAGGTAAAATGGCTCATAGTCAGGTGAAATGGTTTCAGTTCAGGTGAATTTATGCCATCTGAGATACTTGCATACCATTGCAGAGGTTATGGCCAAAAACTGAGCTTGTGCATGTGTATAAAATTGATGAAATGCAAGAAAAGAAAAGGATGAAAAGTAGTAGAGTACTAATTAAACTCGGCACACAAATTTAACTAGATATTGCCGGAGAAGAGACTCCAACATTGTACAGTGAATGAAACACACACAGCTAACAGATTACAAAATATGATGGCACAGATACACATAGCTTACAGACTCAATAACCTACTGACACAGAGGTGCATATTCCACAGACTCAATAACCCACAGACAACAATGACCCGACACACATGCCCAAGGCTCCATGATCTCATGACAGAAGCACATAGTCCACAGACTCCATGATCCACAGACACAGAGACACATGGCCAATATAACCAATGGTTTAGACAAAGAGGCAAATGGACAACAGACATCATGACCCACAGACCAAGACCCATGTTCGACAAATTGATCTACAGACAGAGGTGAATAGGGTACAGACTCACAAAGCACTTATCACCAGAGAATTTGTATTTAACTCCGCAGAAATACCTCAGTCAAACACTCCACAGAGGAGTCCGGTAAATATTACGTTTCCCAAACAGTATGTGTAGCACTTCTGACTGAGCATTTGCTCTCAAACTTTACCACAGCCCAGTAATTGTTTGACCACATTTCATGGCCTTTTCCCACTGACTATCTTAAGTGAAGTTCAATCATAAATCAGGCACCAGACAGAGTGTGCCTGAACATTCGAGTTATAATAGTTCAGCACCTCTTGTTACCACGCAACCCCCCTTGAACTATAGGTAGAGCCGTTGTGCACTCTTGGTTTATAGCATAGTTCTCAGGGCTAATTAATCTTACAAAACATGCCCATATACAGCATCTGTACTGGATGAGGAGGGATTGAAAAAACACATTTCACAGCCAGTTGGAAACAACCAGACAGTAAGCATGAAATGCACAATGCAGTAATATGATTTTGCATGCTGGTTATTACGAGCAGCCAAACAATGGAAATTCACAAGCAGAGGGCAAAGGATCTGTGAGCAAAAGCAGTGAAATTACGACATTGATATGAGACCGAGCATAATGTGGATGTTCCAGTGGAGTTAGCTTCACATCTATGGTGCGTGAAGCAACTACACAAACTATAGATTCAAAATGAATTTGAAAGTACAGTTCGAAGGATGTGCCTTATTATTTGCATTGCAAATATTACCAATAGGGGCGGTTGTTGCAGAATTCATTGACAACGGCGCCATTTCATGTTTGTTTTTTTTTGTTTTTTTGCATGGAGAGAGAGCTTGAGTGATTTATAGCTCAGTACATCAGCTGTTTGGCAATGCGCAAGGCTATGAACATGGCCAGCCTTTTCACATTACCATTGCAAATAATGTCAATTGCCAATGCTTGCAGTCTTGCCAGTCAAGCTCAGTAGACAAATATCAGATAAAAAATATCAGCCAGATACAGCCAGCGTCATAAATTTATTAGTTCTCAGCCCCTCAAGTTGACTCCTTTTGGCAGAAAAAAAAAAGACCTTCCTTCGCTTGTCAACAAAGCCAAAGCGGCAAAACGCCGTGACATCAAAAGCGGATGTGAAATAGCCCCGGCTTACTCATGCATGGAAGATCAGATGAGATTCTGTTCCCTGAAAAGTAACAAAAAAAAGAAAAAAAAGACAGGAAAACAATCTGACCATCCTCCCCCATTCCCTTCATCTCCAGCTGCGGCAGCCTGACCAAATAAGGCGAGCGAGCGAAGCCAGAGGGGATGAACACACTGGAGGGAGAAGTCAGCCCGCTCCCTGCCCTCTCCTCTCTCCTTCAGTCACAGGGACTACCAGAACATGCATCATACACTGAGAACTCTCCGGAAAAAAGGGGAAGCAGTATTGGCGGGAAACATACGAGAGACGGAGAAAGAGAAAGGGAGACGAGGGAGAGTGAAAGATGGGGGAGGGGGTTAGCTGGAATGGGGCACGAGCCACAACACTGAGCCACTCCATTTATTTTTTTGTTGCAGTAGTTGATTTGTCTTTTTTGTTTTGAATTTATTCATTTCAATTTTTCCCTCCATGTGAGAAAGCGACTAATTTGCTCCCATCACAAATGTTCAGTTCGGCACAGTGAGTGCGTGCAGTTGCATGGCGGTCCACTGCAGACACAGCAGTGAATGCGAAAACACACAGATGAGAGTGGGCATACAGGCACAAAATCCAGAAATGACACTTTGATGCAGATGCAGATTCCCCAACCTGAGCTCTGGAAAGCTAGCAAATTTCAGGCATCTCAAATCAATGCATCTCCCCTGAAAAAAAAATACAAGCTGACAGGAGACCCCTGCAAAAATAAAATGCATCACTGGCCCGAGGGATCAGTTCCCTGAGAAATAAGCAAGTGTGAAGTTTTCAACATGCACAGCTAATTCTCCACCATTCCTCTGGTGATCCGTTGGAGACAGATTAACATGACTTTGTAATCTTTTTAATAATCACTTTTAGGAAAGTTCCTTTTTTGCCAATGTACAGAAGATTTTGGAGTACTCCCTGCCATCAAGTCGCAAAATACAGGAGACTCCAACACCTCCCAAGAATGGTGGGACGCCTCAAAATTACCAGTATGAATTCAAGGCCTCTAAAAATCCTAGCACAAATTGATGCCAGCAAGTCTGCTAGGCAGATATTTTACAAAGATGAACACGCATAACATTTTACCAAATAAAAGCATCCAGCTATAATTCACCACTGAGGGCATGAATTGCTGTAGATCAGTGACCACATGTAATTGTAGGTTGAATACATCCATTTTTTCTTCTGTTCACTGCCACAGGAATACAAAAGGTGAAGTATCCCAAGTACTCCAGGGACATGCATGTTAAGCTGATTGTAGACTCTCAATATGAACATCCGAGTGAACAGAATTTGATTTCTACATGCGTAGAAGAGTTTGATGGATGACTCAGTATAGCCATAAAATTAATTTCTGAATGTATTGCTGAACATTAAATAAATGACTAAGCACAGGCCCCACAAAGTACTTGGTAATCATGCCTGAAAAAAAAGTACTGTACTACTAACCAGAATTGAAATTTGTAGAAACTCTGCCTGATGGTTTTTGGGCTCTAGGCCAATCGGGCTTATGCTGTCGTTAGATGCCTTTGTGGTAGTCTGCCGTACGTCCGTGAACTTTTTGCCTTGTCAATGCTCTAGTGCCTACAGTTTTTCACGGGTCCTTTGCATATTATATATGCGTGTAAAAGGGATTAAAATCTAGGCCAAGTTCAATTTTGGCCATGTTTGCCAAGCCAGTGCAGTGGCTTTGCCACCATTTTTTGGTTATAGCGTGAACGTTATTGTGTACATTCCAGTAAATGAGACAATATTTATCCTCTGGTTGAGACATCCTAAAAGCAAAGGGTCATGCCTTCTAAATTGCAACCATAGAGGTTTAATACAAATACACTGCAGACAATGTACAAAGTCACATGACTAGAAATACTACGGTGCACAAACAGACCATTATTATGTCTAATTCTTTAGGACACAAATGCAAACATGTTATTACATTGATGGAGTCGACAAATATTGACATGACCCATACACAGGCAATGACGGGAAAACGGACCCACAGCAGAATTCAAGATCAGATCTCCCATCAAATCGCTTTCACCAGCGGAAGCTGTTAGGTTAGAGGAGTAACAAAGGTGCTTTTAACTCAATATGGCAAGCAATACAGGGATGAAACCAGTAAAGCAGTTTGTGGGGACGAGTAGGTTACAAAGACATCCATTAGCAAATTTTTCAATGATCTTGCATGCTTTATCTAAAAGAAGGGTTTTTACATTCTTTGCACATGTGATTGGTTCTCACTAGAAGGCTGGAAAAGTAGGTACACCTCATAAGGTAGATGGCAAATAACCATGGAGAAAGTGGAAATACCCTACGCATTTCAGTGGCTTCTTGGCAGGTAGGCTGATAGCTCACAACAAACCCAAAATTTACTAAACTTGTTTCATAACTTTATTCTTTTAAAACTTTGTCCATTGCTATGTGGTTTGGGAATCGTGATTAAACAAGGAACAGTGGCAGCCTGACTGCTGGCCGTTTATCGGACCGTTCATGGTCTGCCTCATGGACATTCATTGTGCATGTTTCAGGACAGGACGGTGGCGAAGTGGCTACTTGGCTGACTCGATAGCAATCGCTATCTGCTAGCTAGCTTGTGAAGTCAGGGCAAAACCCAAATCACATCGGTTAAGTATAACAATAATAACAAACATTTCCCTTAACTTGCATCAGCAGGGTGGGGAGATGGCTGCGTTATAATCCTGGAGGAGTAATGTACTACGCCAGTGGTTCTCAACCTTTTTGGGGTCCGGGACCCCCTGCATATTTTTGATCAACCTTGAGGACCCCCCACCCCCACCCACCTTGGGGGATCGGGGAACCAATAGGAGCGATCTGATATAGCGCAAAACTGTCGTAAATCGGGAGATGAGATGAAGGAAGGGGATTTTTTGGGGTGAAGCTAGATCTGGAGTAGTTCAAATACGCTGTGCGGAAGTTGACTGAAATCTCGTAAAATCTCGTTTCCGCAATCGTCACGTGGTTCATGGAGACTGCGAATAGTTCCAGGAAGTTGCTGGCGGGCAATTTAAATGCATGTGTCAAATCGGCCAGAGAGACATACCCGCGATTCTCGGCAATTACTAGTCAATAAATAGCGTCATGGTTTTAGTGCCTTCGAGTTATTAAAATAATTTAAATAACTTAAACGAATTTTAGTCATTTTAAAGAGCGTGTTCCTGTTGTCGATTGCTTTGAATTCTTGGTTTGTTTTTGCTTTTGACTACAATGCTTGTTTAATCCCATCCTAATGTTTATTATGCAGAGGGAGGGGAAGGAACGTTTCAGTTTAATTTTCTACCATTTCTTTATTTGTTTGGGGTTTTAATAATCCCATGAAAATGGAGGATCTACGTTATCAATTCAATAATGACTTGTGTAGACTTCATGACTTTCAGAAAGGACGGAGGACTGACAGATGACTATCAATGAGTATTAACTGACAGCACAATTAGTCCCTGCATTATTAAAAGCAGCATAATGTTCAGCGTAGCATCTTAGAAAATCCACTGGAAATAATTACAATCATTTTAATGTACATCTGCACTTATGTATTGGTGTTTAGTGATTAGTTCAAAACAACTTTTTCATTGACTTTTTGCATGCAGAAGGTATAAATTTATCTAGGCTTGCATGTACAGTAATATCTTTAGGAAGGGCTCATTAAACACTATACATCCAGACAGAACAAGACACATTAAAACACAAATTATACACATACATTTTATGTACATCTTTTTATTTTGCACTTACAGTGCCGTGAAAAAGTATTTGCCCCCTTCCTGATTTCTTATTTTTTTGCATATTTGTCACACAAATGTTTCAGATCAGCAAATAAATTTTAATATTAGACAAAGACAACCCGAGTAAATACAAAACGCAGTCAACGTCCGCACAGCGTACTTGAACTACTCCGGATCTAGCTTCACTAATATTTTCAGTTCGCGCCCCTAATGAGTGATGTCCTAGCAGAAAACCCGCCTTGATGAGACGCTGACAGATTGTATTTTTATTTTCATTGTGTTGCAAAAAGAGCGTGGTGACATGCATTTGAAAATACAATGGACTGGGAGGTGCTGTTTCCCTTACTGTATTTGAATATTGTCCCATGTATTGTAGGATAAGTCTTTGAGAATTAAATGTCAAATGCCGTCATCATTATTATATCATTATTATTTCCAAGTGATTAGAAAACAGATTTTCATTTTCATATTGACCATAAAAGAGCGTGATGACATGAATATGTAAATGCAATAGACTGGGAGGGCTGTTTGGCTTAATGCATTTGAATATTGTCCATAGTAGAGCAGGTTAAGGGCTCTATCTTTCACACTGCCCTACCCGTTGCCACTACCCGCTACCCGTGAATTATGCATTTAGCAGCTTCCACTATCCCTAAACGGTATCTTGTGGCCACACTACCCGCTATGCATTATGCCGACTCCCTTATTTGCGCCTGGAGGTGTGCCCGTGGGCATGTTTATGCGCTTTCCCTTCAATTGCTATCTTGACCACACACGTTCGGGAAAGCATATAGCGGGTCCTCAAACCACCCGCTACCCATTTGGGCTTTTACAAGAGCGCGCCCAGGTGGCTCCATTGCGCGTCCACTTGGACATATGTGAACGTGCACACGCGGCTCCATTTCCCGAATTAACTCGCCTATAAAAAGCCACTTTGCTTTAGCCTCAGTTGAACCCCTGAGAAAATGGCAGAGATAGTACTAAATCGCCTTGATCGCCAGTTAAATAATAGAAGACGCCCAGAACGCGTGTACCGCCAGCGCACCAGCTACCTGGGCCCTTCAGGTAAGTCTATATTGTTTGTATTTTGTATCAACCATTTTTTCCGCTTTTATAATAGTAAATTATTATTATATATATATAATATATATTAATGATAAATATTATATATAATATCAGGGCTGGCGCTAGACCTGAAAATTTGGGGGAAAATATCCATCCCTTTATTGACTACAATTAGTCCTGGCTAATTCTAGATGGTTTTCCTTTATTAACACGTTTTCCAATTCAAGAATAATCAAGTGACAATTGAAGACACGGCTTCTCTCCCCCATGCGATCTAACAGCGACAAAATAATGGGCTACATTCAGTACAGAAAAATAATTTAATTATAAATAGGTCTATGCACTGGCACTCAGCAACGGTAATTTTTTTTTTTCCAGCGAGAGCGGCATTTCAGAACTCTTTTTTGCGAATGAAGGTAATTTCAAGCACAAGTCGCACACCTGTTTTTGCAGCACGGTCACGCAACTTGCTATAAAAAAATAGACAGCTGTCCGATTGGAAAATGTAAACGGACGAAACCACGAACTTGTCACCAGAATTACCTTCATTCGCTGAAGAGTTCTGAAATGCCGCTCTCGCTGGAAAAAAAGTTACGTCGCTGACTGCTGGTGCATAGACCTAATTTTATTTTTCTAAAATGGGATTTTGTTCTATGCTTCATTTCAGATGGGAGAGGGAGTTGGAAGTGCATGGCGAAACGCAGTTTTTTTTTTTTTTTTTTTTGAAGTTTCCATCACAAAAGGCGTAGGCTTGATGTTTTTTTTTTTTTTTATTACATACCAAACATTAAACAATATGTCAATGTCAAATAATAATAATAAAATAATACAATTCATGATTAACTTAACAAAAACACATCCTCCCCTGTCTGGATTTGACCTCATGCACGAGCAATTTAACTTCGACTACGGAGAAACGTGGCGACCTTCCTCTCTCCATCACGGGTTTCGGTTTGAGGATTTGGGATAGCGCAGCCTGCTCCTAAAGGCAATGGCACCTGGCACACTGATTGGTTTAACTGGCGTAACGCCCAAACCATGCCTATGCATAATATAACGGGTAGCGCTGGTGTTTTAGGGATATAGGCAGGTGTGCAAGATAGCAACTTTTGCGGGGGAACGCAATCCTAAATCCCCAAATAACGGGTTTAGGGCCCTATCCTACGCCAGAGTCCCCAAGTCCTTGCAAATTAAATGTTGAATGCCGTTTTCAATATCATTTCCAAGTAGTCAGAAAAAAGCATTTACTTTTTCATGTTGACTCTAAAAGAGTGTGGTGACATGTCAATGTAAATGCAATAGGCTGGTGGTGCCGTTTTGTTTATTGCATTTGAATATTGTCCACTGTATTGTATGGAAGCCCATAGTGGACAATATTCAAATGAAAATGTAATCCCACTATTGCATTATAATTTTCCACTTATGAATGAGTTATTTGAGACAATATTAAATTGAAAATGCATTAATCCAATTATCACTTTCATTTTCACATACCCATATGGGAAATCTATGACTATATTCAAATGATAATGAAAAGCTGATTGACATTTAATTTTCAAAGTCATGCTCCGCAATACAGTGGACAATATTCAAATGCAATAAGCAAAACAGCACCCCCAGCCTATTGCATTTACATTTACATGTCATCACGCTCTTTTAGGGTCAACATGATAATGAAAATGCTGTTTTCTAATCACTTGGAAATAATAATGATATAATAATGATGACATTTGACATTTCATTTTCAAAGACTTATCCTGCAATACATGGGACAATATTCAAACGCAGTAAGGAAACAGCGCCTCCCAGTCCATTGCATTTTCAAATACATGTCACCACGCTCTTTTTGGGACACAATGAAAATTAAAATGCAATCTGTCAGCGTCTCATCAAAGGCGGGTTTTCCGCTAGGGGCGTCACTCATTAGGGCGCGAGCGAAACCATGTTCCTTGTTTGCATACCAACCAATCAGCTTCTGGGTAGCGCTTGTCCGCACGGAGGCTTACTGATAATGTCATGATGGCTAGGCTGCTATGTATTGTGTGCCATCGCGCATTAGGCTATATTGCGCTTTGGATGTAGCCATCTTGGCAGCTAGTATGCTAGCTAACGTTAAGTAAGGAAAATATTTGTAAATGATCATCACATTAAAACGATATGATTTGATTTTTGCCCCAACTCTATTAACTGAGCTAGCTGTAATATGCATGAACTTATCCGAGGCTTCGCGGCAGTGTTGTGCAACTGCAACCCAAGTGTGCTTGCAGATTTCAGAGACGTTAGCTAGCTTGCTAGTGAGTCTAAAAGCAATCGCTTAGGTACAGCTAGCTAGCTATGGTGCCTACTGGAGAAGCTCTTACAGCCCTGATTTGTCACTTTAAACGCCATCTCGCATTAATTTACGACCTCTTTCACCATTGATTAGCAGCTTCTTTTACCTAAAGAACAAACTGACAGTTCAGCCTGAGACATGTTATTTCATAGCTAGTTTAAGCAGCATTATCCTTCCATGCGTGCTATAGCGTATTACATTGCTCCAGATAAAACGCTATCCGTCTTCCGACCCTGCTGACGGTAGTTAGGGGAAATGTTTGTCATCATTTTTATACTTAATCGCTGTGATTCGGTTTTTGCTAGCTGACGACTGCTCTTGTGCTTGCCGAGTTGCAAGTTCACCACTCCTGAAACATGCACAATGTATGCATCATGCAGAACGGTCCGATAAACGGCCAGCAGTCAGGCTGCCGCTGTTCCTGGTTTAATCGCGATTCCCAAGCCACGTAGCAATGGGAGAAGTTTTGATGACTGGCTGTGTTCCTCACTTGCTAACTTAACCTGCTGAAATATGAACTTCTTTGATATGTTTGGCAGCACTTTTGTACGTCCCAAGAGTACTATCAGATTTCTGGGAGATTTAAATGGATAGCTCATTACCTGGCTAGCTCAAGAACAATCTGCAAGCACAAGAGCAATCGCTGTCGGCTAGCTAGCTTGTGAAGCTAGGGCAAAAACCGAATCACAGCGATTAAGTATAAAAATGATGACAAACATTTCCCCTAACTACCGTCAGCAGGGTCGGAAGATGAATAGCGTTTTATTTGGAGTAATGTAATACGCTATAGCACGCATGGAAGGATAATGCTGCTCTAACTAGCTATGAGATAACAAGTCTCAGGCTGAACTGTCAGTTCATTCTTTAGGGAAAAGAAGCTGCTAATCAATGGTGAAAGAGGTCGTGTGTGCGAGATGGCGTTTAAAGTGACAAATCAGGGCTGTGAGAGCTTCTCCAGTAGGCATCATAGCTAGCTAGCTGTACCTAAGCGATTGCTTTTAGACTCACTAGCAAGCTAGCTAACGTCTCTGAAATCTGCAAGCACACTTGGGTTGCAGTTGCACAACACTGTCGCGAAGCCTCGAATAAGTTCATGCATATTACAGCTAGCTCAGTTAATAGAGTTGGGGTAAAAATCAAATCATATCGTTTTAATGTGATGATCATTTACAAATATTTTCCTTACTTAACGTTAGCTAGCATATAGCCTAATACGCGATGGCACACAATACATGGCAGCCTACCCATCATGACATTATCAGTAAGCCTCCGTGCGGACAAGCGCTACCCAGAAGCTGATTGGTTGGTATGCAAACAAGGAACATGGTTTCGCTCATACCCCTAATGAGTGACGCCCCTAGCGAAAACCCGCCTTGATGAGACGCTGACAGATTGCATTTTAATTTTCATTGTGTCCCAAAAAGAGCGTGGTGACATGTATTTGAAAATGCAATGGACTGGGAGGCGCTGTTTCCCTTACTGCGTTTGAATATTGTCCCATGTATTGCAGGATAAGTCTTTGAAAATGAAATGTCAAATGTCGTCATCATTATTATATCATTTTTATTTCCAAGTGATTAGAAAACAGCATTTTCATTATCATGTTGACCCTAAAAGAGCGTGATGACATGTAAATGTAAATGCAATAGGCTGGGGGTGCTGTTTTGCTCATTGCATTTGAATATTGTCCACTGTATTGCAGAGCATGACTTTGAAAATTAAATGTCAATCAGCATTTCATTATCATTTGAATATAGTCATAGATTTCCCATATGGGTATGTGAAAATGAAAGTGATAATTGGATTAATGCATTTTCAATTTAATATTGTCTCAAATAACTCATTCATTAGTGGAAAATTATAATGCAATAGTGGGATTACATTTTCATTTGAATATTGTCCACTATGGGCTTCCATAGTATTGCGGGGCATGACTTTGAGAATGAAATGTCAAACAGCTTTTCATTATCATTTGAATATAGTCATAGATTTCCCATATGTGTATGTGAAAATAAAAGTGATAATTGGATTAATACATTTTCAATTTAATATTGTCTCAAATAACTCATTCATAAGTGGAAAATTATAATGCAATAGTGGGATTACATTTTCATTTTAATATTGTCCACTATGGGCTTCCATACATTTTAGCTAGTCTCAAAACTCCCAGAATGTAGAGCATTTGTCGTAATGGTGGATGTGATTCTTCACAGATTCACAGATTAATGCTGATGTATTCAGCTGTTGGGTATAAGAATGCTCATGGGAAAGCAGGCATTTCTGGTCTTCAGTGACAGCTTTTTTTTTAACCTCCTGCCATCGAAGAGATTTAGGACATTTGATGTCACTAAAGTTCACAGTTAAGACGAAAATGGCGGATTTTGTGAGTGTTTTGATCCAGATATTTCAGTATTGATCATTCAGTTCAGTTCTGTCCCAAAATTACCAAGAAACATTTTATAACACCTAAGGTGCGGTTCTTTCATTTGCAGTTCACTTCAGATGAAAGCGGTCTTATGCTTTAAAACCACTTATTCATGAAACAAATAATGTTGATTACTTCCTAACAACAGTGAATGGGATCTGAGCGACTTTAACCAGGGTCAGAACATCTCTGAAGTGGCAAGTCTTCTGGGGTGTTCCCAGTCAGCAGTGTTGGGTTACTACTGACAATCGTCCAAGTTAGGACAAACCATGAACCAGCACTAGGGTGTTGGGCACCCAAGGCTCAGCGATGCAAAAGGGTTATGAGGGCCATCCCGTCTGGTCCAAACCAACAGAAGGGCTACTGAGGCACAAGTGTAGAAGAATTTTATTGATGCTTCAGTGAGGAATGTACGTATCACAACACACAGTGCATCTCACCCTACTGCATATAGCTGGTCCACCGCCGAAAGCACCAACCATGGGCATGTGACTGCGGGAAATGGCCCTTGGAACATTTGAAGGTCGCCTAGTCCAGTGAGTCCCGTTTTTTTCTTTACATCATGTTTATCAGCACGCTACGTATGCACCATTAAACTGGGAAAGTAATGGCACCAGGATGCACTGTGGGAAGAAGACAAGCTCGTGGAGGGAGTGTGAAGCGCTGGGAATTGTTCCCCTGGAAGACCCTGGGTCTCGTGGACGTCAGTTTCACAAAATGGTTTTGGCACTACAAAGACCTACACAATATTAGGCCTGTGGTTTTAATGTTGTGGCTGATTGGACTAGATCCCCAGTTCAGTAGGTTGCTTGTTCTGTCCCCACAATCTTACACCTGCAGGAAATTGTACATTTATTTCTCCTCCAGCCCAACTGCCCGCTGGAAAACAGCCAAGAGACTTCAGAGTCGAAGATGTGATGATATGCAAAGATTCCGGCCAAAATGACTGTATCAACTGCTTTATTTACAACAAAGAATCTCCAAAACTGATGTAGGGGGGAAGGGAAAGAGAGCACAGTAAACAGAGCTGAAACCATCAGTCATAAGGGAGACCCTGAGAGATGCGGAAGTAACTCTTAAACCAGAAAGATAAAGTCAGATAATGATAAAGGCCTTTGGAAAAGCTTTCGATAGCTTTTACAAAAGGGGGAACAGAATTTCCCTAGGCTTTGTTAACTTCAGACATTTTTGCATCACCATAAAACAGCAGCTTTGTCTACAGTGAAATATTACATAATTTGCGCACACAGAAAACTAGCAACTGCCAAGAGCTCGTGTCTAATATTCACATCTAATGTACCCAGAACTTTATGAAAAGTGAAAAAATGGCTCAGCGAGAAGTCTCATAATGCATTTCCTTTCAGCACCACTTTCCCACTCTTATTGGATTGACACATCACCATGGACCGCCTACAGGGTGGTGGGGTCAATGGGTTGAGGAGCATAGCACTAAATCTATGGAACAAGAGCAGCTCATTTTGTTGAGAACTATTTTGTGATACAATGCACACACATACATATATAAACTTATCATTGAGACAAAAGGACCAAATAAGCCAACAACAACAACTTTAATAAATAAGAATCTGTAATAAACAGGAAAACTATATATTCTCCAACCATGCATCAAGACTCCATCTACCAGTGGGGCCCATCATCTACATTTAAAAAAAATAATTGAGAGATGAAGTCAAAGAGCTGCTCCATTAGGCGGTGAAAAGGCCAAAATCTCTGCAAAATTGCTTCAAGTACTCGTTACTGATTCACCGACAGTTCAGACTTACTTATATTATGGAGTGTGCTAGACCTAGCCCAGCGACTGAGATACAATCACAATGCAATGAGCGTAGTTGAATTACTCCCTCCCTGGGTAGGACAATGACAAACTATGATAAGCCACAAAATACTTGGAACAGACTTCATATTTGGCCATTGTATAAAAATGCATTCAATAAAACCAGAAATCATGTGCTTTAACCTGATGTAAATTATTTGACTGCATTCCTAGAATTGAGGAGGTCACAGTATATTCCACTGTGATGGGCTGTCAAGAATCAAACAGCACTGTCATTATTTGCCACAAACCTGCGGTACATGTCACCGTTTTGGCCTAAAACTGGTCTTATCTGATCAGCAACCTACAATATGCAATAGGTTCAATGACAAATAAGCCTTTTAAAAATGTTTTCTTTTTATAAATCTTTAAAAATGTACAGAATACATTTATTTGAAGTTGGAAGAGTGTGTTTAAACAAGTCTTAATGGTTGCAAACATTTACAGGGTTTTAGTACAGTTTTAGACTGTATTTGCAATTTCACCTGCCAAAAAATGTCAGGTGGCGCAACCAAACATTTCTTGGAAGAGAAAAAAAAAAAAAAAAAACAAACTTCCCTCTTTTTTTTCTGAGTAATCTTTTTAGTAAGTATACCTGAGAGTGTCTACTCTGCCTAAAACATTACTATTTTGTAGTTGAGCTGGGTATTAAAAGTAACTTATGGATTCTTTATTGTAGGGGGCAGGTATTTTGGTTTTCCAAACAATTTAAGAACAATTAAACTATTAAACTTTGTTTATTTGAAAGGTTTTCAATATAAAATTATGCCCCCATATTAATATTACATTAATTCATATCTTAAATTACATATTTAACACATTTCACAGTGTTAACTTGCTCAGACGGTTGCACCACCTGACATTTTGAGGGTTAGAGATGGCAAAACATAAAATATATATAATTTTTATGATAAACTGGAAATATGTTCAAATTAAACAGGTTTTATAGAATAAAATGATTCTAATTATGAATCATTTAAAATTATTTTAAACCAAAGTAATGCATTCGGACACAAAAATCTGCATGTCACGTCATTGACCCAATAGCAAACACTACTCAAGAGTTAAAAAAGCATGTGAAAAGGTCAAGGCAGTACCAATAAAAATAACCGGAAAGAATTAAGCTAAAGCTAAGCAGAAAAGGGAGATGAGAGCAAAAACCACTCCAATATCACTTTAAAGGGACCGTAAATAGCTGTATCAATGCATCATCACCCATTACTAAGGGGAAGTGGAACTATATGCGCCTGCGTTTTTCCACATTGAAGAGATTCATTAAGCTAAAGGATATGAATCTCCACTTAATAGCCCTGAGATTAGCAGAGCTCGAGTCACAGCAGTAAAAATTGCTCATGGAGCTGTACCAACAGGGCAGTGAGGCTTCACCACAGCACTTTCACATCAGACATACACGTTCACAGCTCTACCATGCATCTCTCAATGACAGAGGTCCATACTGGGCTCTGCAGAATACCTCAATACACAACTCTACATTACTCGGTATTGTGGCATAATTAAGACAGGGCTATGGTCAACAAAAAACTCAAAATGTACTATCAGGCATTGAGTCATACACATGTATTCGCGTCTTTGCATTGACGTTGAATGTAATCAGTCGTGCGAAAAATTTGTTTCTCGTCCGGTGTGAAAGCAGCTTCAGAGAAGTTCCACGATCCGCTACGAATGGCTAATTGTGGCGTTCGTAATGGAGCGCACGACAGTGGGAACTAAGCATAAGTCGTTGCGTGCATAAAATGCAAAGCTTTTTCCTGCAGCTTTGTGGGAGAGAGAAGTATCCTGGTTACAAGCTGATGTCAAGATTATTCCTTTTTTCCTTTACTGGATTCACACTGGCCTATTTAAAACCAAACAATGAGCACATTAGAGATTGGTTGACAATAATGATGATTTCTAGGACTGCTAATTGGAAGAGAAATTTGCCCTGGTTAGGGAAATTAAATTTAATGGAAATTAGTGCAATTTTCAGATCCTGAAGGAATAACAGTTAACGCTCATGCTTAACGTTCAGCACTGAATATCGAATGGAAGTGCATCAACAGTTAAAACCACCCACTTACTCTACATTTAAAAGAAAATGCATTTAAAAGTTAAATCGATTTAATTGTTTATTATCGCCCAATTATTGCCAAATTAGTTTAGTGGGTTGAGCAACCTTTTTGATCAACCTTCATCAACACTTATAACTCCAAATTTAGCTTAATATTGAGAGGTTCACCAAACTCCGTAAATATTCAAAATATTCAAAAGAGGTAGGTTAACTACTTTAAACGGGGAGTGAAACGTGAACAATCACAGAGGAAAACAAGAAGAAAATGCAGGATACTGCTTGTTTTATCCACGAGTAAAATCAACACAGCCCAGTGATGCTGATTCAGGGCGAAACATTTTGTCATACCAGATGTTAGAAGTCCAGAATATTCCAGTGGCTACAGAAATGTCAGCACCACCAATTTTGCAAACGCTTTTGGTTAAGTGTCAAAAAGGGTATTTCCAGATGCTTGGCCCACATTTTTATGTTCTTGTTGCATTGCTGGGTGATCACACTAGTGTTGTGTTCTGTGTTTTGTCAGGAGGTTTGTAAAACATTTTCTGGGAGTGAAAACCAGCAGGATGCCTGACATTTACGACCTGTATGTGTCTAATGACATCAAGCAGGTCTCCTTTCATGTTTTTGAGAATGGATATCAAAAGAGGGCAATCCTTTGGCAGAGTGGGATCAGCTACTTAATCATATCAGAGAATTTACGTGTTTACCATGTTAAATTATTCTGTCTGTAGGGTAATCACCAAAACTAGGAATCTGACACCTTTTTGTCAAAATACTTTTTACTTGCGAACAGTGAAGCCTCTGGATGATTTTAAGACTTGATATATGGTTATAATAATAACAATAATAATAATAACTTTGAATGGCATGTGTATTATTACAGGTCATAGTTAACTTGGTGAATTGTATCTTGCATGGCATCTCTATTTTTCCTTCATCGCTTCCTTTATTTTTGTATAATTTTTGAATTGATGACTCCTCCATCAGCCCTTGCTTGATTTTGATTTCTTCATACTTACTCTGCTTACATTGCTTAGTTTTATGCTTGTCTTGCACTTTAATGCTTGTCTATGTTTGCGCATTTTTAAAATTTATATTTAGTTTATTTCTTAGTTTTGTTGTATTTACGGATGCACTGGTACTGGGGTTTTTTTTTTTTTTTGCCAGACTAAGTCGAAATACCTCCACTTATAAATAGGCACTTGCCGATACCAGTTTACTCAATGAGACAATTTTCAATCATCATGATGGTGAAATAAGTGATAATGACAAGACTGAATTGGCGGGATTAGCTGTGAGTTTGACAGTATCAGTACAGAAGGATGTTCCTCCCTCAGTTTGCAGGCTGCAGTGAGAGGAATTGGTTGTGTGGCAAAACATGCTTAGGTTAGCTAAAAAAAAAAAAAAAAAAAAAAAGGTGCAATATAGTCATCTATTCTGCACACAAAACATCTTCCTCCTTCAAACGCAGCAGCATTTTTTTTTTTTTGGGGGACCCCCCCCTCTGCCTTTTTTTTTCCTTCCTGAACACAGCTGAACTGTTTAGTTCACTGCAGCGACCTGCTCCTATTATTGACTCAGGGGGAAGATGCTGTGGCACACTATTCCTCCAACTCGGATGACCAGGCCTTGTTTCTTTCACACTATGCTGTTGCACAGCCAATCACACAGAGCCTACGCCATCGGAGAACAGCGTTGTCAGTGTACAATTTGCTGTTACAGCTACATGTGCCTGGCTGACCAAGAGTGGCCGCTAAAGAGCAATGAGGCCAACAAATTTTGACTGGCTTAACCCCTATTATCCCCCACAGGGCTAAGCCAGTTGCTACCTTGCCCATGCGGACCTTTGGTCATAGTGCGGTTGGAATTCAAACACAGGGCTCCCAGACGTGTCAGCTGGGAGCCAACTTCTAGCCACTTGCAGTAGAATTTTTGACCTCTATGCATATTGTAAGTCAGCTCCTGAATTTAGGCATGCTGTAATTCTCTTACTGGCATATCGATCAACATGAATGAACTCGTTGAAATGTTAAAATATACCATTTTTGCACCAAAATTTGTGGGTATATGCAGGTTTTTTTGGTGCACTCCTTTCCCATTGCCAGTGGTTTATCTTTCTGTTTTTTTCAGGAGTGCCATGTTTGACACCAGGGTTTGCAAACAGCAGAAAGCAGCGTGGAGTCCAGTGGCAATGTTTAAATGGTTGCATATGGGTCAGTGACAAATAGGCCTTTTAAAAATGTTTTTTTTTTTTTTTAATAATCTTTAAAAATGTACAGAATACATTTATTTGAAGTTGGAAGAGTGTATTTAAACAAGTCTTAATGGTTGCAAACATTTACAGGGTTTTAGTACAGTTTTGACTGTATTTGCAATTTCACCAGCCAAAAAATGTCAGGTGGCAACCAAAAGTTTCTTGGAAAAAAAAAAAAAAAAATCAAAAAAAAAAAAAACCACACTTCCCCCCTTTTTTTTTTTTTTAAGTGATTTTTTTTAGTAAGTATACCTGAGAGTGTCTATTCGGCCTAAAACATTACTATTTTGTAATTGAGCTGGGTATTAAAAGTAACTTATGAATTCTTTATTGTAGGGGGCGGGCATTTTGGTTTTCCAAACAATTTAAGAACAGTTCAGCTATTAAACTTTTATTTGAAAGGTTTTCAATATAAAATTATGCCCCAATATTAATATTATATTAATTCATATTTTAAATTACATATTTAATACATTTCACAGTGTTAACTTGCTCGGACGGTTGCGCCACCTGACATTTTGAGGGTTTGAGATGGCAAAACATAAAATATACAGTCGTGCCAAAAATTATTCATACCCCTACCAAATTTTGGGGGTTTTTTTTAGAAATATTTTGACAATTCAAATTTATTCTTGCTCATATGACACAGTAGGTTGACATAAGGCTGTAAGAAGTACAGTAACACGATTTAAGAAATACAATAGTTTTTGCTATTTTATTTGACAGGTTTACAAAAAATGCCATGTCCAGAATTATTCATACCCTTTTCTCAGTAATTGATGGCAAAGCCTTTATTCACGATTACAGCCTCCAAATGCTTCCTGTGGTTGATCACAAGGTTTCTACACGTTTCCACGTGGATTTTGGCCAACTCCTCTTTGGCAAACTTCTTAAACCTTAAGGTTTAAGGATTTCCTTGCCATGACCTTGGTCTTCAGTTCCCTCCACAGATTCTCGATCGGATTGAGGTCAGTGCTCTGGCTTGGTCACTCCAAAACGTTCACTTTGTTGTCCACTAACCATTTCTTGACGGATTTGGTCGTGTGTTTAGGATCATTATCCTGCTGGAAGATCCATTCCTGCCCAAGACCAAGTTTTTGCAGCGGATTGCTTGATGTTTTTACTGAGAATCTGGATATACTGATCCTGTTTTATGATGCCATTGACTTTAACAAGGTTTCCGGGCCCATTCGCTGAAAAGCAACCCCAGAGCATTATACTCCTGCCACCGTGTTTGACCATTGGGACCGTGTTTTTCAGGTTGAACACTTCACCTTTCTTACGACAAACAAAAGCCCCATCTCTGTGCCTAAACAGCTCCATCATTGTTTCATCGTCCATAACATTGACAGCCAGAAGCTTATATCTTCATCCAGGTGAGCTTTTGCGAAGGCTAGACTAGTTCTTGTGTGTCTGGGTTGGAGAAGTCTAAGTAACGTAAGAAAGGTGAAGTGTTCAACCCGAGAAAACTGTCCCAACGGTCAAACACGGTGGCGGGAGTATAATGCTCTGGGGTTGCTTTTCAGCGAATGGGCCCAGAAGCCTTGTTAAAGTCAACAAGACCTTCATGGTCACTGAAGGGGCAACAACTCCGAACAGCGACTGCACGCAATACAGGAAAACAACAGAGTCAGGAGAAAAGCTGAGTGATAAACTTTCTCACAAACTCTGTAATAGAGCCCTTTTTTCTGAACTAAGAAAATGGGTAAACCGGGAAGAAGCGACAAACCAAGCCCGCCGGATCTTTCATCAATTATGGAGACCCTCGAAGAAATGAGAAATGAAATGAGGGAGTGGAGGGACAGTATGAAGGAGCAGCTGGGCCAGCTTTTGAAGGAAAACTGTGATCTCAAAAAAGAGATTGCCAAGAAAGACACACAGATTAAATCTTTATCAAACAAACTGGAGGAGCTGGAGCAACAAGAGAAACGTAATGATGTAATCCTGACAGGGCTCAAAATCAAACCCAGGAGTTATGCCAGGGCAACAGCGAATGACGACGATCGAGACGAGGAGGACAATAAATCTGTGGAAATGCAGGTGGTGGAATTCCTTCGGTCCAAAAGTATTTCTCTGGACCCCAGCAATGTGGATTCATGTTATCTGCTACCGAAAAGGAATGTAAGCGGAGACCGGAGTACAGCACGGGCCGTGTTGTTACGACTTACAAGCAACAAGCACAAAATCTCTCTGTTGAAGCAAGGGAAAAATCTCAAAGGATCCAATGTTTTCATAAATGAAAACCTCACCAAGCACAATGCAACCATCGCATGGAAAGCTCGTCAACTAAAGAAAGCGGGTAAGATACACAGCACTTGGTCGGCTAACTGCAGAATTTTCATCAAACCAAATGGGTCTTCACCGGAAACTACCAGACCGGTGCCGATCAAGATGATGCGGGATCTGGAGAATTTTGACCACTGAGGCAGGTTAAAATCCTTGACAAATCTCTATGAGCAGTTATCTGATGAACCAAACTGTAGATCAGGAAACTGGCTTTTTAACAACTAGTCACCATCATTCAGGAATAGACCCTAATGAAGAAATTGATCCGGATAACCATTTTTTCTACAACTAAACAAACGATGCGGATACTTTACTGTAGACAAATTTAACAAGAACATTAAAATGGAAGGGAGTTTGTCCATTATCCACTTTAATAGTAGGAGTCTATATGCAAACTTTGACCAAATAAAGGAATACCTTCTGTCATTTGCTAATCCGTTCAACATCATCGCATTATCGGAAACTTGGATTAAAGAAGAAAAGGACAAGGACTTCTACATGGAGGGTTACAACTTCGTGTGTAAGAGCAGACAGAATAAAGCTGGTGGGGGTGTTGGCCTATTTATTGATGAGGCCATAAACTTCCAGGTACTAGAATGCAAATCAAATGTTGTGGAAAATGTAATGGAATGCCTTACAATTGAGATTCCTAGGTTGAAAGGTAAAAATACGGTTATTTGTTGTGTGTACAGAGCAACGGATTCGCAAATTGATGTTTTTAGCAAATGTATGGGTGAATTACTCGCCAATATGAACAAGAAAAATGTTTTTATGTGTGGGGACTTTAATATTGACTTGATAAATCCAAATAATAGCTCTATAATAGAGGATTATATTAACACCATGTATGCCATGGGTATGCAACCATTAATCACAAAACCAAGCAGGATTACTAGACACAGTGCCACCTTGATAGATAATGTGCATACTAATGTATTAGATTCTCAAATATTAAGTGGCATCATGATAAATGACATTACTGATCATCTACCAGTTTTTGCTATTTGTAACTGCAAATTAGATATAAGGGACCAGGCTAGATCGAAAACCCTGGAACACACAGAAATCAGAATTAAAAGCGAAAAAAGGCTAAAGAAACTAGAATTAGATATGTTGAACCAAAAATGGGATAATGTATTAGCAGAAAACGATCCAAATAGAGCCTATGAGGCTTTTCTATGGACAGTAAACTCCCTGTATGATAAACACTGTCTAGTCAAAACAACGAACAAACTGAAGCAAAACAAAGAGAGAAGACCTTGGGTTTCAAAAGCACTGGCAAATGCCTGTAAGAAAAAAAAATACACTGTATAAGCAGTTTCTGAGAGAAAGAACTGAGAAAGCAGAAATTAGGTACAAAAATTACAGAAACAAAATGACACATTTACTAAGGAAACATAAAAAAGAGTATTATGAAAAGCTTTTATTAGAAAATAAACATTATACCAGAAATCTCTGGAATATAATAAAGAACGTCTCTGGGAGGACTCCGAAGAGGGAGTACCCTGCCTTCTTTAATATAAATGGCAAAAAGGTAGAGAACATGGAATTGGTCGTGGAGAATTTTAACAGTTATTTTGTGAATGTTGGGCCAGAACTAGCAAAGGGTATTAAATCCTCACACCTAAGATGGGACTACCTTGATAAGGATGAGGAAATCCAAGACACAATGACATTAACTCCTGTTACCAAATCTGAAATCAGATCAATTCTGAAAAATTGTACAGCTAAGACATCTGTTGATGTAAACCAATTAGATATGAAATTACTGAAAACACTAACTAGCTTAATTGTAACTCCACTTACGCATATATGCAATCTATCCTTCTCCCCACGGAGTGTTTCCAGATAAAATGAAGATAGCGAAAGTTATCCCTCTCTACAAAAGTGGGGATAAATATGATTTCTCAAACTATCGTCCTGTCTCGATTTTACCTCAATGCTCAAAGGTCCTAGAAAAGCTCTTCAATGACAGATTGGACAAGTACATTGATAAACACAAACTACTGTGTGACAGTCAGTATGGGTTCAGGAAAAAGCATTCGACAGCACTAGCCCTAACGGAATTTATTGAAATGATTAAAGATTCACTAGATTCAAACTTATATTCTATAGGCATATTTATTGATCTGAAGAAAGCATTCGACACTATAAATCACGATATATTGATTGAAAAACTTTACAAATATGGAATAAGAGGGACCGCATTAAAATAGATCAAAAATTGCTCAACAAGTAGGACGCAATTTGTGCAAATGGGTAATAGCAAATCATACTGCTTGGACATTACCTGTGGAATTCCTCAGGGCTCGGTCATAGGTCCTAAGTTGTTCATAATTTACATAAATGACATTGTTAAGGTGTCCGATATCCTAAAACTAATTTTATTCGCAGACGACACGACTATTTTTTGCTCAGGTGTTGATCTCAAACAATTGGTAAAATTGGCTAATAACGAAATGTCTGAACTTCACACGTGGTTTAATGTAAACAAATTATCGCTATATTTATGGTATTGGGGAAAAAAGGCCTAAAGGACGACATAGACTTAAAGGTAAATGGTACCAGCATTGAAAGGGTAAACGAATATAAAGTCATGGGAGTTATGTTAGATAATCTCTTAAGCTGGAAACCACATGTAAATTTGGTTCAAAGAAAGTTAGCTAAAAGCCTGTCTATTCTTTGGAAAATGCAGAAATTATTAAAACACAAGTCTCTTAAAATAATCTATTCAGCACTCATAGCACCCCACTTACATTACTGCGCTGAAGTATGGGGACACACTTATAATAATACAATAGAATCATTGTTTAAACTCCAAAAAAAGGCCCTTAGAATTATTCATTACGTTCCTTATGGAACTCATACAAACGATTTGTTTATTAAGGCAAAGTTTCTTAAATTACAGGATATAATAAAATTCAACTCCTTGCAAACTGTATATTTAGGATACCACAAAGAATTGCCTAGAAATATACAATGCCTATTTCTTCAACGTGAATGTATCCATGACCTAAGTGGCAGAATGTTGTTGCAAACGAGAAGGGTCAAATCGACTCGGAGTGAGCACTCCTTATCTGTGGCTGGAGTCAGTGCATGGAACATACTTGAAGACAATATTAGAATGGCAGGCAATCTGAAGGTCTTTAAGTGTCTTTTGAAATGTGCATGTTTGAATAACTATAAACTTATCCAACAAAATGGCATTGGATAAATTAAACGGAACCATAACGGGCATAAACAATAGGGGTTGTTTAGACTAAATATGTGGACTGCTATTGTTAAATCTGTACCATTGCATCTACTGGACACACCAGGCCATCTGTCTGAAAGACAACCGTCACAGCACATTACTACAGACAGCTGTAACCAACATGGACCTTATAAACTGGTCGTTAAATGCAATTGACAAAATTATTTCCACGAGGCGGACAGGTTCTGGAGAACCGACATGCCCGGATGGGACATTCCCGGCTGGTTACACCATGGATGCATGGGGAAAGTGGCGTTCGCTGTGTTTGGCAGTCCTGGACATCGAGGATGTAGAGGACGTCTATCTAATTGGATTTATGATAGCAGGCCTGCTATCATTGGGGCTTGGTCTGTTTTTGATCGACCATAGGATAAAGAAAACTTTGAAAAGCATGGTTATCCTCGACAGAAAGCTCAATAAAATTGGATTCGACGTCAAGGAAGGCAATGATGGACTAAACATACTGCGAGAAGTCATTAAATCCGATAAGGCAAGGGTGAACCAAGTCGACGGAAATGATGACTAATTAAGAGATCCATGCAAAGATCTGGTATTATTGCACCTTCCAACTACTCCAAATCACTAGGAACAAACCAAATGATGAAGAAAGGAGTCCAGGTTTTTCTGGACCAAGTCTAAATGGATTAAATCAAGAGTGACATTCAAATCTAAACTTATATAGACACTCAGCTACATTGTGATTAAAATTCTTCATGATGTTCATAAATCTTTATGATCTTATGTTGTGATGCTTAAATCGTAGTGTAAATGGACACTCAGCTCTGTTGTGATTTATAAATCTTTATGATATCTTAACCATAATCAAACTGTTTTTCTGGGAGTTGGGGGCGGGACTTTGACAAGCGATCTCGCTTCTCCCGCGACCCTTTCGGTCATGATACATGTTGTGTTGAAATTGTCATGAAACGACTATACAATCATGCCGAAATAAAAACATTAAAAAAAAAAAAAGTCAATGGCATTATGAAATAGGACCAGTATATCCAGATCCTCAGTGAAAACATCAAGCAATCTGCCGAAAAACTTGGTCTTGGGCAGGAATGGATCTTCCAACAGGATAATGATCCTAAACACATGGCCAAATCCCTCAAGAAATGGTTAGTGGACAACAAAGTGAACGTTTTGGAGTAACCAAGCCAGAACACGGACCTCAATCCTGTCGAGAATCGGTGGAGGGAACTGAAGACCAAGGTCATGGCAAGGAAACCCTTAAACTTTAAGGACCTGGAGAAGTTTGCCAAAATCCACGTGGAAACGTGTAGAAACCTCGTGATCAACCACAGGACGCGTTTGGAGGCTGTAATTGTGAATAAAGGCTTTGCCATCAATTACTGAGAAAAGGGTATGAATAATTCTGGACATGGCATTTTTTGTAAATCTGTCAAATAAAATCGCAATAAGTATTGTATTTCTTGAAAAATTGTTTACTGTACTTCTTACAGCCTTATGTCAACTTACTGTGTCATTTGTGCAAGAATAAATTTGATTTGTCAAAAAATATCTCGAAAAAACCCAAAATTTGGTGGGGGTATGAATAATTTTGGGCACGACTCTATATCATTTTATGATAAACTGGAAATATGTTCAAATTAAACAAGTTTTATAGAATAAAATGATGCTAATTATGAATCATTTAAAATTATTTTAAACCAAAGTAGCGCACTCGGACAATTTCACGTCATTGACCCGTATACAGGTGATGCGATGATCACGATTGACAATTAATCGTGTTGATCGTAGGAAATTTTTGAACCATCCAAAACTTTTCTACAATCAGCACGATTGCCACGACTGACCTCATGATCTGATAGGATCACCACGATTACTCCATGATTAAGACCACGACTTCAATCGTGCCGCGAATCGTGATAGTGAGAACCTAGCATAAACTAGTAAGATTACTAGAAGAAGCCAGATGTTCAGCAGGACAAAGTTGAGCTCTTCCTGACAGTTCCTCCTGACACAGCCAAATAGCTTGGTACATAAAATTTAGCCATATCCTGAGGATACTGAGAAATCAGCAACACAATTATGGAATTCACTGCTATTAACAAACAACCTCTCTCCACCACAAAGGAAATGGAATTAAGAAGACTTGTGGTCCAGCTTGAGACCATAACTTCTTGATAACAGTTGCCAACAAATCAAAGTGACACTATTGTTAACTCCTGGATAAGCCGTTTGTGAATTAGGGACCGGTCATCCGTGCCAAGATCATATTCATCTTACCACCTGTGGTTGCGCTAACAGCAAATTGATTGATGGATTGATTGATGGATGGATGCTCAAGACTCATCACAACACTCCTTCCAAAGCTTTGCCTATCCAGTAGTCATAAAAAAGTGCACCAGCAGCTTGCCATCAGTTGTGCACATGATATCCAGAGGTCAAATGTCTTTCGCATATCCCAGCTCAGGCCAACAGCCCAACGAACAGATGTAAACACAAAATAACAGAACGTGGTGCTATACTCCAACATTTTACTCGCCTTCTACAAGCTACATAGAAAGTAGTGCAGGAAGTATTACAAGACAACACCAGAATTATAACAAAATCAATAAAGAAACCACACCAACGTAGCTTGTTGTACATGGCACAAAGTGGTGGTGAACAACAGAACCTACTGATAAGTCACAACATAGACTGTACACCCCAATTCTCCCATGACATAAAAACTGTAAACACTATACAAATGTTACCAGACTGTCAAATAAACTTCAAAACATTATGCTCGACTGACACAAAACTTTAGTGAGGTGAGTATATTTATTTTATGTCAAGTCAACAAGTTTTAGGCTTTTGAGTTAATTTTACTAAACTTCTTAAAGGTAACCAATGTGTTATTTATATATATATATATATACACACACACACACACACACACACACACACACACACTCAGCGCCATTAAAAGCGCACAGGTGAGGTATGTACTGTATTTGCAGCAAATTGAAGATTCGATTGATTTTATTGCTTCTCCAGTGAGGCACGAGAGGAAATAAAGAAAAGCGTGTGGTATTGTAATCCTGACGCGCACCACGTACACGCGCCAAGCACTTCGGTAATAACAAACATTGAGCTGTTTGTGATGTGTACAGTGACCCTTGACTTGTTCTTTTTGGAGTGGTCAATAGCCTACATAAAGCCAACAAAAAAAAACGAAAAATGCTTCTGCATCAAGAAAATGGAACGGCTTGTGACACAGGAGAGAGAAAAAGAGCCTTTGGCATGTTACGGGCAGATCTCAGCCGCCTAGAGGTGGTGCGTCATTTGCGCTGTCACCGTTCAACAATCAGTCGGCTGTCGATCCGAGAATGGAACACAGGCACTGTCACTCACCGACCCCGCTTAGGGCAGCCACGTAGACTGGCAGCTCAAGAGCGCCACATCTGGTTACAGCCTGTACGTGACAGATTCCGGACAGCAACCAAAACTGATCATGAGATGAGGGCTCAGAGACGATTGAGGGTGAGCGCAAGTACCGTTTGACGCCGTCTACGTGAGCAAAACATGCGTGCACACAGCCCCTACAGAAAACCCATTTTTTGCCCATCAACAGGAGTAGGAACTCTTCACTTCTCACTGTGGGCACCTGCCTTTGTGTAATTTTTTAGCACTTTATTTCCCCGTTTCTGTCTGAGAATGGAAAACGGGGACTGTCGCTGACTGACCACGGTAAGGGCAGCCATGCGTAAATGGGCAAAAACTGGGTTTTCTGTAAGGCCCGTGTGCACGCATGTGTTGCTCATATAGACGGGCGCCAAACGGTACTTGCGCCACCCTCAATCATCTCGACCCCCTCATCTCATGATCAGTTTTGGTTGCTGTCCGGAATCTGTCACGTACAGGCTGTAACCAGATGTGGCGCTCTTGAGCTGTCATCGTCACTCGTGGCTGCCCTAAGCGGGGTCGGTCAGCGACAGTGCGCGTGTTCCATTCTCGCATAGACTGATTGTTGAACGGTGACAGCGCAAATGACGCACCACCTCTCAGCGGCTGAGATCTGCCCGTAACATGCCAAAGGCTCTTTTTCTCTCTCCTGTGTCACAAGCCGTTCCATTTTCTTGATGCAGTAGCATTTTTCTTTTTTTTGTTGGCTTTATGTAGGCTATTGACCACACCAAAAAGAACAAGTTAAGTGTCACTGTACACATCACGAACAGCTCAATGTTTGTTATTACTGAAGTGCTTGGCGCTGCAGTACGCAGCGCGTCAGATTACAATACCACGCGCTTTTTTTTATTTCCTCTCGTGCCTCACTGGAAAAGCAATAAAAATCAATCGATTCTTCAATTTGCCGCAAATACAGTACATACCTCACCTGTGCGTTTTTAATGGTGCCGAGTATAATTTAATAGATATGACCAAAACAAACGGGAATAAATAAATGTTTTCCCCGAGAACGCTTGCAATCCCCCGAATATTGAATGTGAAAATAGTTCTTGCTTCCTGCAAAAAATCCCCAGGCCATTTGAAATACCTCATTAGTATTCACGAGTATGCACAAATAATGTCACGCGAAAGCCGATGTGCGCGATGGAAGCAGAAATGAAGACAAGTTGGCTAAGCCAAATGCCGCGGCCAAAGAAATATGACTGATTCAGCCCATAAAAGTGCTACAAAAGGCGAGGAAGAAGATCGATTGAAGACCAGGATAGATATAAAAGGCCAAAGTGATCGCTGGCAAACTTTTTAAGCCAGGTTTGGAGATATTTCCGATGAAGATGAGTCCTAAACTTTTGTTGGATACGCAAGTAAACTTGATGCTTGGTGCAAAATGCCCGATTTCCCTGTTTCCTAGCACTTTCATAACGTTAATGTACTTAAAATCGTCCCATATTTGTAACTAGACATATTTATAGTAATGAATTTCTAATGCATAGACGTAATTTATTGACTAGCAGTCGAATCTGACGACTGATCTGACGTGACTTTTCATGCAAATCGCTCATGCATATTAAGTAGTAGGCACGTCGAAATAGCCGCGGTCCAGCAGCCACAATGGCTGATCTTAAAGGTCGAGTGATTGCTTTCCTTCGGAATTTATCCTTGTTAGGGGTCGAGGAAGACATTAAAACTTACAAACAAATCTTTTTATTGGAACAGCCTGGCAAATTATGCGAAAAAAAAGTTGAGGCTAAGGAACGATTTGGTTACCTTTAAAGTCAATAAGGTCTAATTTGTCTAAGGCCAATTAACAGCATTTACACTGTACACTAAACATACATTTTCCTGGTTAAATCAACTACAAAATGATTGTAAAATATGTACTCAATGTTTTTATGTTCACATGACAATAAGCCACTTTTATAAACCATTATTTATCAAGGAAAAGTCCATTGAGAACATCTTTCTCATTTTCAAGGATGCCCTGAGAGAAATTCCAGGCAGAACAGTTGCATGTGCGGAGCCGAGGGATTGAGAGAAACGGGTGGAGTTCCTGGAGCAATTTTGAGGTTGAGGGCCTTGCTCAAGGGCCCAACGGCAGTATTCATCCCAACTTCATCTCTCCAGATCAAGTCAGAATCTCCAGCCCCACTAGGGACTTGAACCAGCAGCTCTTCAGTTACCAGTCAAGCTACCTACCACTAGGCTACCCTGCCGATTTTTTTCAATAAGATGAACGCTTCCCGGCATTCCTTGGGTCGATGGACTGTTACCTCGCCACACTTCAATGTGGTTCAGAGTATGTCATCCTATTTTGTCCAATATGTCTTCTATGTGTGCTGCTCATCACTAAGTCTTTGTGTTGCGTTATCACTTTTCGCAAACGTTTGACATCATCTGCTCACCATGAGTGATACGGTCATTGTAAATGGCACAGTGCTCTTCTTCTGTTCAACCATCAGCTGGCACTTCTGTTCTGTTTGGTGTATTCATAACTTTTATGTTGCTGTACTTTACTTACCTAAAAGTTTGGAGTGCAAGGGGTTTCCCCATAACATTTAAGTAGAATAAGCAAATCAGGATGAATTAGGTTTTACAGTGTACGCTTGCTTCAAAATTGATTAAAATGACCCAACCAGCCCCTTGAATGGTCACAAAAACAGGTGGAGACCTGGTGTATTAGTCATCGTAGAAAACTGCAGGGCGCACAACTCCAAGACCAGAATGATATGTAAGAGTCCACGGCTGTGGAAATTACGCGAAGACAATGTACTCTGAGCTCACTCAAAAAAAAAAAAAACTTTAATGAGGGCTATTCCCACATTAAATATAATTTTTTTTTTTGAGTGAGTCCAAGAGTACATTTTCTTTACCTGGTGGAATAGAGCCTTGTACATGTCTCCATAAATAGAAATATGCACTGGAGTCTTTTGCAGCAGACCATATATTGCCTGCCACCCTCACTCAAAGCCCGTGGAAACCAAAGTCGGCTAGGTTTCCATCCAAGCACTTTTTTAGGACCTAATGAAATCGCCTCAACTAAATATCCGCTCAATTACCACACTTCCACTGCACTAATACAGTCTATCAGGACATGGACACGCCTCCCAAAGAGAGGTGCCCAGACCATGGTGTGAAAACTTCAAAGGAAATGTTCCTGGAGGCTTTCCATTGTTTTAGCCATAATGCTGCAGCCAAAGTGAGAATGTGCAGAGACGAACCATGTGAGCCTAAAACTGAGTGCCTTAAATGCTAATGGCCAATCATACTACTGACAGTTACAGTGTAGGGAATGCCTCTCGTGTAGATCATACATAGCCAAATGCCATTTCAAGAATTTAACAATTCTAAGTCTAAACCTCTGAAAGGGAATTTATACGTATAACATTAAACTTCTTAATTAAATCAGTTAAGGCATTTTTGTTATTTTGTCAATTTCAGTTATGACAACAGATTATTAAAAAAAAAAAAAAAAAATGGATGAGCCTCCTGTTTTTTTTTTTTTTTTTTTAATGCTTTACAATAACTGAATTACCATATCGAAAGAGAAATAAAATACCGCACAGGGCATCACACTAAGAAGCGGTTCTCAAATAACTGTACTCCATAGAGGTAGTTAAAAATTCCTCAGGTACTGTATATCACTTAAAATTCAATGGAGTCACTTTGCGGTTTATGTGGCTAATGTATGTAAATATCACTCATTAAGTATGCATCAAACCGCAGACCTGCTTTCAAGTCACGAGATCAAACAAGTTGCAACAGGCATTGGGATGGAAGGAATGTAATACTGCACTTTGTTTTGATAACAAAAAAAATCAATAACTGCAAAGCCATACCAATCAGAGTACATGTCCTTACCTCGGAACTTCTTGGGAGGGTTGCCGAGATCCCCAGCGTCAGGCTGTACCACACAGCGATCATCTACAAGACTAAAGGAAGTGAAAAAAAAGCTGACTATGAACAGTTCCTCACACAAAATTCAACATTATTTCTTTAATTTCAATGGAGACTTTCGCTCTCTACATGGAATGCAATAACCAGGAGAGAAAACAACAGGATATTTGCCAAACATATTTGCTGACATGTCAATCATACAAAGTAAACAAGCCACATTCACTGGTCATTTCCTTCCTGTGGAGAATGAAATACCTTGGATTAGTTCTTATAATAACAAAGATTCATGCATATTTGCATGATACCAACACTTGTTTCAGCTGCATGAATCCCATTTCCTGCTCAGCTATTTAAAAAGACAAGAGTGAAAATACAACTAAGGAGTTAGTAATGATACACATTCAGGGGGTTATATTTTCATGCAAGTTGGTACACAGCAAGAATAAAAACTAGCTGAAACTTGACACTGACTGAGGTATACTCATTTGCATTGCTTTCAGTTGTGCATTTGCATTAATTTACATTTCAGCGACTAAAGGCCTATGTTGTGAGGTCATATGAAGATTTGCATTGGCATGCATCAGTTTTGCTTGTAAAAAAATTTTTCTGTCACCCCTGGAATAAGATTAAACTTACTGCTCATAGAGGTAGAATATAAACAGAATTTAGAGGCTCATGTCCTAGGAGGCAGACTCCCGCAAGATCCTTGAGTAAGGTACAGACTTAGCTTGGATCACATATATAATAACACCGGAGGGGGGGAAATAAAAAATGTGGAGACATATTCGTAAAGTGCACCATCACAAGATTGATTTATTAAATATGTGCCCAGAGCTCATTCCATATCATACTAGATAAAAAAACATGGAATAGGACAAGAAAATAACAGTTTTTTTTTTTTTATTGTATTCCAAATTATTCAATTCTCTTTCATTATGAACATTGAAAAACTGAAGCATTGACTTATGAATTTCTTGACATTATTAAGGAAAAAGGTGAACTTCAAAAATGTCTCAAGAAAATTAATTTGCCATGCCTGAGAACCGAAGGCTTAAAATTGGAGGGATGCATCACGCCAGAGACTACCATTAGCTTAACAAAAAATTCAACAAGAATAAATAAATTGACATTTGACTGAATGTTTATGGGCGCCTGGTTGTTTTCAGTGCAAATGTGTTTGCAATAGCTCAGTCAAAAGTTTTCATTACCGCTATCCATCTCCTTTAATCAGGTGCTACATAAAAAATAGATCCTCAACTGCATGTTACTCAGTCATTCTACTCCAAAAAGCCAAGTACAGCCTCTGATGTGACCGAGGCTCCTCCTCTTCCTGTGCAGCAACACAGTATTATGTTGACTTGACCAACACTCCACATGAAGAATCCATAGTACTGGTGACTCCATGGTACTCTCACACCTGGAATATTGCAATTCTTCTCTCACTGATATCCCAACATACCCACAACATATTCCCTCATTTCACTTCACTGGCAACCCTCTTTAAAACCTTGATACTTGCCAACAATGAACTTGACAATAGCCTTTAATGTCCCACCTTAATTATGAAAAGCAAAGCCTTAAATGAGAGTCTCATCCTTCAGATGATTTAAACCAGGGCTATTCAACCATGTCCAGAAAGGGCCGGTGTGGGTGCAGGCTTTCATTCCAACCAAGCACTTAAACAAATGACACCACTAATCAACCCAAAGAGCCTTTGCTAATGAGCTTGATTAGCAGTATCAGGTGTGTAAGTACTTGGTTGGAATGAAAGCCTGCACCCACATCGGCCCTTGCAGGATAATGTTGATAGCCCTGATTTAAACAGACGTTTTCTTTTTCATTCGGCTGTAAGATAGAGTCAGTTGTTAACCAGAAAGATACGTTCTGTGACTGTGAACCATTTGATTTCACACAGCTTTAGATGAAGGGGCTTAAATGTGAGATAAACCCAAAAAAAGACAAGCATCACCTATACATATTGCTGCTGTCCTGCTGTCCTGATCCAGTTCTGCACCATCCTCGACATGCCACTTCCTGGAGCTACAGACGCCACTGTTTAGATGGACTTTAATTGAACTCCAATTACCATTTTATTCTATTATTACTTTATTTTATTATTAATTAGGTAGCCAGTGGAGGATGGGCTTCCCCACTATAGTCAGGTTCCTCCTGAGATTTCTTCCCACTGGGGAGTTTTTTCTCACCACTGTTTGAGGATTTTTCTCCCTACTGGGAATTTTTTGCCTCATTTGCTATTGTGGGGATTAGGCTGGGCACTGCCCTTTCATTTATTTAATCTCTCATTGTAATGCGTCTAGTGACAGTCCATCTGTGAAAAGTGCTATACAAATAAATTGAATTGAACATATCAGTGACAGCAGTTATGATATAAATAATACAAACAAAACTTTGATCCATTCTCCATACTTAACAAAAATGTTCTTAATCCTCCACTAAATGGCCATTAGTAAATCAATTTAATTATTCTCTTTTTATGAGATGCATTCTCTGGACCACAACTTAGTAGCAAATAGCAAATTGTAATACCACCACAAAAATGAATACTTCCCATATCCTTCCCAGATTGAAGAGACTAATAATCTGTCTTCATTAACAAACATTATTTCCATTTTTGGTAAGACATAAAACTGTAGCATAGTGAAAATCAGAAGCATCAAGCACAACCAGGGGCTCCCCAAAATAATCGCAGACATGCTGCATGAGATCTTCGGTTAATATAGTAGGAAGGAACAAAATGTTCATTTTATTTGTCTTTCCATTAAGTGTTTGCTTTTTTTTTTTTTCATTTTGCCACAAACAAATCAGAATTAAATCCAGAGCATTTCCAATAAAAAGTTTTGACTGAAATACAAACAGAAACAAAAAAAGCATGAAATGCTCAGATCCCCAGCCACAGCATGGCTGATCTGTGGCCTGGAGACAAAATGCAGCAGAGGGACCAACTGACAGACAGTCAGGTGTGCAGAGGAAAGTATGAAAAGGTATATCTGCACAATATGATGCATCTATACATTGCTGAAAATGTTGAACCATTTAGAAGTTCTGGCCCGGAAAAGCGTGACAGACGGACGGACAAGCAGAAGGACAGTATTCATTCATATATCTCCTTTTACTTTGTGGCGGGGATAACAATAAATGAATAAATTAAATGAATTTTTTCTGCACACCCTTCACTGAGCTGACATTACAGCTCAATTCTTAAAGGTTTCAACTCAAGCCATATAAAGAGCATTTACAATCAAAACATATACCATGAATTTTTTGTGGTGTATACAATCTCATAAAGTACGTCTATGCACAAAGCTGGCAGCTCTCGGCTTCGCACTTTGCCACAACAGTAAAAAACAAGCATACTGTGAGTGCAATGTTAAAAGTAGCAAAGTTAGAGGCCCTAAAAGTAAACTAAGGTGGTCAATCATTTATCAGCTTGGACAGGGGCATTAAATCTGCAAAGGACAGCAGTGTACATCAGGTCGGCTATACTCAACCTGACCAGGAAATCGGACTCAAATCACAGTCAGATCTCATTGTTTTCACTTGTGAAGAAATACTGTTGATTGGACAACTTCCTGTACAAAACAAATCTGAACTATTAGCAGGCATGGCCTGGGTGAAAAAGCATGTCCTCAGAAAAAATCTGATCAAAAAAAATGAGATCAAATAGGAGATTACCGTGAACAGAAAAGTGCATACGTTTAAGGGGACCCATTATGATTTTCCATATTTTGTGTCTTTTATATGATACTAAAATAATGGATTTTCATAAAAAACATGACCAAAGTTTAAAATAATGTCAAATAATGAGGGAAATTGATGTAGGACCAATGTCTGTGAGCAAAAATCTCAGATTTCCTGTTTGTTTTTTAAACACTGGATACAGTATGATGTCAATTTAATGAATTCCTTTACATTGTCATCAGCTCCTAGCACATGATGAAGTCAGTGAAAAAGACTGTCTTATTTGTGCCCAGTCATTGACTGCAGTGACCATATAACGTTAAATGTCTGTATTTTTCACCAGTGTAGCAAGACAAAAGGATGCAATGCCTACATTTCCAGAAGAATCTGTAGCCAGCAAAGGATTTCGGAGATAATGCTTAAACTAAATCTCGGTTAATCTTGAATAGCTTGGTTGTCTATGCAGGCAAGTGCCACCCTAAAAATTTCTGTGCATGCATGCATTACATTTTATCATCACTGTGTAGTTTGTTAGCAAGCAAATAAATCAAATATGTATTTAGAAACCATTGCTAGTTTAGCTTTGCACCAGACAGGTTGATGGGAACAAATAGAATGAGTGCGTGGAATTCAGTAACTGAGGAATAGCGCAGCCATTCTCAATAAATGGGGTGTTGGCTAATGGTTGCTACTATACAAATGCTAGCAAAGACTCATTTTTAATGCAAGCAACAAATTTTCAAGTGTAATTCAACCTTTATGGCGAGAGCATGTTGTGCTTGTTTGTGAATGTAACCACTATCTTTATAGTTGCAGAGCCTGTAGACATCATCTTTCCATAGTCACTGCGCAGACATTCACAATTAAATCAGTCATGCGATTTTTGAGACTGTTGATCGTAGCCTGAGGATTCTGACCTGGTCGCTATCCGATGACTCAAGGTTGTGGTGGCTGTGTTCAATGGCCAATTGGAGCAGAGTTCGTTTCATAGGGGGGACACCCATGCACTCAGAGCACCTTGTTTTTCAGAGGGTTAGGAAGGACAGCAATCTAATAATCTTGGAATCATGATTTTTTTTTTTTTGCTAAAAAGTTTATGAACCTCCTGTTTGGACATATTTTATATTATAAGCGGGGAAAATG
The DNA here is from genome assembly GCA_029692085.1 of Gymnothorax javanicus. Taxonomy (NCBI): domain Eukaryota; kingdom Metazoa; phylum Chordata; class Actinopteri; order Anguilliformes; family Muraenidae; genus Gymnothorax; species Gymnothorax javanicus. Next base: position 64,753,215 of record CM056203.1, on the reverse strand, counting down.
CATGATATGTCCCCTTTAAATGAACCTGCAGTAGTTTATTTTCGTTCCAGAGAAAACCAGTTTGAGCCAAAGGAAACTACTAAAAATAGACTCAAGTTCTGCATAAACAATAGCATATTCTGTACAACATTCTTCAAATACCTGACAAAGTACAGAAATCACCAATAGATAAAATTGTGAGACATGAACACTGAAGTATTGAGATGGCAGTTTTGGCTTATGCTGACAAAAAAAATAATGGTTGCCTAGCCAACTACTATGTGGAATATCAATCAAAAATACTTTCCAGTCAAACTTCTCAGAACCCAAAAATCATCCATCCTCCTCCAGAGGAAAAAAGTGCTTTTGTATGGTGCCATCAATATCATGTAAATCTGTTTGGCAAGCATTTCATGACCGCCCAGCCATACAGTTAAACCCATTTCCTCCAATTCGAATTCAGTGCCAAATTCAGCCAGCGAACTGCAGTCAGGATATTTACAATGGACAATTTCCCAGCCACCCAAATATTTTATTGTTTTTTATTATCATTTTATTTTCTAGGTCTAACATTCATTAGTTCAGTCCCCTTCTAGGACTTGAGTGGTGCTGAATTAACAACCATTTCGTCCACTTCCAAGCAAAAGGAGTCGAGATTTAATTTTAGTCAGTATAGCAGTTTGCTCCCGCCAGAACTCAGACCATCTTCAGGCAATTTTCTTTGTTCATCATCAAATAACACCAATCTTCCATTTATTAAAGACGCCCTTGCGACATTGTCTGTGTTCTGTGCGTGGCTCCTGTGTTCCGAACACGTGACAGAAAGGGACTACGAAAACACAAAATTCTTATGTGAAGCAAAGCCTGCCAATTTACTTACAAGATCCAAACTGAGAATTCTTTGCAAACTAATGTAAAAGCTATCCCAGAGGTAGTCAGAGAGAAGCAGTTTTTCTGGTTCCAAGGAAGTGGGCCCACTCACTGCCAGCTCTGCTCCTATTCTGTGCTGACGGTCTGGATTTCTGGGTGAGGAAGTTGAAAGTGCCATGCATGAACGGATTTTAACACAACTTAAAAAATTTGACAATTCCAGACTTGCTCACGTGCCACTAACAGCCTGTGGACTGATTTATATGTCGGGGTACTGGGTTAGATTTTCCATGAAAATCCAAAGGAAGTCACGTTATGCGTGCTCCCGAGTGCCTACTCTACCAGAAAGCTAGAAACTTTGCTCATTTCTCTAGCAATTTCTCCTAGCCTCGAAATGGAGTCAGCTAATTTAAATAAACAACCGGCAGCACCCCCGAAACACAGTCAAACAATGAAAAAAAAAAAATAGTTTTATTGTGAGACTTCTCACATTTGCGGTATGCTGGTTGACAGTTACAGTGAAGTAAGCAATGTCAAGCTGAAATGATACATGAAATGATGCGCTGCATCATCAAAAGACACTGAGGGAAATCATTTCAAGAGGAACAAGTATGAAATACTCAGATCCCACACCCTGGCTTAGGCGTTCTGGCCTGCAAATGAAACGCGACTCAGGGATGGACAGATGAACAGGAGGATGGAAGGAAGTATGAAAAGGCACATCAACGCTATAAGACATATCCATACATTAGATTCATATTACATCTTGTGGAAAAATGTTGAAACTAGGGTTGGGCAATCGTCTCCATTTTCATACCGTCCAATCGTGGTCACTGGAGATCGCCGATAGGCGATCCAGTCGCCAGAGGGGGTGGGCAGAGTTACATCACGGCACGCACATCTGTATAGTTACTTGTCAGCGTGGCCGACAGCAACTTGGTATCAAAAAAGAACGCCAAATCTGCTATTTGGGCATATTATGGGTTTTACCCAGATATCAACGGTGAGCCTAAAGACATAGCACAGCCTATCTGCAGGTTATATAAAAGATGTGTGCCAGTGAAGGACAGGCAGACCACTAATTTATTTGTACACCTGCGGGTTCATCACCTCTCCGAGGCTGTAAAACTGCCGCAAGCAGTTTTTTTAAACATCTTATGACGGTAAATTAGTCAAAAATCGCCTAACACTCATCCTGCCGGTCGACTTCCATAACCTGCCAATGTCGACCTGAGTGGACATGCAGCGACGGCTCATGTGCAGTCGTAATATTAAAAAATAGAGGACAGTACGCACTACTGTACATGCTTGCCTACCTGAATACGGATTACTTTTGCTTTCAGGTAACGTGATCCCGCCGGTGAAAACCCGATTGAAGCCGCGCGATCTCATTTTGATATAAAGACTGTCAAGTAGACCCATGAGAAGTGAGTTTATTGGTGTAGGCCTACTGTAAATGATGGGTTACATATTGGGGTTTCGAAATAGTATAGAGTTCAAAAATTTATTTATAACATCATAGTGAAATTAATGAATTTATTGACACTACGTTTATATTTTTTACTGAGGAATGCCGGCAGTTCGTTTCTGCAACAAGACTCGTTTCAATTGGCTTTTAGTTTACCTTCGGCGGATAAACACCCGATAGTTTGGTTGTTACGGTTTAGGAACGTCTTTTCTACCATTGAAAATGAATGCAGACCGAAATATCAACGCACACCATCGTAAAGAAGGTAAAGCGCGGACTGTAGGGCTGCGCCATGAACCGAATCGGGATTATTTTAAGCGCAATAAAAGTAACTGCCACTATGAGGCCGACAGACGAGCTTGCTTATTACCTTTTCTATGACACTTACCTAATGCGGTCATTTGAAATGCTTCCGGGAAGAAAACTGATTTGAAGTCCGCTAATTACCAGCGAGGTTGGACAGCCTCCATCACCTTGGCATAATTAGCTTACCTTAAATCAATTCCCGCGTACTTTGTCTAACCTGCAATCAAGCCATTTATTCAGCCAAAATGTGGCCTATAATGATTAAGAAGAGATAATGAGATGCAGACAGACCCGACCAGGCTGCCGTGTTAGATTGAAAGAATGTCAACAATCTGAATAAACAGACCTCTGAATTCCACCTCTCATCGGGGAATTTCGAATGTGTTATTAAAAATATTTCTTAAAAAATAGAATTATTTTAAGATGGCCCTGGTTTTAAGCGCTTAAAAATATAGGCTACGTGAAGTGGAGAACATTTTGTGAAGCATATCGAATGTTATTGCGAGAGAGAATATGTTTGCATTGCACGCGATAGTCAAATGCACCCAAGGTTAGGCAAACACGTTCAGGCGAATCAGTCCCGCAAATTTGTGGCAGTTTTTATTAGATATTTTAACAAGATTAATTTAAAATAAATTAGCTCTTGATTTTAGTTACTTTTGAGCGTCTAAATAGCCAACAGTGAAGGTGGAAAACATTTTGTTTAAGCGTATGGAACGTGACAAGTACTAAATTAATGCATTCGCATGCAGCGCGGCAGAATGTAAAATTAGAAATACTCTAGCAAACACATTCAGGCAAATCTGTCGTGTTTCATGGCTATTTAAATTTCAAAATGTGAAAAACAAAAATGATATCTAAATAAATCAGACAATCTACCAATTTATATCGTTAGCCTAATTGAGCGAATCAACTTGCAAATTGAGCAAAGTAATTGGGAAGGGGGTGAGAGCAATTGTCAGGTAGAGGATGATGACTTTGCAGACCTTAACTTTGTGTTGTTCAGCGCGTAATTTACCTCACTGTGTTTGCCAAGTCTTCGCTGAATTTATCAACTGCGAGCAATGCGACAATCATTTCTCTCACTTCACGCTTGAAATGCTTCACAAAATGTTTTCCACTTCGCGCATGTTTTGAAACGCTTAAAACCATGACCATCTTAAAATGATTTTATTTTTAAGAAATCTTTTTAATGATATGTAAAAATCATACGAGAGGTGAAATTCAGAGGTCTGCTGTTAATTCAGATTATTGACATTCTTTCAATCTACGGTAGCCTGGTTAGGTCTGTCTGCTTCTCATTATCTCTTCTAAATCATTATAGGCCACATTTTGGTTTTGATTTGTCAGTTGGCTGAATAAATGGCTTGATTGAAGGTTAGGCAAAGTACACGGGAATTGATTTAGGGTAAGCTAATTATGCCAAGGCGATGGAGGCTGTCCAACCTCGCTGGTAATTAGCGGACTTCAAATCAAAGTTTTCTTCCCGGAAGCATTTCAAATGACCACATTAGGTAAGTGTCATAGAAAAGGTAATAAGCAAGCTCGTCTGTCTGCCTCATAGTGGCAGTTACTTTTATTGCGCTTAAAATAATCCCGATTCGGTTAATCGCGCATCCCTAGCGCAGAGACATGAAACTGCTTAGCGAGTTAGGGGGTGTCTGCGTGTGTCAGGTTAAAAATATCACTTTATGAAAAAAACCAATCACGATCATCCCTTCGATCGCCGATATGCGATCTGATCGCAAATCGCCCCATCCCTAGTTGAAACAGTTCTGACCCCCAAAAGAGGCATGTTGTACGGACATGCTGAAAGATGAACATGCATAAGGACAACTCTCATTCCAATATCCCCCTTCCACTCTGTGGCGGGGGACAATAATCTAAAGAACTGAGAGTCTTGTGTAATGGAAAAGCACTGAGATCTGCCTTCAGGCTATTATTCTTCCACAAGCATAATTTCAATTTAAAATGCATGGAGCAGGCATTGTCATAAACCTATCCACTTTAGACAAGCAGAGGTGAATGCTCTGGAGCACAAAAGCTAAACTCGATTCAACAAGGATTGCTTTGTTATCTGGCTGTCAGCTTAAAAAGGGAAAAAGAAAGCACGAGGAACAATAAATCCCAGTGAAGTTGCACACAGCAGTGAGTCATTTAGGCCTAATTTCACTCTGTACCTCACAGGATACACAAGAAAAGCCATGTATGACAAAGATAAACTTCCCCCACAGCACCAGATGTCTCACTTCAGCTTTGACCGTCCAAGCGTCATGGCTACTTTTTTTTTTTTTTTACTTTTTTCTTTTTTTACAAAACTTCTTCAATTGACCTTCAAGACCCAAAACTCAGATAATGATACATAAACAAATGGCAGTCAAAGTACCATTATTTCAACTCAAGTAGGATGATAAAAAAAAAAAAACAATATGTTTACTACTAAGGGCAAATGTATGAGGAAGGAGAAGTATTTTGTGGTTAAAAATCTACTCCTCTCAGATCTACTGAATGCTAAAATAAGCTTAGGCCAAAAAGCCAGCCTGCGTCATTTAGGCACACAGAGCACGTTGACTGGAGCGACTCGGCGTAAGTTGCTTGCTCCAGGGCATCACCCCACCCCCAAATCAATCCTTGGGGGACTGCGACTTCACATTTCAAATCCAGTTCCCCAACCACTGCTTTTCCAAACAAAGGAAAGGAAACCAGCTCAACAGCAGAAACTAGATTCTACAACGATTTTAAAAACAGGAGAAAGCTGACATTGAAACACAGCTTTAGGCCTAGCACTGCAATAACACCGCCACACACAACACACACTTCCCATATCTACATTGTTACATTCAGGGTGCATTTACAAGACTACTGCAGTATTTTCAGCAAGTAGTCCTTCGATCTCCTTTTGAATTAGCTACATGAGCTATTTTTTAGGAGTGCGAGTCGTATAAAAAAAACCAAGAAGAACATAAGAGAACAAGGTCTTTCTCCCGCATAACTATGAGTGGGCAACTGTTTTAAGCTGCAGAAATCCATCCATTCTTAACAAAAAAATAGGAGCTTCTGGAAAGCAGGTTTGTTGCCAAAATATTATGTAACCTTCTTTAAGAGCAAGACATACTTGGGTACATAATCTTAACAAGAGACTCTACGTTCTCAAGGATATCATCAGTTGCTCACATTTACCAGCTTTTAGCAATTCCAACCTCCACATTTTTTATACAACTGCAATACCTGTAATTTTGAAAAATGTAAACAATCACTCCTGTAATATTAGCTGCATAGATACTTGGTGCTACACCCTCAAACAAAAAGCCAGATAAACCTAATCAACAAGTAATCTTCTTCATCTTAAAATTTAGGAATGAAATGGTAGTTTCTGTCGAGATGTTGAGAGTTTTGCAAGAAGTGAAGTTAATAAGCAATCGTATACATCTTGTGTCCAACGTTCAAGATGCAAAGCAGTGATGCCGTCAAGCACAAATGAGCTAACCGTCCAAACAAGTCCATCTCGTCTGCTTAAAGGCACACTTATTTGGTAATAAGTGGGCTTTAAAAAACACATGTGACCTTCCATTTAAACACCTTGGGCAATCTCTTGGAGCCAGTCGCCCCATGGATAAATTGGCTGCTCCTGCAAAAAGAACACTTCATACTCTTGCCAGCCATCTATGAATGTGCATTACAGGTCTAAGCAAGCACATCAGCCATTGCAGATGAAGAGCAGGTGGTCCTCCAAGAGAGGCACGCTCCAGTGAAGTGGTCTCCAACCCTGTTCCACGCGAGTTACCATCCTGTAGGTTTTCACTCCAACCATAATTTGACAGACTTGATTCAGCGAACTGGTAACTCAGCAAAATCTCTGTGAAATCTGGTGTGGTTTGCTTTGGTTGGAGAGAGAACCGAGCAGGATGGTTGCTCTCCAGGAACAGGGCTGTTGACCGCTGGTCCACAGATGTTCGGAAACCTGCAGTTGTGATTCCCTACCATCCATTGCTGAGCCAAATTACAAAGCATATTGGCTCTTATGCAGATACATGGACATTACCTTGAATATCTGTACTTGAGGACAATAAAGTAGTCTGACCGAGAGTGATCAAATTTCTGCCTGTGCTGAGGCATGAAGAACATGAATAAACAGTTTTGGATGGATAATAACTGGAATCTAATTCAGAAAAACTGATATCAATATGATCTCTGATTTATCGGAAAATACAGTGAAGGCATTTGTCACTGCCAATAGAGATCATTTTCAGTTTTGACGCTTTTAAATGAATAATGTGTTCCACAATGCAAAGGCATTAACACAGTTTGTGCACTCACTGCAGAGCATGCCGTGAGTAAGTTTAAATATAAAACCAAACTTACCCTAAAGTGCTGATAAACCCATTCGTAGACCCTTCAGCATATAGAGAACAAATGTCCCCAATGTGGAGAAAACTGGACATCTTGTCCGACATTTCTCCTCAATTCTGCTGTTCCTGTGAAAGGACGATACAGAATTTAAAATTTGAGAGAAGTAATCACTATGCAAGAGCATGCATTCATTAGTTACCCATATATGAATAACTTAAGCGGTAACACTACATCTGATCTTCATGTTCAAGATCACTGGAGCAGTAAAACAAACATACCTGCAGTTGAGTACCTAAATACATTTCTCTGAGGCCACAGCAGGCAGATATGTTAACTCGAAATACACTTTGCATGGCAAATTAAGAGAGTTCAGTAGGTTTGCCACATTAAAAGAATAACACACAAATATCATACAAAGACATGACTGTATGGAGGAGGGGGTGCATATAGGGAAACTACATTTCCAATTCGGCAGCAGATCCGATAAGTTTGGCCTTCCTACTCATGACGAAATACTGTACTTCCAGCTGAAGTCACTGCAACAACAGACAGACCCAAAAGCAAGAGGAATTTTCATGAGATATGCTACTTCACTGTGGCCTGCTGTAGCAATAAGACGTGACAGTTACCAGGATATCACCTAATTTACTGTAAATAAAATGCAAAGAGATCCATACTGAATTAGCTGCAAGTTGCAGGCATGCGTTTTGAAGCAAAACTTAAGAGCCAATTTTTGAGAAGTTCAGACAGTCAGAATTGTTGACCCCCCTGAGTTTGGCTGATATTTTATTTCTGAGAAGGGTATAGTACTCACACTTCAAATCCAGAACCGTTCCTCTATTGGCCCCTTATGGCCTAAGCTACAGTGACCCCTTTTTTGGGCCCTTATTGGCTGACTTAACAAAATTGTAAGTTTCCACCTCTCTAGTTCTAAACTGCAAAGGTGTCCCAGGTCAAAGTACATTGAGAGTGAGTCTATAGGGAGAGTAGAGTTCCATAATGTAGTTATTCACCTGGGCCATCCTTGAAGTTTGCCAATAGGGGCCACTCAAAATGCTCCGAGCCATTTTTTTCCCAAAATTTATCATGGATAGTCTTGAAAACAAAAATGATATTCCAGGACATTTTTTGCAGGGATCTGTAAGATGAAAGGTACTCGAATTAAATCCATTGTTATTTTGTTGGGACAACCTTGAAGTTTGGAGGAAAAAACGGCCTAAAAAGGGTCACGGACCAACAAAGGGGTCATTTTGGGCCAAAAACTTTTAAGCACAAATGAGAGCCACAGACCTAGATATTAAAATGAAACAAGAAAACAGCTGGGATCTTGTCTGATGCCAATAGGGGCCCTCAAGATCCCAGCTGTTTTGTTATTTCCTTTTAATATCTTGGTCTATGGCTCTCATTTTTGCTATAGAGTTTTTGACTACCTTTTTGAAGTTTTGAGAAAAAGGGTCCCAAAATTACCCCTTTTTTGGTCCGTGACCCTTTTTGGGCCCTTTTTTCTCCAGACCTCAAGGTTGTCCCAACAAAATAACAATGGATTTAAATAAAGTACCTTTCAACTTAAAGATCCCTGCAAAAAATGTCCTGGAATATCATTTAATTCTCAAGACTATCCATGACAAATTTTGGGGAAAAAAATGGCTCGGAGCATTTTGAGCACCCCCTATTGGCAAACTTCAAGGATGGCCCAGGTGAATCACTACATTATGGAACTCTACTCTCCCCATAGACTCACTCTCAATATACTTTGACCTGGGACACCTTTGAAGTTTAGAACTAGAGAGGTAGAAACTTGCAATTTTGTTAAGTCGGCCAGTAAGGGCCCAAAAAAGGGGTCACTGTAGCTCGGGCCAGAAGGGGCCAATAGAGGAACGGTTCTGGATTTGAAGTTTGGGTACCATACCCATCTCAGAAATAAAATATCAGCCAAACGCAGGGGGGTCAACAATCCAATGTGTCTGATTTTGTCTGAACCTCTCAAAAATTAACTCTTATATAATAGTTTCTGATACCATGTGCAGAATGAATACAAACTACAGGCTGCTAATTAAGAAAACAAGACCCTGTGGTTCTCAGCTCATCCAAGCTGCTTCATTAGTTGGCACAAAAGGGTGAATCTTATATCACTCTCAAACCAGGGCAGTGCAAGGCAAAGCAGACCGACAGAGAAATGTCTGAGGTTTCCGATGAGTGCCATGTAAGGCATTATTTTTATTGGACTGACTGCACAATAAAAGGAGATGACGCTGGCCTGAAATGTGCATCAGAGAACGCAGTATTCCAACAGTATAAAATGTGCTGTAAATAGATGCCTAATGAAATGGAACTGCTTCATTTGGAACGTAGATCTCCCGGGAATTCTGAATGGTATGAGGACTGATGAAGAATCAATATAAAGAAAAAGTGAAAATAAAAAAACTAAATTCAGAATTAAACCAGTTAAAAAAAAAAATCATTAAATCAGAGAGAGCAGTTTCCCTGCTGAAATAAACAGACAACGCAATGTCAGTAAGGTGTGCAAACACTCATACCGACATCCATGACCGAATGGTTACAGTCAGCAGCTGCATATATCAAATAACGAGTTCCATGTTTTCAGTTACAAGCTCCAGGCAATATTTCATACACCAACCTCATTATGAATTTATTAATGCGGTGGTTAACACAACATGTAGTCGGTGCAAGTACCATTCAGAAACTCTGATACGTCCTTTTACGCTCCGTTTAAAAAATGGGATTGATCAAGCTGGAGACGGCCTGTCAACAACATACGATCCCACTTAACTAAAACGGAAAGAAAATGACCAAATTTAGGAGTGTAGCAGCACTCTGACGGCTTGCGTGCATGACGATGCCCTCTGATATATTCAGACAAGAACTGGGTTCATCCACCAACTCAGTGTTACTGTTATCCGATTAACCAAACTCAGACTTGGAAACGGAAGCCAAGTAAAATAACAATAGCGGATTTCGGACCGTAGTGGTCAAAAATCTAATACCAAATCTTCCGCCAACTTAAGTTATACTCAATGCCTAGATTGCCTACCTCACAGTCAACTACAGCATATACCCAAATTTCAAATGATCATCTTATCAAAATAAAGAGCGCAGCGAGTGTCAAACAATGAACATTCGGACGGACGAAGATCCTGACAGGATTTGTTTTCAACATGTGCTGCCAAGAGTGGCCATTATAGCAAACTAAGCATGCGATTGCATACGTTCAGCAGAGCGCAATTTAAGGCAACACTACTGCATGCTGCTGCTGGCATTAGACGGACAAGTGGTTTGACATTTAACTAGCCTAAAATTCGATCAGGTTCATCGGCGGTCAACTATCAAAATGACACTGACAAGCGATGTCAAACTGCCTTAATAGCCTTGACGCAAAGATCCATCAAACGTAACTCGCTGCCGTTATTAGGTGACAACTATCCTGCTAGATGAGTTAGGATGCTTTCCTTCCAGAGTTCAGCCCAACTTTACCGTCTTAAAGAGAGGAGCGTATCTTGTGGGAGATTGCTTGCAGCGCGATCAGAAAGCTGGCATTTCCATGGCCCCTTGTTCTTTTAATTCCATGTTGCAGAACTCAGAGCAGAAATGTAGAAGAGTAATAAATATGTTTCTCCCTTTCCTATGTTACCTCCTTGCGAGCACGAGCAGAGCGAGCAGCCCACTTCACCCAGTTCGTTATATAGCAGGATTGCTTTATGGGAAATGTCGTCTTCCGAGTGAGCACCCATGCTGAATGTTACGACACCAAACTACAAATCCCAAAATATCAAAGAGCACAGTTTAATATGTATCGAAATTGGTGACTAATTAGTTTAATTTCTACAGTCTGTCGTTCGGACAAGGAGCATAATAACGGATAGGAATGTGCTTTCCTGTACCCTGCTTTTTAGCTGGGAATATTAGTACATTGGTTTTGCGTAGTTGAGTCGCTCATTCTTCTGAGAATATTACCCGCTACTGCGAAACTGTTATGTCTAAACTGGCAATGCAAAGTTCACCTACATTCAGAACAGATTATCAGAGATTGATGAAAATGATAACATGCACTACGGAATAATCATAAACAGTGAAATGAACTGTCTTCGTCAACTGTCAGGTGCGATATTTGTAGTGTCAAAAATGTCATGTTTCGCATGATGAATCATCATCTCCATACTAACACAGCATAATTGCAAGTCACATGCTGTAGGTAATTGCAATATGAAATTAGTAAAAATCATATTCATGCAAGGTGCAGTGATCCACAATACATCAGAAAATCCAGCGTGTTCAGGTGAATAAAAAACTTTGCAATTGGTAATACCCTTTGATATGTCGAATTAATCAAGTCGGGGGTGTAGCTGAAACTATTTCATTTAAGAATCAGAACAAACTACAAATCAGCTGACCGATCATGTGACGAAGATCTTTCTGTAAACATGGCTGCCTGCAGACTGAAACTGTAGCTCAGTTATTGTTATGACATGGGTATCTCGGTTAAGTTGTCCTGGGCAATAGCGATCCTGTGTCTTTATTCTGTAGATTATTTGTCCACGGAAATAATAACAGAAGAGCATGTTGAAGCGCCAGAAACTGATTCTCTCGCTTCGTCTTTTTCTGAGAGCTCAAACTGTGGATGTCACTCACTGAAAAGAGAAGGGACTGCTAGTATTGAAAAAGAAGCCTCTTCGTTGTCTGAGCAAGTGTCTGAAAGATACTCTGAACGCGCAAACAATGGAATGGGAGCACATCAAGATCTATATATCCCCGACAAGGTATGATTAATAAGTTGAAAAAAAAGGAAAAAGCTTTAGTCGGTATTAGTCAGTCTGAGAAGTTAAGTAGAGCTGGCGCGTAGGGTTAAAGTTACTCGCCGAAAGGGAAAACGGAATGCTGACGGATTTGCTGACCGTTTTTTGAATCTTTTTATTTTATTTGTTGCGACATGTGTCTTCAACGAAACGGTGTAACTTAATGCCTGATTATACTCAAGGGCGGGCGGCAAAAGGGGAATAAGATGAACAACCTGCATGTAATGCATTTTCAACAACTTAAGCTGTATTTACTATGAGTTTGTGATCATGAGACATCCAAGTGGGGAAAAGGGAAAGACCAGCATTATATATGTCAAAATCAACATTAGTTCAGTTGGTTTGGGATCTGATGACGATGAAGGAGAGAGGTGGCATATTTTAGGATCATTTTCATACATTAACCCAGAAGGGGCAATCCCAGTCCTTGAGGGCCAGCGTGTATGCAGGTTTTTTTATTATTATTATTTCTATCAGTTACCCTGACTAATTGAGCTGATTGGTTGTGCACGCAAACACTGATTTGCGCATAAATTAGACCAAAAGTAAAATGTTACATTTGGGGAGCCGAGAACAGTCTTTGGTGGTCATTCATGAGAATTAAAAGAAATGCAGCAGAAATGTCTGATTTCACAAATGGTTTAGCTTATTAAGATGATTAACCTATTAAAGGCCAGAATTTGGTGTGAAAATTTGGGACAGATACGGCCCTCGTTGCCCTCCTCTGCCTTAACCATTCAGTGACCCTTTGTGCCCTGTAAGCTGTTGTCATCCTGGAAGAGACCATTCTCATCAGGGTATGAATGTTTCATCATGCGATATGAAGATGATCACCCAGAATAACTTGCATATCATTGTTGTGACCCTTCCACCTATTAAGGGAACAATTGGACGCAAATTACTGTATGACAGAAAAATGAATGGAGGCATCTGTCTGCATCTGTTATGTTTGTTTATGATTGTCCAAATATGATTAGACTGCATTTGGCTCAAAGATAAACTATTTTTACTGATCAGTAAATTGACATTTACCCACATTCTTATTTGTGGACGACAATAGTTAGGCTGTTGTGCCTGTATTTTTGGATAGCAGAACCCTGATGGAGAGAAGATTCAAAGTCCTCTGAGAAGGATTTTTGAAAACAAATCAAATTTGGTACATTCTTGTTGTGAGCCGACATTGCTATTCATTGGCCCACTGTTTCACTATGTTTGTAAGTCTGTGTGAGAAATGCGCTCTATTTTTATTGATATACTTGTATTTATTTTAGCAAACCACCTTAATTTCACGAGTTGTTACAATTAAAGAGAAGATTTAATTCAATGAAACAAGCAAAATTTAGGATGAATATTGTGTGGTTAATCTTGCTCTTGTTTTTCAGTGGCAATTTGTCAGCACCCCCGGTTTTAAAATTGCATTCAAGTGATGCGTCCTGATATCTCTTTTGCATCTGTCCTATTTGTAGATGGTGTTGATCTCTGCTGGAGAATTCCTGATGGGAACAAACAATCCTGAGATCCCCCAGGATGGAGAGGGACCACAGCGCAAGGTTCACCTTGAGCAGTTCTATATGGATATTCATGAGGTCAGCAACTATGAGTTCCAGAAGTTTGTCAATGCCACCAACTTTGTTACAGAGGTACAGTATCTCGCCTGTTAACTGTCAGCATTTTTTTTTGCCAGTAAATCACAGTTAATGTGCCTAATCATCCTTTTTTTAATCTCACAGGCAGAAAAATTTGGAGATTCCTTTGTATTTGAAGGTATATTGAGTGAGGCAGTAAAAAGCCAAATTTCCCAGTCGGTAAGTATCTTTATCTTATTTCCACCTAAAAATCTGTGAGACTAATGGGGAGGAGACCATCTCATGAGCCTTTACTCTGGATGGAAGGAGATTATCTCTTCAGCTTTTACTCTTGAGGTTTACTGTACAGATTTCCTGACAGTCCCTAAGTATTTGGTCACTACTGTCCATGAACTGTTGACTGAGAGACAGTAGATGATAAATGCAAATGCCACACGTAAAATCAACTCTAGACCTTTAATTAGGTGTCCATTGTCTTGCTGAAATGGCACAATGGCATTCAGCTAGCAAAGAAACTGTTAATTTATGAGTTCTGTATATGAACAGTGCTGTTAAACACAAATACAGCGTAACCTCAGAGTGAAAGATGGCACTTTGTTTCATTTTGCTGTAGATCCAGTGTGGTTGAGTACAGTGCCTAACCAAAACTTGTATAACCATCCAAGTACTTGCATACTAAAATATAATATCAGATCCTTATACTTTAGGTATATGGACAATGACAAAGTTATTGTTATTTTACAGCTCTGTTCTGGTGTCCAAATTAAATTATGAATATGAGTCCACTGCAGATTTTCAGCTTTAATGTGAGAGTGTACACATCCAAGTCGGCTGAATGGTGGAGTGATTACTGCACGTTTCACATATAGTCCCACCTTTTTAAGTGACCAAGAGTAATAATTGGATAATTAGCTGCTCAGCTGTTTTAAGGTCACTTGCGTGTTGTTCCCTCATTATTTTATCTAGAAGTAAACAAGGAAAAAGTTTAGAGTGGATTTCAAGCAAAGTATTTGTATTTGGAATTTTTTGCTGTTAACTCGCTTACTGTCACTGCTAGTGTTTGGTACATTTTTTAAAAAATTGGTGAGCTCAGGAACATCAAAAGGCTTTGAAGGCAGTGTTGTTGGTTGGCCTGGGCATCCAAGGACACAGCTCTGAATGTTTTATGAATAGCCCAGGATTTAAAGAAAAATGCAAAAATAAGAAAAATAAAAACTACTATTTGTCTATCATTCCAGTTGTACATTAAAGTCATTGAAAATAAAATGATATCTTTGATCAAAAGGGCAAGTATGTTTGGGGTCTTCAGTTTTTTATTCAAGCAGCAGGTCTACTTCACATTACTTGGCTCACGTTGGTTTTGTGTATTCCTTGTTCAAGGAATCCCTGCCATTTTCTGCCAGATGGAGCTGTGGAATATTCCTGAAATTTGCGTTAACTTTCCTAACTTGGTGTTAACTTAGTGTACTCATTTCTAACTGAACAATTTCAGCAGTGGACTTCAGATGGTGAAGTTACATAGCTTGGTATCAGTTATCTTCAGTGACAATAAACTTTAAAGGTCTTGATAGGCTGATTCATACAAGCTGCCCATTGAACGCCTCTGTGGAACAATTTATATCACTAATGTAACGGTACAGATGAGAGGCTAATACGCATCAGCTAGCTTAAATAGCTGGCTGTCTGGTGAGGTTTAAGACTTGCACATGAGTTTGCATGAAATACCAGAGCTTGTGGTAAATTTGATTATAATTTGTAGTGAATACCTTTGCGTGTCTGACCTTTTTTGCATGTAAAATTGTGTACTAACTTAATTTTGCAGTAGGTGGACATAAGAATTTTCTTAAGAGACATTTATTTCTTGAATAATGAGCCCGTCCGCATGCCCGTCCGCAATTTAAAATGCATTTGCGTCTTGTTTCCTGTGCGCAGAATTTCCTTAGAGGGTATCATTGTTCAGAAAATATTGTAGTAATCGACAGGGAGTGTCGGCTTAATGCATTAGAAATGAAGGGTTGTCATCTCTGATCTAAGCAGATAGGGATTCACTTTATTTATCATGGCACAGTGACCTAAGCCCCAGATGCACTGAAGTTTTGTTACTCACATGCATCAAGACCACAGATAACAACTGTTTGATGACAGAATTCTGTCCCTGGTGATGGAAAAACCCCTTACAACTGTCTGCCTGACTGCAAACGCTCAACGGGTGGTGAGTGTATCTTTCAGGATGTCTCTGTGGAGAGGAAACTTCACCAGAGCAATGCCGCAAAAATAAAATACTATGAAATTTAAACCAATGGAGAACTTCAAAACCTGGAAGTTTCCAAAAAAATCTGAGAAAAGCCCGAAAAGTTATTGAACAACGTGGCATGGACAAATGAGAGAAAAATCAACTTGGACCGACCAGAATTATAGCTAGAGAAGAGTATGGAGTGGAAAGCAGTTGTAACTGCTGAGCATACCATCTCGTCTGTGTAGCGTGGTCATTTGTAAGCTTGTTTTGCTGCCTATGGGATTGGTTCCCGGCAGTCATCGATCCTGTCACTTCTGAGAAATGTAGCAGGTCAGGATATATTCTGAATTGTATAGGTCTGGATTATCTGCCATGCTTTAAAACCTTTTAGCACTTCAGATTGTAGACAGACAATGACCTGAAGCATACAGAGAAAGCAACCTTTTCTGAGTCAAAGAAGTGGTATGTTCTAAAACGGCTCAGTCAGTCACCTGATCTGAATCCAACTTATCATGTATTGCACTTGCTGAGGTTAAAATGCCCGCTAAACAGGCAGAAACTGAGGACAGTTGCTGTGAAGACCTGGCAGGCATCACCAGTGAAGAAGCATTGCATCTGGTGATGTCTATGGGTTCCAGACTTCAGGCAGTCCTTGACTGCAGAGGATTTGCAACTTGTGTTTTATTGTTGTAAATCCTTTACAGTTTATGCTATATTTTGAACAAAACCCTTAAAATGACGTTTTAAGTCTATCCTTCCAGCATATCTTTATTGATTCATTGCAAATCCATTGTGGCAGCGCACAGAGCCAAAATAACGAAAATCGTGTCTCTGTCAAAATACCTATGTATGGAGCTCTTTACATATTCTTGGAATTAGGTAATAAAATGACTTGGACACTGGATAGTTCAAGGTATATATGATCTGCTTTATGCCTTAAACATGATGGGACTGCCTCGTACAGTATTTATGCTAGTCTTCCTGGGAACTATGGCAGTGCAGTGATAACTTTCATTCTTTTTTTTTTTTTAATTTGGTTCCTTTACAGTGTCCACTTGTTTACTACTGAAAAAAATTTCCTGATTTTCCCTTTCACATGGCAAGAAAACTTATATTTCAAAGATGTTTGCAATTTTCATATTCTACATTTTATATCATAATGCAGCCGCAGTGCGGTATAAATAGTTCTATAGCCTCGCACCACGGTACACCATAGACTTCATAGAAATAGGAAAGAAACACCCACATATTGTAATGAACGGTGTGTAACTGCATAGCAACCATGTTTAAAGATAGGCTGCTTGATATACCCCTTGTGGATCTCATTTCTTGGGCTTTGCTGATGCTGGTTGCACAACTCTGGCTCAGGATCGGTCTTTCCATCGGCTGGTTTTCTGAGCAAATTTAACCCTTAGAGTGCTAAATGCAGCTATTGTTGCTCAATGATGTAAGATTTCAAAATCAAAGCTGTTTAAAACCCATCTTGCAGTGACTTGTTTAAACAATTCGGCACATGATAGGTTTTCAACAGCAAA
Source organism: Gymnothorax javanicus (assembly GCA_029692085.1). Classification (NCBI taxonomy): domain Eukaryota; kingdom Metazoa; phylum Chordata; class Actinopteri; order Anguilliformes; family Muraenidae; genus Gymnothorax; species Gymnothorax javanicus. The sequence continues at coordinate 64,736,074 of CM056203.1, read as the reverse complement.
ATATACATTTTTTTAAAAACATAAATATAATTATTTCAGCGCTCTAAGGGTTGAGCTTTATGTAAAGCTGTCAAGGTTTTTATGTGAAATCGTATTCACTAGAGAGCTCTTTTAAACATGGACCTGGAGTGCAGTGCTGTGCAGACGAATTCTAGAATGGGTGACCAGCAGGATTGCTGGTGGCGAGGCTTCTATACATCTCAAAATTTAGATCCAAAATATGATTTTTGATTGAGTTTTTTTCCTATGGTTTTCCTCTTGTTTCCATGGGTTTACAGTAATCAATCAGAGGATAGTCTCTGGCGTATATTAGCATGCTGTATGATGGGTAGTGATATTAAAGAAGTTTTTCATGTCTGGTAAAGTTAATTGTATCCCTTATATAAAAGTATCGGGGAATACTATGGATCAGTAATCCGTATGCTAACTCCTCTGATAATGAATCAAAGAAAAATTGGGCTCCAGGGCATCAGATTTCTCTGGTTGTGTGTCAGCACTTTGCATATAGGTTACCTTTGCTCTACCATGGGTCTATTTTAGTTTCTTCCTTTATGGTTCCTTCTTTCCTGGTACTGATAACCAAATAATATTCATCAGTATTGCTAGTCGGCATGTTAACGAATATAAATACAGGAAGTACCACAATTCTTTGGATCGTAACATATTTATTAGTTTTGTTTTGTACTTTAGTTTTTAGAATTAGAAAGGATACAGTGACAAATAGCTGAAGTGCTGACTGCCTGCTCTATGTTGATGGTGTGCTCATCCATAATGGATGAACCATTTAAAAATGACAGCACCTTTTGTGCATACCCCCTCTTTGCTTTTGGATAGCTTAACTTACTGTACAATTAACTCATCATTTTTAGCATTTGGTTGCATATCCTTCGCATGCAATGACCACTTGAAGTTGTGATGCATTGACATCACCAGACATTGGGTATCTTCCCTACTGATGATCTACCAGGCCTTTACTGCAGCTGTCTTCAGGTCCTGTTTGTTTTGGGGACTTTTTGGGGACCATCAGTCTCCTCTCCAGCGTGTAAAATTCGTGTTCAGTTGGATTCTGATACAGTGTTTGGTTCGGCCAACAAATACAAAGTAACAAAAAAATGTACATTAACTGCATTTTAACGTGATGTTTTCAGGAAAATGGTAAGATACATTACTCTATTGATTTACTTCATAGTGGAGCTGGCCATATTTTTTTGAAATGTTTTAGAATCTGAAAAATAACCCACATAATGCATAAAATATTCATTTCCGTGCCACAGGGAACGCCTCAGATGAACAAAATACAACTGAAAGCCAAAAGAAGCTGCTTTTTGGCAAACGGTGCATGTCTAAGAATAGCTTCCAAGCATGGCTTCACTCTGGCAATGCAGATATTTTCCCCCCTTCGCTCTTACTGTTGGCCGCAGTTCTGGCGGTAGTCACCCAGATTGGAGCGGAACCGCCGCGCTGACTCTGTACTCGCCGGCTGAACGGGAACAGAACGGAGCGATGGTGAAGACTAAGACTGAGAGGGTCAGTGTGTGGAGGAACGGAGGGTTTTACAGCTTGCTAATGCAGGCAGGACTGTGTAAACAGTGCGGAGTCAGGAATGCGGGGCTGTCCTTGTTCAGAGGAGAGAGGGAGGGGTGTGCAGGGGACTCTGGGTTTAAAGGGGGAGGCCCTAAATGCTGCCGCCAGAGCTTTCTGTTCCTCATTCTGGCTCCAAGGCAGCGCTTCTAAAACCTGAGCTATACAGTGTGTTTTTTTTTGTGTGTGTTTGTGTGAGTGTATACGTGTGTCTGTGTGGCTCTGTGTGTGTATACTCTGAGGTGCGTGCGGTGAATTCTGTTAGTACTTAAACAGCTGCTATTGTATACAGTGTCCACATACTTATGGTCTGCTCTCTACATGTGAACAGAAGCTGCCGTTTATGTGATTTCTGTGCAGAGGGGAAAGTGAAACACCTGTTGCCGTTGTAACATGGATGTGGAACTGATTTTCGATTTGTGTGTTATAGTTGGCGAAATCGATGCGATGAATTGAAAGCTGAAACTGTGGTTAGCAGCGGCGTTAAAAATGACCGTTTCTCTCACCCTTACACATCACTGTCACCTGCAAGCTTGCATTTTCTCTGTACGTTTCCCACTCATATTTCATGCATCACTGCTCGCCCTTATCTTTAACCCTCTGCTGGTTGACAGGTGGCTGCTGCCCCCTGGTGGTTGCCTGTGAAAGGGGCAGACTGGAGGCATCCGGAAGGGCCGGACTCCAACATTACAGATAGGTAGGCCTTTCTGCAGTAGAAGCACAGCGGCCTACCCTCAGGCTACAAAGCCCCCCCGTACTTACCGAAAGTGTGACTGATGGATGTAGTTTAGCCGACTGAGTGCGCTTCTGTCTCCCCTATGCCTGCCCCTACCGTCACACACTTCCTGTGGCCTGTCAGCTTCTTTCCCCGAGGCCTCCGCTGTTCCCAGGAAGTCGCTGACAGCATGAGCAGCGCAGTAGCCGCTATTTGGTTTGCACATATTTGCATGGTCTTTGTTAAACACAGGTGGCGGGAGATAAATATTGGGGTCTATTTGACTGAAAAGCCTGAGTCTACTCTCCCTGGCAACAGTAGCTTGCTGAGCCAATCACTTATTTTCTTTTTTTCTTTTTGTTTTCAGAAGAAGGCAGATGATGTGAGCTTAAGCTTTGAGTGAGGAGGCAGCGTTTGAAGCATAGATTTTTAGGGTTGATGGTTCTTTTTGTTATCATTGTCCACAGGCCCGTAGAGTAATACTAACAGAGCTTAGGGGATCAGAGGGCCTCACTGTTTTTCCCTGCTGGTTTTATCACTCGCTCCCCTGTCCTCCCCTCCGCAGGCTGGACCACCCTGTGCTGCACGTCTCCTGGCGCGACGCCAGCGCCTACTGCACCTGGGCTGGGAAGAGACTGCCGACCGAGGCGGAGTGGGAGTATGCCTGCAGAGGAGGGCTGAACGATAGGTGTGTGTATGTGTGTGTGTGTGTGTGTGTGTTTGTTTGTGTGTGTGTATGTGTGTGTTCTTGTACTTGCTACAAAGTGAGAACCAAAAACAGTTTTTTCCTACTGAGTGAGGACACTTTTGGGAAGAGAGGGCATTTTCACATGTCCTCACAACTACATAGGCAAATTGTGACGTTAGTTAAGGTTAGGGGTAAGGTAAGAACTAGGGATGGGTTAAAGTTAGCGGTAAGGGTTTTGGTTAGGCATGCTTCGCTAGAAGTTAATATTAGGGAAATGCTGTAGAGAAACAAAAAGGATGAATGTAAGTCAATGTAATGTCCTCACAAGGATAAAAGTACAAGGATCTGTGTGTCTTTGTATGTGTCTGGGTGTATTTGTGTACTTTTTGTCCATGTGTGCGTCAGAGGAGGAGTATACTTTGTGGCTACCTTCACACTACAGCAAAATACCCCAAATGCTGACAGTTTGACCGCAGACAATGATATCAGCCAATTGATGCTGGATGACTTGAATGGGTTTCAGAGTGCATTGTGCATTGCTTTTGATGGGGTTACACCCTGTGTGTGTGTGAGTAGCGTTGACTTCGAGCTGCATGGCTAAATGTCTGTAGTGTGTGTTACATCAGAAATGTCAGCTCCACCTACTGTTGGCTGTCTAATGTCAGAGGTCTCATGGCAGGTCAGGTGATTTGTTAGCATCGGCTCTTTTGCCTTTGTGACATACTGAGAGAGTAAATCAGCTTATCGCTGGGCCTGCTGCTGTGCGTTCTGAGAGGAGTTGAAAGGGAAGATGCTCCTGTGTCACTGTGTGGCCCTGCTGGCTGAGATAATCTGGAGAAACAGGCTGTGTGGGGTCCCAGCTGTTAGCGTCACTTGGGCCAGCGCCACAGATAAGATACAGATTCACTTCCTGGTGCAACTGCCTTTAATATCAGAATGAGGCCGAGTGAAGTGGCGCTATACCCCCTTTGAGTTGTGTGTGTGTGTGTGTGTGTGTGTGTGTGTTGTTTTCAACACAAAGCAATGGGGATTTTTAAAGATATCACCAAGCTGTTTGTTTTCCGATGTTTTTAATAATCTCTCAGCCTGTGAGTGATGGGGAAACACCCTTTTTTGTGGGATCCGCGTAATATTTCCAGTACCAGAGTTTATGTTGCAGTCAGATTGTGAAACCAGTCATTTTGTGAAATGACTGGTTTCACAATCTGTATGCAACATTCATCTGTTTAGCATTCTCACACATGTGCTCGACCACATTCCCACACAAATGTACACACAAATATGTATGCACACAAAATTGAAAATATTCCAGTATCTCCCCCTTGTGGACAGATTTTTTTGTCTGTGTCATTTCTAGTTCATCTATCATTTTGTAATTTAACCCTACAACACTATCGCCGGGTGATTTTCACCCGAGCAAACGTGTTTACGTGATTTTCATTATGTTGCGTTTGTCTGAGTGTCATGGGTCCCTGGGTAGCTTCAGCATCGTCTTTGACATCTTTGAAGGCATGGGTGTTCTGTTTACCTCATGGTACTTTTTTTTCATTTTGTTAGACATGGCACAGTTGAAAATAAAAGAACACTACTCTAATTTGTCATTTATCGTCATATTTTGATGACAAGTACTTTTTATTGGGTATATTATATCGGGTAAAAATCACCCGGCATTAGTGATGGTGTTACTAATTTTAGCGATAGTGTTCTAGGGTTAAGGTATACCCAGAGGTGTTGCCAGGATGCCAGGCTTGGGTGGGCATTTGTCCTCTTTGGGGGGGGAGGCAAAAAAAGAACCTCTAAACCGTAAAATACAACATGCACAACATCTTGAAACTATATATATATATATATATATATATATATATATATATATATATATATATATATATATGTGTGTGTGTGTGTGTGTGTGTGTGTCAGTGGCAGCTGGTGAACTGGCGATAGGGGAGACTCAAACCCATCCCTTGAAAATAATGATTGGTCATGACCTGTTTTCAATCATTTTTTTTTAAATTACCATAACAAAAGCTCAGAAAACTCTCAACATTAACAGGTGTGGTCAGTTTTCATTAATAACGCACACCTGTCAACTCTCATGCATTCCGCGTGAGTTTTAGTGGTATATTTACGTTCCCCTGCTGTAGTCAGCAATTATTCAATCAACGCATGTGTACGAGATTCTCGCACGGAATCAGTTTCACCTGCGTTATGACTCCGGACTTCTCACGCTTTTCTTTACACAGGGGTTGGAAGCAATGCATGTGTTTCATGATCGTTTAAACTGTTTAAATGAAATAAGATAATTGGAAGCAATGAAATTGCATAAAGACGTTTCAAATGATCTTATTTCATTTAAACTATTTAAACAATGAAACACATGCATTGCTTCCAAGCCCTGAGTACAGAAAAGCGTGAGAAGTCCGGAGTCATAACGCAGGTGAAACTGACAAACCTCCATGCACAAGGACTTAAATTCCGTGCGAGAATGATGTATATTTGGCATTTTCCGGGATGGATTTTGCGATAATTCCGAGATTGGAATCTTTTGAGAGTGTAATCAACGAGCCAAGTAAACAGTCCCTCCTCATCCATATCCCTGTGATTGTGCCCAGGCAGAGCAAGTTCACTAACAGAGAGAAACTGAATGACTTCACCCATGCTTTTAATGTGGTATCTGTTCTTTTCTACTTGGGTATGACCCAGCAGATGGACAATATTTTCACCTGTCTCTGACCGGCGCTGGTACTCCTGCCACGCAACCGTGGCCCTGGAGTGTAAGATGCTTTTTGCGTGTTTGTACAGTCTTTATCGAGTGCTTTTTTCCCATTTGTGTAGCCACGTTTAGTATGTCCTCACGATCCGAATTGGAACTAAATTTGCGACAAGCGAAGCAAAAAACTGGCATCGCGCAGTACTGAATATTCAAGCCATGCCATGGTCGAGTTTGGTACGCTTTGGATAACTGCTTAAAACGGGCTGAGATGGGCGATCCATATTTACGTCCGGAGGAGTGGACCCAGAGCCGGGGGCGATTCCCCCCCTCCCACTTGAGTTCCGGACACAAACAGAAACTCAACCTTGTGCCGGACCTCTGAAGGAGTGTCTCGAGACAGTTGCATTTTTCTCTCTTCACTGGCCTTGCACTGATAATGCAAAAATAACCGAGACTGCGTCAGCTTATTCTGGAAAATATGAATGCTCTGAACAGATGATTTTTATCAATCCAAGCTGGAAACATTAAAAATGATTGGCAGGTTTTGAAACGGCCACCGTATTTTCAAGGACACGAAGATTGATTCAAAACCTCTTTCAAAGTGTAAAATCATTAGGCTCTATCACACCCCTCTGCCTGAGTATAGCTATGGTCGTCAACTTAAGATTTTGTTTCTATGATGCAGAAAGAAAGCACCTTAATCAACCTATATTAACAGCCGACAGCAAAGTGCAAATATAATTCATTAACAGCGCGCACTTGCCAAACCTGCCGATATGTTTATAACGTTCAGTGGCTAGGCTAGATAAAAATAATCTGTAGGCCTACAGAGTATTCATATTTTCGAGAATAAGATGACGCAATCTCGGTTACTTCTACTTTATATTCATTGGATTTCGTTCGGTGTCACTAACTAGTTTATTACTAATATGATCAGTGCAGGATAAAAAAGCGGCGAGTTGCTCATTTCACCAGGTTCAGATATTTGAACATTCATAACAATTCATTTATCTAAATGGCAGGCTGGACGAATGATTTGGCCAACAGTTTTGCTGAGGGCAAGGCAGGTATCTACGATGTAATTGCAGTATTCTGGGTATGGACTGTGCAGTCAGTGGTTCCGACACACCGTGCCTCGGTGACAGGCTCGTAATGACATAAAAATTTCACTGTCTTGCGACACTCCTTCAGTGGTCCTGAACAAGATCGCTGATTGGCTGTACGCAAATGAGTTTCCGTTGGTGTCCGGAAGTCAAGTGGGTGAAAAAATTCGTGTCTGGGAGCACTGCACGGATGCAAGGCGCTGTTCGGTGGTTGCAAGGTTGCTGGTAGAGACAGCACTTGCGGGAGTGGGAGCTGCTTGTTTTATAATGAGCTACCTATGCATTTCTATTGGCAAATGTTCGAAGTGCTTATGGTACAGATGTTGCTTATGATACAGAATTATTGTTGCGACACCCCCAGTGAGTGACTAGCAACACCAGACTAGCTGCTAGCTAGCTGCTTGGGCTCTCTCGGTAGCCAGCTCGGGTTATAACCACACGAGTCGACACACACACAGATGACAAGCTAGTACACAAATTGCCTTAATGTGAAACAACATGACTGACAAAATAAGCGGCGGAAGAAGTAGCAACAAAAGAGATATGGGCGAAGTTTTAATTCCCTGAGAGAGCACCGTAGACGTGACCTCAGACTGAGTGAAGACGGCAGTCTAAGAAAATGGGAGGGTGCGTAGTAGTTCAAGAGTGCCCATTGGTTAGTTTCACATCAGAATAGACTGGCAAAGGAATCCACCAATCACACATAGTGATACATAGACACTTAGTGCGCTCTCTTAATGGCTGTCTACCTCCGGCTGTGAATCACGTGGGATATCGCGTGTTTGCTGTCAAATAGTAGAAAATCAGTTTTTTTTCTCTTGAGTTTTCATTGGATGGGCAGAGCTTTTCTCAGGGTGGGCACTGCCCCCCTGCCCCGGTAACGCCCCTGGGTATACTGCAAATTGAAACTTCGTTTAATTTCAGTGGCTAAAATTTTTCTTTCAAAAATTAAATATAACAAAGAAATTAAGATGAAAATGACTTAATGGTGAAATGAAATCACTACACTCATAATAGCCTCCTGGGTGAAATCATACAATTTCTGTAAAGTAGCCCAGCTTCGTCCCTTGCTTCCTTATTTGCATTTGGCCCACCTCAGCTATATTAGACCGACTGTAGCTTGTAGCTATAGTAAGTCTCCCCTGTACATTTAATTCTGATTAATTGTAAAATCTTCATCTTCCTTCTAAATTGTCCTCTTCTTTTTCAGGCTGTTTCCCTGGGGTAACAAACTGCAGCCCAAAGGTCAGCACTACGCTAATCTGTGGCAAGGGGAGTTTCCTGTACAGAACACCGCAGAGGACGGCTACATTAAAACCTCCCCGGTGAGAGAGGCAAAAAGAAAGGGACGGACACAGTGGCACAGTCTTGTAGTACAGAAGATAAGTGAATGCGAGAGGTACATGGAGAGAAGGTTTGAGACAGAAATAGACAAGGATAACAGAGGTAGGAAAGAGGAAGTGTGGGTCAGAAAGCAGACATATCTACATCCTGTTTGAGTTATCAGACCGTCACAATGTGGAGGCAGTATCCTCAGTTCTGCATTATGTCTCGGTTTGTGAAATACCACAGAACTTCACAGAACAGATCTCCTGTCTGCAGGTGTGTGAGGGCTGGTGTCTTTGCGATGAGTCTTCCAGTGAGTGTTTCTAAAGAAAAGCGTACAACACCAGTAACGAAAGTAAACAGAAAGCCCAGCGATCAGGATAACACCACAGGGAGTACAAACACGTCAGCCCACAGTTCATTGCACAGAGACAGGAAATCAGTCTCTCTCATTTAAACTGCCACAAAAGCAGAGCAGGAAATTATTGCCAGCAAAGATTAAAGGGAAAGCGTACAGATGGACCACATTAATATATGGAAACCATTCTTCACCATGACAGTTCATTCACTGTTATTAATGTTGATGCTAAATACAAGTTTCATTTTTAACACTTGGTGCCAGTCACTTGTGGTCTGAGTGTGATTTGTGAGCGGTAAAAGTCTGCAAAAATATGCACGTCGTTAAAATCCACTCGCACAATTCCTAATGAGACTGTTTCTGTGAATTGGTTTATGCGTTCCTGTGTGTTCAGTTGAAGTGTCTTGGGGGGGGGGGGCGGGATGTGAATGGGGGGAGACAACCCCCCAAATTTGAAAAATGTGACTCTGTCTCTCGGTGTATTTTTCAAAGCTAGTATTAGGAACGTGTCCTTAAAATGTGCAAGTTCTGCAACAGAGCCCCCGTGCACTGAATTTCCTTCGTCAAGATTACCTGTGAAGGTGTGGTTTATCGAGATTTTCATGAAAAGCTGTGATCATTACACGGGTGTTCATCATGATGGGGTCACTGAAAGGTCGTCATTATATGTTGAGCTTTTAATGTATGGCGCTTTGTGACAGATTCCTCAATATGTAAAGACATGGTGCATTGGAAGTTGGCACAACCGTTTACTTTCTGTATTTGACGTGTTGCTGATTGGAAAAGCAATGCTTTTGGGGGGTGGGGATATGTAGTATCGGGGGGTGCATTGAGAGTTGGAGGTGGGAGGAGTCTTGCCTGAGGGCAGTGGGAGGGAGGGAAGTATCTTAAACGGTTCCCACCCAGTGATCTCAGAGCCTGAGAAAATTCTGTCTTTCCTCGCATTTTGAGTGCAGGATTTTTACAGTGATAAAATCAGCACCCACTTTGATGTGAAACTATGAACAGAGCAGAATTTTTGTGTTGCAACAACATTTGTAGTTCACATATACCACACATGTCTCTGTGTATTGAACTAAAGTATGGAGAAAATCCCAATTAGATAGCATTGTGATCATGCAAATTGGCATTCTGACTGCAGTAATGTATTTTAGAACTGTTGCCAGAGTAATGTATGTTCATTGCTCAACTGTAACCTGCCTGCAGCATTGGAAGTCGTCCAACTGGCATCACACCAGCAGAGCATGTATAATCATGCAGCTCAGAATCACCACATCAACCTAATACTCCTGTGGGATTGTCTGAGACCAGCCTCACAGACTGCTGATGAAACAGTCGGTTAACAAAGCTGAATAATTTCTGATTAACTGTCAGAAATCGCCTCAGGAAAGCTGAGCAACGTCTCTGTTTGAGTTCAGTTTGGTGTCACATTCTACTTAAGTAATGCTATAGTAATGCAGTTGCCTTCGATGGCCACTGGCGCACTGAAGAATGCTGTTCTTCGCTGTTGGATCACAGTTTTGAGAGTATTTCGCAGATGGCAAGCAGTCTGTGAGGCGTTGCGTGGGTGCGCATTTTGCAGATGTTCACACTAATATGGATATTTTTCTAAACCGATATTTTCCCCCTCTGTTTTTTAAAAGAAATTCTGTCCACTTGACCTCGTTTTGCAAAATATCTTCAGACCCTCGAGAACACAAAAACAAGTACAAACACTCATTAAGTAGGTGGTGATAAAGTCTGCATAATGATGCGTGTAATTCCAGAAAAGAGCTATCGTCAAACGCAACAGTGGGCATGTGAGAATTGAATTCTGGTGTCATTGTTTCCCAGACACTCTGTTTCACATGTCAACACAGACACATAGAAACTAGAGCTTAAACAAATCTTCACTTTAGAAGGCTTTTAAAAAACTCTCCTTAATAGAGACCTAAAATGTCATTTGCCTGTGGGCAAGAGGCCAAAATGCATGTGAAAAAGCAAGGTTTCCAAAAATACCGTGTTCTTTTGGATATGGCCATAGCAGCCCTTGGTGGTGGTGGGTTTGGGGTTTGGGTTGGCATGTCCTGTGAGCAGCACAATGCTAAGAGTTGCGATAATGAAATCCTAAGGCTCATTGTCATGCTGTTCATCCATGGCCATCTGTTGATCATGTTTCAGCATGACAGTACATGGCATCATGTTGCAATTCCTGAAAGCTGAAAAATTCTGAGTTCTTCTATGGACTGCATATTCACTACAACTCTGAACTGGCTAACGTGACAGCGTGTTCCTGCTCCCACCAATATCCAACAACTCCGTAAAGCTATTGAAGAGGGGTGGGACAACTTTCAGATTAGTTCTCATCAATTCTTTGCTGAGAGGATGAGTCGTGTTGCTAGAGGCAAATGGTTGTCACACGAGATACTGATTTACATTCTGCTCATCATGTGGTGCCTTCTTTTTTGGGAGTGTCTGCACCGAACAAATCCATGTCTTTATCCCCACATCCATGAAATAAGTCCCCAATGAACCCATTGCTGGATGGTTTCAGTTTACAGATTGATATTTATTACCCGGAACTCCACGACATCTTTGAAATTCGCAAATGTTGTATTTATATTTGTTTTCAGTGTACAAAAAGGATGGAGCAGTTCAAACCTTACTAGTGAGGACTCAAATATAGTTTTCCCCTCAAGGACTGGTGAGAATAAAAAAAAAAAAAAAAAAAAATTCCCCGAGAATCACCACAACAGAATTACAGGCCTTGGTAGCATCATGTTGTCACCAGGTTCGAAAATGCATCATCAGGCGCCACCTATATAGCCTGTGGCTTTTTTAGAGTTCTGGAAGAAACTTTTTTTCTGACCTCATCACACTGAAGCAAGCACTTGCAAATTGCTAAAGGTCACACAAACCATGGCTGGGCAAAGGTCCTGAAGTCAGATGAGACCGAAATTCAAAGTTTTTGGTTCGATACAGTATCTGCATGTTTGGCATCAGAATGGAGACCCAAACAAGGGGAGGAGATTAATATCAACCATGAAACACTGGGGTGGATCAGTGATGTTTTGGGGCTGTTTTAATTTCAGAGGTCCAGGGGCACTAGTTAAGATCAGCAGCTTAATGGATTTCACCATGTGTCAGGCAATGTTGGCTGATAATATACTCTAGGCTCTATGAGATTTGTGATTTTGGGGATCATGTGCTCGAAGTGTAAGTATGTGTATGTCCGTGTGTATCTGTCCGCTGCTAATTTCACATGGTACATGGTACTGGACCCATCAGTTTCCTATTTTTTTCTGTGCATTTACTCTACCGCTCAAAAGTTTGGAATCACTTGCAAATTTCTTTGTTTTCCAAAGAAAAATACATTTTCATGCATTTCACAAACACTTTTTTCCATTTCACAAACATTTTTATCCATTTCACAAACGATTAAAATTAATCAGATGATTTTCAAAGAATGATCTACATTTTTGCATAGAGGCCTGTTATCAGCAACTGTTAGTCCTCTGCATCAATCTCCTGGTATGGCTGCTAATCCAAGTTAAGCATTTTATAAGGCTAATTGATTATTAGAAAACCCTTCTGCAAATGTGTTGCACAGCTGAAAACCGTTGAACTAATAAGGGGAGCGCAAAAAGGGAGCATGGCATTCTTGAGGTTGGTTTAGTACCTGAAGCATCAGCAGTTGTTTGTTTGTTTACAGGCTCAAAATGGCCAGAAAGAAAGAACTTCCTTTAGAGACCCGTCAGTCTATTGTTGTGCTTAGAAAAGAAGGCTATTCAATGCGAGAAATTGAAAACTTAAAATCTCTTACCATGCTGTCAACTACTCCTTCAGAGAGCAGCACAAACTGGCACTAACAAGGACAGAAAAAAAAAGAGTGGGAGGCCCGATGCACAACTGTGCAAGAAGACAAATATCTGAGAGAGTGTAGTTTAAGACAAAGACACCTCACACGTTGTCAACTAGCAGCTGCGCTAAATAGTTCCCGTCAAACACCAGTTTCAGTATCAACAGTGAAGGTGGTTTTTTTTTGATGAAGGCAAAGTTTGAAGTACATATTCATCATTTTCCATTAAAATCGTTATTTCTAACTCAGACAATGTCAGCATGTTCTGTTCATTTGCTATATTTCCTATTCAGACTAATTTCATGTGTGTTTACATGGAAAACAAGAAAATTTCCCAGTGATCCCAAACTTTTGAGCGGTAGTGTATGACTGTATGTTCAAGGACAGGTCATGGTTGCGGTGCGTCAGTTTTTGATAAACCTATTTTATTGACTGCTCTGTTTATTCCGCCATTGACCTCTGACTCCTGATTCTTTCTTTATTGGACAGTTGGGGCTGCAAGCTATCTGCTTCAGTTTGAAATCTTGTTACTCTGGAACAATGTTGGCCCCTGGTGGAGATCTGCACTCCACTGAGCGCACTTTTCTAATTTAGTGTGGGTTTGTACATCATATGGGACCTCAGCCAGCATATTAACAGCCAGCTTTTCATTGGCAGCGCATTTGACGGTTATACATGCATGCGTGGAATTTTGAATGCTTAATGTATTTTTTCATTATTTATGTAAGCTGGGTTGGTTCTCTGTGGTTTTAAGCCTCAGTTAAAGGGAATTTTATTCACCGCAGGAATAACGGTTCAAAGAGTCAATGAACCTTTCTATTTTGTGTACACATTACAGCAAGGCAAATATGGCCTTAACGATCCTTGATCCAAGGCACAAGGCAAATACGAAATCAAGTGTTAATCTAATTCCAAGTGCACCAGATTCATAGCAATGTTTGTGTCTTCCTGAAGCACAGCATACATAGTGTGAATAAAAACAGGTTTTTTTTTTTTTGGTGTTTTTTTTTTGGTAAATGAACTGCATTTATATAGCGCTTTCTAGTCGCACGACATGACCCCAAAGCGCTTTACATTTATGCCTCACATTTACCCTGATGGCGGAATTTTTCAAATTATTGGTGGTGTAAACCTCATAAATGTTCAATTGCGAATATTAATCTCAGTCTTGACAAAAAGTAGTGTTTTTTCATGAATATTTGGTTAATCTACATCTCATCTGCATCTCTAATTGGGACCCTAAGCTCAAGCAGATTTTATTTTATATTATCTATAACTAGATAGTATTATTCATGAAAATATTATGCATTTGTTATCCGTGATGGTCAGCACCAATGCATTCTTGTTCATTAATTTTTCATTAGACAAATTTCTGAACTGTTATGTTTTCACATTGTAGTGATTGTCAACGCAAATCTCCCATTGTTTCTGGTTGGCATGCATTGTGATTTTGCGATCCCTGACAAGTATGAATGTGCAGTTTTATGACGCACTGTGTCTATTGAAGTTAATATCGAGAGGCATTGAGTTAATTCAACCTTGTTCTCAATGGTTTTCCATGATATACTGCAAGTTTACTGAATCCTGACTGTTGTAACTGACCATTGACCGCATGTACATTATACTCAAATGCACATATGTTTAGTGCAATATGTAAGCAACTTGAATTTTCCTGTTTTTTTTTTTTTTTTTTTTTTTTTTTCTCTAGGTGATGTCATTTCCTGCCAATGGTTATGGACTTTACAATATGGTGGGAAATGCCTGGGAGTGGACATCTGATTGGTGGAGTGTTCATCATACCACAGATGAGCTCCATAATCCAGTGAGTACCTCGGGCTATTGTCAGCCTTTTGCCCTCCACATGGAAAACAGCTGAGCTGTGTCCTGGAAAAGTAGGATACCAGTTTAACTTAGTAAAAGCTTTATCTTTTTTCATTTACTTTGCCTGAGAGAGTGCAGTCTGGTCTTGGCGAGGAGTTGAATCTGGTCAGATGTGTGAAGACAAAACTATCATCCCAATTTCCTATTAACTTTTTCACATGGAAAATCTTCTGCACCAATAGTTGGTTGTGTTCCTGGTTTTGCTTTTACTAAAGAGTCTTGCTCAGGTTCAAGGTCATCATACATCAGGCACCAAGAAATATGTAGCTACAGAGATGCTACAAGTGCTGTGTATCAAGTTTTTATGCTGTAGTGTGTATGCTCCAGTGAGGCTCTGAATGCAGAAAAAGAAACGTTATTTACTCAGAGGTGCTTATTTATTTACAACAGATTAGAGCCCAGTCCACTCTGCTGTGACACCATCAAAAGGAACAAAGCAGGGCTAATAACTAGCTTTTAGGATAGAAGCATTATGATTAAAAGAAATAAGTGTTTGGTCGTGGGCCATTTAATGGGTTGAAACCATATATTAACCCTTTGCTGCATGATAGGGCTCACAGATACCCTTAAAATGCATAATTAACATTTATTGGGCATTTCCAGCCCAGAATTTCCCCCAATTAGTCACATGGTTTACCACAAATAATTACAATGGCAGCATCCATGATTAAGAGGTAAGTTGAATAAAGTCAGAAATTTTATTTTTTCTTCAAATTTTGATTGAACTTTTTTTCTGTTAGAGGAATGAAATACACTATATAGCACACACTGAAACACATAAACTTTGTACAGCATGTGCATTTGTTGGAATACACCTGCTTGTATGCTCTGTCAAATATATTGGACTTTGTTGCATGCCAGGCAAATACCTCCAATAAGCCATGTCCAGAATACTATACATCATGCATATCAATGACTAGGTTTCTTTGACTGCACATTATTTCTGTCACCCCCACATATCCAAAATACTGGACGGCAGTATGCATCCCATTAGCGTAATGCCCAAAATAATGGACAGACTTACCACCCACTAGTACCCCTCCCAAAAACAAAATTGCTCCAAATCCCATCAAGTGGTCTCAAAAGAACATGAGATATCCAGTTTTAACATATCAGAGGCATTTATTCATGCTCTATGCAACATAAGGGTTAAGCAGTTATGTATTATGCAAGAACTTGAGATTACCCTGGCTGCATGTTTGATTCCAAGAACAGTGAAGTTCTTGAAGATTGGTCTTGAATTTCGGCAGCTCTCTGTGGCTATTGTTAAACTGCATTATTGACCAAATCCACCCACTGTTGGCATCCATGCATTTTGCTCACTTGTCTTTTCTGTGTGCTCTTCACAGTGGTTCATTAATTGGCCATGAAACTAGTAGAGAAAAAGTCCTTATTCAGTTGTATAATATTATTCTATATTTAATTGTTTTCACCTTCTAGCCCTTCCTTGCCTGTCCCCGACTGTCAGCCGCAGAGATCGGATGTCACTCACTCACTCACTGTCTTATTATCACTTGTGGTCTTGCTCAATGTTCTATTCTCTCTTATAAATAAATAAATATCAATCTTAGTGTTCTAGTCTCTTGCTCTCTTACTCTGTCACTCACTTTTGTCACTCACTCGCTCACTCACTCACTCAGAAACAGAAACTATTCATTTTACTCTACAGTATTTTTAGTTCTCTGTGGCACAGTCCAGGCGCAGCATGCCTTTATGATACTGGGGTTTTGCCCCAAATAAATGTAGAATCTCTCAGCGCTACATTATTGTGTTTTGCCTAGGAATCCCAGTGTTGCTTACTTGCTTTGCAGCTAATTCAGTTTGGTAAACAACACATAGTTGCAAATATTCAGTATTTTGTGACCGCTAATTCGTGTGAGTTGGCCATTTCATGAAAAGTTACATAGGTGCCTATATTCATGGTGAGATGATCATGGCATGCCAGTTTCTCAAGTGGTTACCAGTTTCATTTCTGAGAATTTTAATAGAGCTGTTAGTTTTTGAAACAAGCATCGTCTGGGGGTATAAATGTATTGATTTTTACTGCTTGCATACTTGCTCGTCTCCAGCACTTATAGCCCTGCATTTAACATTGGCTAATTTCCATGCAGCGATATTGAATTTGGAGAGGTCATAGGTTTCCTTCTGAGGAATTGCTGTGGGACAATTATTGATTTGCAGTGGTCTGTTGGCACCTGATCTGGCTAATTTTTGTGGGAAAACGCTTGTTTAGAGAGACTTTTTTTCAGTGGCAGAGAACTACTGCTGTAAAATCTCATTACAAACAGGAACAGAACATTGAAGCTTTTGAGACCACTTAGCCTTATAGGGTAATATGCCACCACTGCAGTTTTCTGACTATCACTGCAAGATGCATTTTGGTGTATCAGGCCTTTTCTAACTTTTATTCCAGTTTGCAGTTCCTTATAAAGACAAGCCTCTCTTAGAGACTTTGACCCACTTGTTTGACCTCTTCCATTTCTATTTTTCCAGAAAGGGCCAGCAACGGGCCATGACAGAGTGAAGAAGGGGGGCTCCTACATGTGTCACAAGGTAAAACACTAAACACTGACAAAGGAGCTATGCAGGGGCTCTGAGAAGTACAAACACAATGTAATCTGTGTATGCGTACACTATGTGTGCATGTGTGCACAGGTAAATGTGTCTTTATGTAGCACAACCACATGAGGTGAATGGAAGTGTATGCATTGGTGTGTTTGCACAGGTGTCTGTGTGTGCTGGTCATAGAGAGACCTTGTGAAAGGCAGAGTGTTTATGAACTTGTTTTGGGATTGATACTGTGGGAGAGAGGTGTAACAGTGCTGACCCATCATTTCTGTGCTGCCTCTCTTCTTGAACACCTGCTGTCTAAAGCACACTTACTGAATCTCTCAGTGCTGTACGTGAAACACAGCCCGAGTCAGTCTTGTCCAGTCAGTGATGAAAGGGAAATGTGCTGCTCACGCAGACTAGTCCTCATTGAGTGGATTTCTCTGCTCTAAAAGCAACTGAGAGATACTGAGTGACGCAAAACAAATTACCCTGTGATTACAGGCAAGCTCATTCTACCAAGGTTCATAAAATTGCTTTTTTTCTGAAATGGTTTCACATGCATTCAAATGTGTAGATCTGTTCAAACAAGATGGCAAACCTCCTTTACTTTCACATGAATTGATCCCTTTGCTAATTCATTTCCATGGTGCGCAAACTGCTGCTATGTTCTGTGGGTTGCAAATTGTGGTCACTCACGCGCTCGCTCACTCACTCACTTACGGATGTTCAGTGGGACATTTTGTGGGACATGCTTGCATTACGCAAAGTGGACCCATGCAATTTCATGCTTGTTCTTATTGGTGCAGCATACATTCTTTAAAATGGTTGTTTGGCCATCCAAAGAATTGTTCTATAGTCGGCTTGGGAGTCATTTTCATATTTGGTCTATGGGCAGGTGTGTGTGATACTTATAATAAAACTGAGATGGAGCATTAACATTGCATTATGGAAATATTCAAATAACATGGGTTATAGACACATTCTGCTTGTTAGTATTGACTCTAAAATTTTCAAGCCCTTTTTAGCTAAATTCTTTCTCCATAGTGCTTCCTAGTCCTCTGTGCTCAGTCTGCCCAAATTTCCTCAGCTGGTCAGTAGTTCAGTCGATTCAATGGATACGGAATATGAATAAAGCTAATGTTCTTCTTCTCCTTGTAGTTGCAGACAGTAATGCAATTTCTGTATGTTGCTTTAGCAGAGCTGAAGAGGGAGGTGGTTGCCGGTTTAGAAACGGTATGCATGTGGGAGGCTGCGAGCTGGAGCTGAGCTGTAGATCAGAGGTGTTGTGTGGGGAGAACACATGCAGTGGGGCGCTCTGCTCTGCGGGGGTGTGGCCTGCAGGCTGCTCGCCCAGTGTCCACATTTCTGCAGAGATGTCGATGTGGCCTGCCCGAGAAAGGTTTAATATCCCTGCTGCACAACCTGGCGGCCCGCCAAAACTCTCCCACTGGAATATGCCTTCATACATAATGCAAAGCACCCAGATCCATGCATTTGAAGGGTAACACAGTGTTCGACTCCTGTCAAAAGCTGGCGTGTCCAGTCTTAATCAAAATGGGCTGAGTGTTGGTGCTGGTTTTTATTACAGCCGAACGCTAGGGCAGCTGATCCTACAAATTAAGGTCTTTCTTGAAGACTGTGATTTATCTATTTGTTAAATCAGGTTTCCAAGGTTGACACCAGAACCTGCATTCACACCAGCTCTTTTTTTGATTCAATTGAACACCCCTAATCTGACAGCACCGTGCTCTTATTTAGGTCTGCAATCTTTACAGCAGTATTGGAATACCATGCTAGAGTACCCTGCAGTTTTTCCAGTGCCTGTTTAGAGCTCATTTATAAAAATTATCAAAAGATTTCCTTATCCAAGCACACTGTTACACCAAGTAAGTGTTTCGCTGGCACAGTAGCACTTGAGTCCTTTTGACTTTGTTGTGCAAAATGGACTGAGTTGTCAGCAGAAATTTTAATGAAAGCACTTGTATCTGCAATTTAAGAAGTCTTCAGAAAAGTACAATACTGCAGGTGAATGTTATTGGTTACCATGGAAACCATCTCAGAGGGCGGAGTGGGTCATTCTCTGAAATATTATCCATACATTGTTATCCTACAATAACAATTCAGTGCATCTGCCCTTATTGGCGCATTGGAAAGTGCAATGTCAAGCTTTTTAAAGCGCAACCTTGTTGGGCGTTGTATTGTAAATGAAATATGAAACCTTTCGGAGATGATTTATTTAAAGTGCGATCAACATATGTGCAACCCAAGCATCTTGGGTGTTTAAAGGCAAAACAAGACATTTTACTGTAGGGACCGTACATCCCTTCTCTTGCCGTGATTTTGATACAGCTGTCGTCAACCATCCCACCCCAAAATACACAGGGACAAAAAGTGACTAGAATTTAATCCTTTATGACTGATGCAACATCTGTGTGCTTCTCCCTTTAAAGGGGAAGTGTACCTGAAAGCCATTTGCACCATATCGGCAACATTTTAAAAAAATTTTTTTCGAATTGTTTTCACTTGTGTTTATCCTACACCACCTCTGACTTCTGTATTTTGATAGAACTTTAAATAATTCGTGGGCTGCCCCATTAGACCTTTGATTCTTTGGTGGGAAACCCTGTTTCTGATGTCATGTGGTTGATATTTTGAGGTCTTCACAAGAACTGTCTTGCACAGGGACTGTCAGCAATTGGTCAGCATTAGTTTGCATAGGGTGAAGCAGAACCTTTTCAAATCAACAAAGAGACTTTGGAGTAAGTGTAAGCAGAATTGTTATGCCCTGGAACACAGCTTTGATTGCAGGACTGCAAATGTAAGGCATAATGTATGGTGATGACTGTTTGCAGTGCTGTTCGTTTCTGCTCTTTCTCGGCAGCTAATTCGGTGTGTTTTAGTTGTAGAGTGATGAACCTTATAAGGATATAATCCGTAGAGTCAGTGCTTATATATGATATAACGCTTGTGCGGTAGAATGAAGTTACAAATCCACTAGCACTACATATGAAACACATGCCCAATTTGCTTGTTTTTGCTACAAGCTCATTTAGTTGATTGGTGTTGGAATTGTTTCATTTTGGTAAAAATAATTATGATGATAGTTAGGTGTAGTAGTTATAGCTAGCTGTAATAGTTATCAAAAATAGTTTTCATTTTAGTGAAGTGTCTTCCTATTAAGTGGGTATATGATGTGACTATTTTGCTACACGGTTACCATGCCCTTGTGTTGTGTTTGTTGTGAGATGCACCACTGCTCTAGTTACCATCATGGATTTTTGGGTTCAAGAGGTTAAAAAATACCCTCTATCCAAATGATAAAGTGCGGAGGGGGCATAATAGAACAACCATATGAGTGAAATATTTGGTAGTTAGATAAAGGTGAACAACCAAGCCCAATCGATTATTTTATTTATTTATTTATTTGTTTTTTCATTTCGGCATGATTGTACAGTCGTTCCATGACAATTTCAACACAACATGCATCATGACCGAAAGGGTCGCGGGAGAAGCGAAATCGCTTGTCAAAGTCCGCCCCCAACCCAGAAAAACAGTTTGATTATGGTTAAGATATCATAAAGATTTATAAATCACAACAGAGCTGAGTGTCCATTTACACTACGATTTAAACGTCACAACATAAGATCATAGAGATTTATGAACATCATGAAGAATTTTAATCACAATATAGCTGAGTGTTTATAAACAACCCCTATTGTTTATGCCCGTTATGGTTCCGTTTAATTTATCCAATGCCATTTTGTTGGATAAGTTTATAGTTATTCAAACATGCACATTTCAAAAAGATACTTAAAGTCCTTCAGATTGTCTGCCATTCTAATATTGTCTTCAAGTATGTTCCATGCACTGACTCCAGCCACAGATAAGGAGTGCTCACTCCGAGTCGATTTGACCCTTCTCGTTTGCAACAACATTCTGCCTCTTAGGTCATGAATACATTCACGCTGGAGAAATAGGCATTGTATATTTCTAGGCAATTCTTTGTGGTATCCTAAATATACAATTTGCAAGGAGTTGAATTTTATTATATCCTGCAATTTAAGAAACTTTGCCTTAATAAACAAATCGTTTGTATGAGTTCCATAGGGACGTTATGAATAATTCTAAGGGCCTTTTTTTGGAGTTTAAACAATGATTCTATTGTATTATTATAAGTGTGTCCCCATACTTCAGCGCAGTAGTGTAAGTGGGGTGCTATGAGTGCTGAATAGATTATTTTAAGAGACTTGTGTTTTAATAATTTCTGCATTTTCCAAAGAATAGACACGCTTTTTAGCTAACTTTCTTTGAACCAAGTTTACATGTGGTTTCCAGCTTAAGAGATTATCTAACATAACTCCCATGACTTTATATTCGTTTACCCTTTCAATGCTGGTACCATTTACCTTTAAGTCTATGTCGTCCTTTAGGCCTTTTTTTTCCCAAATATCATAAATTTGGTCTTTGTAAGATTTAGTGATAATTTGTTTACATTAAACCACGTGTGAAGTTTAGACATTTCTTTATTAACCAATTTTGTCAATTGTTTGAGATCGACACCTGAGCAAAAAATAGTCGCCTCGCCTGCTTAATAAAATTAGTTTTAGGATATCGGACACCTTAACAATGTCATTTATGTAAATTATGAACAACTTGGGACCTATGACCGAGCCCTGAGGAGTTCCACAGGTAATGTCCAAGCAATTCGATTTGCTATTGCCCATCTGCACAAATTGCGTCCTACTTGTTAAGTAATTTTTGATCCATTTTAATGCGGTCCCTCTTAATCCATATTTGTAAAGTTTTTCAATCAATATATCGTGATTTATATTGTCGAATGCTTTCTTCAGATCAATAAATATGCCTATAGAATGTAAGTTTGAATCTAGTGAATCTTTAATCATTTCAATAAATTCTGTTAGGGCTAGTGCTGTCGAATGCTTTTTCCTGAACCCATACTGACTGTCACACAGTAGTTTGTGTTTATCAATGTACTTGTCCAATCTGTCATTGAAGAGCTTTTCTAGGACCTTCGAGCATTGAGGTAAAATCGAGACAGGACGATAGTTTGAGAAATCATATTTATCCCCACTTTTGTAGAGAGGGATAACTTTCGCTATCTTCATTTTATCTGGAAACACTCCGTAGGAGAAGGATAGATTGCATATATGCGTAAGTGGAGTTACAATTGCGTTAGTTAGTGTTTTCAGTAATTTCATATCTAATTGGTTTACATCAACAGATGTCTTAGCTGTACAATTTTTCAGAATTGATCTGATTTCAGATTCGGTAACAGGAGTTAATGTCATTGTGTCTTGGATTTCCTCATCCTTGTCAAGGTAGTCCCATCTTAGGTGTGAGGATTTAATACCCTTTTGCTAGTTCTGGCCCAACATTCACAAAATAACTGTTAAAATTCTCCACGACCAATTCCATGTTCTCTACCTTTTTGCCATTTATATTAAAGAATGCAGGGTACTCCTCCTCGGTGTCCTCCCAGAGACGTTCTTTATTATATTCCAGAGATTTCTGGTGTAATGTTTATTTTCTAATAAAAGCTTTTCATAATACTCTTTTTTTATGTTTCCTTAGTAAATGTGTCATTTTGTTTCTGTAATTTTTGTACCTAATTTCTGCTTTCTCAGTTCTTTCTCTCAGAAACTGTTTCTACAATGTATTTTTCTTCTTACAGGCATTTGCCAGTACTTTTGAAACCCAAGGTCTTCTCTCTTTGTTTTGCTTCAGTTTGTTCGTTGTTTGACTAGACAGTGTTTATCATACAGGGAGTTTACTGTCCATAGAAAAGCCTCAAAGGGCTCTAAATTCGTAGACCAGGCGCAGGCGCGGCGCAGGCGCGGCGAATGGGGGGTGCGCCGCGCCAACGGGGTGTGTCCAGGCGTATGTTGCAATTTCGTGCCCGGCGTAGCCTGGCGCAAGTACTCCTCTGTCCCGCCTCGGTCCCTCCTGCCGGCGCAAGTGGCAAAGAGGGAGGAGAGAAGCCTTGAGTGGGTTTAACACAGCCGAGTCAAATCTTCGCCAATCAAATGAGCTCCTCTCCTCACCTTTAAAATTGGAATAAAGAAGCCTCTGTCCTATATCTACATGATGCGTGAATGTTGCATTTTACTTTCCTGCTTCAGTCGTGTTTTCTGCACTGCTTATGTCTATATTAAGCATTACGAATATGAGTTAGCTGGCTAGCTAGGGCATTCGCGAATTATAACCATTAGCGAACTTGAATGGAATTTCAAAACGAAACTACGTCAGATCATTCAAACTGATGAAGTTGGAATGAAATACGACGGTTGCTCATTTATTTCTTCTGCCTGCATCATTGAGAAGAGAAACGATGGATAGCGTGTTCCTACTATTACACCCTGTTGCCGCTTAAAATTTTGGGATTAACATTGCATGGACAACAATGCAAGATACGTTACACATTTATTTTCAATATGTGATCTTAATTCAGTACGAGATCATAGCAATCAGGCTGTATTCCTTTCCCCCACTAAAAACGATAAAACCTAAGTGACAATAATAGTATTAAGCTGCTTGCACTGGACGCCGAAACGAATTTTTTCAGACGACAGATTACATTCAGAGTCAATGCAAAGACGCGAATACACGCGTGTATTCGCGTCTTTGTATTGACTTTGAATGTAATCAGTTGTCGAATCGTTCGCGTCAAAATAACTGAAAGCAGCTACCCACATAGCCTATACCCACATAGCCCCATATGTACACATCTCTCTCTCTCTCTCTCTCTCTCTCTCTCTCTCTCTCTCTCTCTCTCTCTCTCTCTCTCAAATTTTTCAAATTTCAAATTTCAAATTTAAATGCTTTATTGGCATGACATATTCAAGATACATATTGCCAAAGCAACAATCAACAATTTTAACATATTAAAACAACAATATTAATTCTGATAATGGTGGATGTAATACTATTGAAATTGATCATCTATTATTAATTTATCAATAATAAAATGAAAACTAAGTATGTAGTTTTAGGGGAAGAAAAGAAAAAAAAAAAAAAAAACTGTGAAAAAAGATTTTCACCTTTCGCTATTGAATAACAGAGAGTGCGATCACATCTACTCATTGTCACTGTCCCTCAGGCCATGACAGGCCAGTACGTACTGAGCTGCGAGTGAGGCTGTTGGGCCTTCTCCAAGGAGAACTCGCAGCTTCTCTTCATTACTGAGGATTGGGAATATATTTAGGGTTTTAGATATTTTATTAAAATGTGTTTCCCTGATTTCTGTATATTTTTCACAGTGGAGAAGGAAGTGCATCTCTGTCTCTACCTCTCCTGTCTTACAGTGACCACATATTCGTTCTTCTTTGGGTAGCCATGTTTTTTTGTGTCTTCCTTTTTCAATTGCCAGTGTGTGGTCACTGAGCCTGTACTTGGTTAGGATTTGTCTCTGCTTTGTATCTCTGACAGAGAAGAGATACTCTGCTAAATTGTAGTTTTGGTTTAGGGCCAAATAACAATCAAGTCTGTTTTGTGTTTTTGTTAGAATATTCCAATGTTCCAGGTAGTTATCTTTTGTTAGTTTGATAATTTGGTTTATTCTAATTTCTTGTTGTAAAAGCAGTACTGGCCTGAGTTTGATGGGTGTTAGGTATTAATTGGTTAGTGAGTCTCAGGACCAGCTGACTGAGGGACTCTTTTTTGGGGTTCAGATCTTGGGTTTTCATTGCTTGAAACTGTAGTGATTCTTCGGGACTTGAATTTAGATGCATCCAAAATTTAAGTGCTCTTTTTTTAATGTTTATTATCAATGGGTATCGGCCTAATTCTGCCCTGCATGCATTAGTTGGTGTTTTTCTTTGGACATGTAGTATTGTTCTGCAAAATTCTGCATGCAGGGACTCTATAGGATGCTTGTCCCACCTAGTGTAGTCGTGATGACTGAGTGGACCCCATATTTCACTGCCATATAAGGCAATAGGCTGGATGACGCTATTGAATATTTTTTTGCCAAATTCTGATTGGTATGTCTATTTTGTGAAATTTTTTCGTCTAATTGCATAAAAGGCTCTGCAGGCTTTTTTTCTTTTCAGTGAGTCTCTCTCTCTCTCTCTCTCTCTCTCTCTCTCTTTGATCTGACATCAGGACAATCGATATAGATACTATAATTTATGTGCTGATTCAGATAGTTACATTAAATAGTGGTTGCTGTAATTATTTATTGCATTGAAATGTGCCTTGCATTCTGGAAACCTGTCTGTGAGGTTTCGGTGACGTGTGCGCACTGTGCGCCGGACAGCCAAATTACCACTGCACAGAAAGTAAACCAGGTTGGAGCTGGCGAGCTTTCTGCGCAACTGCAGCGAAGACTTTTTCTCTGAAAACTGTCACTGCGTCTTGATGAATATGTGACACCTCCCCTACTACGCCGCCACACCCATCTCGGCGCACGTTAAATCTACAAAGCTGCGCGACGGTGTTGCACCTCATGAAATTACCACTGCGCGGGCTGCGCCGAACGAAATTACCACTGCGTGGGCTGCGTCAAGCTACGCCACGCTGCGCCACCCTGCGCTGCGCCAAGAAATTAGAGCCCATAGGCTCTATTTGGATCGTTCTCTGCTAATACATGATCCCATTTCTGGTTCAACATATCTGATTCTAGTTTCTTTAGCCTTTTTTCGCTTTTAGTTCTGCTTTCTGTGTGTTCCAGGGTTTTCGATCTAGCCTGGTCCCTTATATCTAATTTGCAGTTACAAATAGCAAAAACTGGTAGATGATCAGTAATGTCATTTATCATGATGCCACTAAATATTTCAGAATCTAATACATTAGTGTACACATTATCTATCAAGGTGGCACTGTGTCTAGTAATCCTGCTTGGTTTTGTGATTAATGGTTGCATACCCATGGCATACATGGTGTTAATATAATCCTCTATTATAGAGCTATTATTTGGATTTATCAAGTCAATATTAAAGTCCCCACACATAAAAACATTTTTCTGGTTCATATTGACAAGTAATTCACCCATACATTTACTAAAAACATCAATTTGCGAATCCAGTGCTCTGTACACACAACAAATAACCGTATTTTTACCTTTCAACCTAGGAATCTCAATTGTAAGGCATTCCATTACATTTTACACAACATTTGATTTGCATTCTAGTACCTGGAAGTTTATGGCCTCATCAATAAATAGTCCAACACCCCCACCAGCTTTATTCAGTCTGCTCTTACACACGAAGTTGTAACCCTCCATGTAGAAGTCCTTGTCCTTTTCGTCTTTAATCCAAGTTTCCGATAATGCGATGATGTTGAACGGATTAGCAAATGACAGAAGGTATTCCTTTATTTGGTCAAAGTTTGCATATAGACTCCTACTATTGAAGTGGATAATGGACAAACTCCCTTCCATTTTAATGTTCTTGTTAAATTTGTCTACAGTAAAGTATCCGCATGCGTTTGTTTCGTTGTAGAAAAAATGGTTATCCGGATCAATTTCTTCATTAGGGTCTATTCCTGAGTTTTGGTGACTTGTTGTTAAAAAGCCAGTTTCCTGATCTACAGTTTGGCTCATCAGATAACTGCTCATAGAGATTTGTCAGGGATTTTAACCTGCTTCAGT
The DNA here is from genome assembly GCA_029692085.1 of Gymnothorax javanicus. Lineage (NCBI taxonomy): Eukaryota > Metazoa > Chordata > Actinopteri > Anguilliformes > Muraenidae > Gymnothorax > Gymnothorax javanicus. The sequence continues at coordinate 64,709,711 of CM056203.1, read as the reverse complement.
GGTCAAAAATTCTCCAGATCCTCCGACATTCACTTTTTATCATAGTGCCACTAAATTAATGCACATTAGGGTTATGACAATAATATTCTATGAAAGCCAAAGGTCTGAACTCTCAAATGGTTTTTAGTTCATTTTTCTATCAACTACAGACCCTGAGAAATAATGGTTTTATTGAATTTAGACAATCCTATCAAATTTTTCAGAAAGCCCTGGGGTTTTAACATTGGCTGGTTGTTTTCAAACAGTGCCTGGGGTTTTAGATGCTTTTTTAGAGGGTGCCTTCGGACTTCATGGGTTAAAGTGAATTTCAGCATCAGCCTGGCATCCGCGTCGCTCTCTCTGCTCTCACCATCGCATCTTTTTATTTTTCTGCAGTGCAAATTAAATTTCAATACTGCAGCACACAGTAGATTTAAAAGATAAAATGTGATGTGAAATTCCGCCAAAATGTGACTGAACCATCTTAAAATGCAAAAGCATTCATAAATGAATTTTCATCTTTTTATATTTTCAATGCAAATGATGCTGCCTTTTGGCTTCTCAGAATCTTACAAGGAATTTGTGTTTTTATTTGATCTACTGTTGCGGCTTTGGGGCTGCAGAAAGTGTCATTGCCACTTGTGTATGTGTGTTTGTGTGTGTGTGTGGGTGTGTGGGTGTGCACGTTTGTGCGTGTGTGTGTGTGTGTGTGTGTGTGTGCGGGTGTGCACGTTTGTGTGTGTGTGAGTGTGTGTGTGTGCGGTGTGAGTGTGTGTGTGTGCGTGCGTGTGTGTGTGTGTGAGTGTGTGTGTGTGTGTGTGTGTTTGTGTGTGTGTGTGCGTTGCTGCACTGACCCCAGCACAATGGCCCATTCTTTTTACGATTCAGTCTTCTGGCAGACTGTTTGGCAAAAGACTGTATAAGGAAATATCCTCTGTGCCTGTACGCTCTCTCTCTCTCTCTCTCTCTCTCTCTCTCTCTCTCTCTCTCTCTCTAATTAGGGAGTTTGCATCTCTGTGGGAGTGCAGTCTTCATCTCCGTATCTCTCTCTCACTCTCTCAGTTTGGTTGACATGTTTGAGAGAACAGCAGTGTGAATATAATAATAATAATAATAATAATAGATTAACAACATAAATTTAATTTGCACACATTGCACATAAACATAAATATGGCTGAAACATAATGACGCATAGTGTGATTTCACAAATCAGTCGATCGTTCTCTCTTCAAAATTATTTACTAATGCAACAAAGTTTTGATTTCTAGAACTGAAGAATGGCAAGGAACATGAGTGCCACCTCTTCTGATTGCATAACTGTTTTTTGGTGATCGGCCAACCAAAAGACTACTCCAGCTCTTGAATGGCTTGTGTGGCGCCACTCTAGCCAAGTCTCATTGGACTGACCAATCTTTTGTTTGTGTTCCTTTTCCATTGTTGTCTTTGGGACATGACATAGATGGCCCTTATTTACCAACTGAATGGGTCATTTTTTTCAAAGTTAAGAAGCCACAGTATTAGTGCAAGATTTGTTTCATAAGGCACACCATTTCACTTTTGGTTAGATTTTATGTTAAATGGCTATTTTAGCGAAAAAAAAAAATTGCTTGGTGGTATATCAGTAAATCAAAGTAAATTTTATCAGGTGTAGAATCACTGCTGTCCTCTGAACATTTAATAATTTGCATGTAATGTTATTGTCATTTATTTAATTTGGATTGAGAATTGCAAATTATCACGGCTTTTGTAAATGTTTGACTTCACTAAAATGCCGTGGTATTAATTACATTATTTTTATAAATTCCAATCTTTTTTTTTTTTTTTGAAAATTCAAATGGAATTTCTTTTGGGAGCCTCGTATTTGGTATTTTCTGCAGAATGTTGGAACAGTGAGCGTTTGCCTGTCAAAGGGTATCTGCTCTTCACAGTGAGGATGAAGTCTGACATCATTCTGTTCTTCCTCTGTGCCCAGTCATATTGCTACAGGTATCGGTGTGCTGCCCGCAGTCAGAACACCCCAGACAGCTCCGCCTCCAATCTAGGCTTTCGATGTGCTTCCAACAGCAAACGGTGACCTTTGACCTCTGAGGCCAATTGGTCGGAGACCCAACTTCATTCCCCGCTTCTCTTGCAGCCTTGTACGCTTCATTTGACTGGCAGATTCAAACAGTGTAACAGCAAGGCCACATTCGGACACAACCCGAGGCATCCCCTCCCAGTGAGGGCGAGTAACCAAAGCTACAGTATGTGAGAGAAGACGCTGCAATGTGTGAATGTCGGCATTCAGTCTTTGCCTCTCTCCTGCTGTCACTCTGTTCTTTCCCCTCTTTCTGCCAATTGTAACAGTGAGTATATTTGCTGGGTATTGTACTTTTATAGGGCTGCAAAAAAGGATTCGCCCCCTTTCTAATATCTTCTATTTTTGCACATTTGTCGCTCAAAAATATTTCAGATCATGATACTTATTTTAATATTGGACAAAGATAACCCGAGTAAACACAAAATGCAGTTTTTGAATGAAGATTTCAAGTATTGAAAGAAAAAAAGCTATCCAAGCCTATCTGCCCGCATGTGAAAAAGTAATTGCCCCCTTAGTTGCTAAATCGACCGATTAAACAAATTTAATTCAATTTTACGAGACACACCCAGGCATGATTACTCCTGTCAGTCAAGATCCAGGTGTTCAGTTGCTTGCAAAAACACGCAAAAATTATGTTGCACTATTGATGTAAAATTTAATGCCAATATGTGCAGATATATTCAGAGATGAGGTATTCCAAATTTCAAGGTGTTATTGCATGTCTATTGCATATAGATGGATGATGTGTAGAGTGGGACCACTGAATTTGTATGCGTTTCGAACACTACGAATTGTACATATATGGCACTGTTATTCACATGTGAGATCATTTGTATGGCAGACATTGATAATAAATGTTATTAGGTTGTTTGCTTTGTGACCTAATAAAACCGAATTTTATTTTAATTTGTTTGAAACTTTGTAAAATTGAAATTAATATGTTTAATACTCTTAATACCAAATCTGCTATTCCAAACAATTTTTGCAATAGTCTGTTACGAATAAGTAGACAATGACAAAAAAAAAAAAAAAAAAAAATCAGTTAAGGTGATTTTTGTCAAACAACATGCATTTCTACAGGTTCATAATGCCTAAAATCTCACTGAAAACTCAATTTGGACACAATCAGTGTGTATACTCTATTTATACGAAGTTTACTCTGTTGTAAGTTGTAGATATGACACTGACCAGACCATAAATTAAGTGTTAAAATGCACTTTGTCGTCTTGGCTTGTACTGCAATCTTGCTTAATTTACAAGAGCGGAAATGACACCCAAAAATATGATTGCAGAGGTTGTAATGAACAAGGTTACATTTTGCAGAAAGCCAGTCAGATAACCTGCCCTCTATAACATTGCCTTTCAATCAGCTAGCAAAGATTTTTGTTTGCTTATGGTTGTAGTGGACTGGAGCAAACTAGCGAGCAGAGAACTTGTCAGCTATTTCAGCAACATAACCTTACTGTTTCAGCATGGTCAACTCCATTTCTGTCCAGTAATATTAACGTTGGCTAATGGTTGTCTTGTGAGTTAGCCGAAGCTAGCTAGCAATAGAACAAATTTGCCTGTCATGTCATTTTTGCCGGATCATTGTGCTGACATAAGGAAATTGAGAACAAGCCACTTGGCTCGCTGACATACCTGCTACTCCATCAGTTATCCACTCTTTCCCAGAGGGCATTTCAAGAGTTAAAGTGCGTCTTGATTGAAGTTAATTGCTTGGGTCAGAAAATGGACGGTATGGCCACATCATTCAGAATCTGTTCAGGCGGACAACCCAATAATTCTGATTGGCGATTTTTCTCGTATTCCTCAAGAAAGTACTTGCTGGAAACTCCGGTTTGTACACTTATTTGTGGTCATATCTCCTTTATAGCTCATGTGTCCAATGGCCTGTTGATATTCTTTTGCCAGTTCTGTATTCACAGGAAAATGCGGCTCTAGCTTTGCCCTTCATGTAGCCTGTGCACAGAACAAACTTCCGGCATTACAATCATGACCAGTCTTTGTAGTAAAGTGTAAGGGGCATCACTGCAGTGCTAACTATGACCACTGTTGGTTGCAGATCTGCACATGGTTGAGGGCGTGCCTGGAGTACTGAGCTAGCACAATGCAATTTGGTAGTAGTTGTTTTGACAGCAAATGCATAGGTAAGCTACGTGAATATCTCAAGCTGCTGTGGGAAAGTGTATGTGATTTATGTGTGACTTATTTATAAAAAGCCTATTCCTTGAAACTATATATGGTTTCATCATTGGTGAATTACCCCCTTGATGCTTAGCAGGTTTCTCATCGCAGAATCAAATGTGAAGTGCTAAACTAGACAACTTATAATTGTTTCAGGCTCCTTTCAGGGTAACTCATGACCAAACCCCCAAAAGCAAATTTAAGAATTTTCCACATTCTTGCAGTTACAGCATCTACGGTTGATTGTACCAATCAAATGTCTCTTCCCAGTGTTATTTGTCGTGTTTCTTTCAGTCTTTTGGGTAAGAGGTGTAACTCCTGGAAGCATTTACTCAAAAACATTGTTGGCGGCATCTTAATTATAGCATTGATTGTCCCTGCTAACCCGAAATAGTTAGCCTTGCTAACCACAGCCAACCTCATGTCCTCGAATTTTCAGGAGTGGGTTTAGATCAGAGGTGGGCAGCGAGGGCCATATCTGTCCCTGGTTTTCACACCAACTTCTGGCCTTCAATTAGTTGATTAATTAGCCAAACCATTTATGAAATCTGACGTTTCAGGCGCATTTCTTTAAATTATCATGAATGACCACCAAAGACTGTTCTTGTCTCCCTACATAAAACATTTTCCTTTGATCGAATCATTGCGAAAATCTATATTTGTGTATGCAATCAATTAACTCAATTAGTCAGGGTAATTAATAGAAATAAAAACCTACATACACACCGGCCCTCCAGGACTGGGATTGCCCACCCCTGGTTTAGAGGCAAAATTCCTTGCTGAATCCAAAATGCTCCTTCCATTTTCCTCCACATCCGTCTCTGTTAACCCTTTGAGTGCTGAATAAATTTTCAAGGAATTAAAAATGTAATTATCCTGAGCTGTTGAAAACCTATCATGTGTCAACTTCTTTAAAAGAGCTCCCCTGCAGGAGCTCTTTTAAACAAGTTGCCACATGATAGGTTTTCAATAGCATCTGGATTTGATATCTTACACCATTGGGCGACTATAGTTGCCTATGGCGCTCAAAGGGTTAAGAGAAAGGGCAACAGGCAGCACTGACATCAGCAGCAGAGCAGCAGGCCCGGGATTTTGAAAACATTTTTCCCTCTCTGAATAGCTGGCTCTTCTAAGTTGCAGCTGAAATAATTGTGGATAAAACTAGCATCCTCCTACCTGCAGTTTCAATGATCTATGGCATAATGTGGGCGGGTAGATGAGAGCCGCTCATTTTCTGGCTTCATGTTTGAATATGCACTGCTAAGAACTGAATTTAAGACTCAAGTCAATTATTTTCAAGTGGCTCATATGCTGCTTTAGGAGCCATATGTCTCTGTGATAACTTACTCATACTAGGAGATATTCAAATAACACAGAAGCAAAAAATGGAAGGCTCATACGGTCCATAAATTCTTAAAACAGTTTGCTGCAAATGATTAAAACATTAAATCTGCAATAAAAATATTTAGTTTTTATACCTGGATCAAATTTACCTCTTATTTAGCTGCCAGGAAAGAATTCTTAAGTGACTGAGTTTCAGTAGCTGCGTTCATAGGTGCGTTGATGTCACTTGACTCATGCAGACGTGTGAGACTATGCATCTATGCTGTGTGAGGCTGATAAATCAAAGGTTTTGCTGCCATCTGTGGGTAGAAGTTGGAAACGTATTGTTATGATGGTTGCTTGACTTGAAATGTGGACATAAATGAAACTGGAGCGTTAAATTAATTTTTCAGTTAATTTGGGGGATAAAATGATTATGAGCATACAGTTAACATTTCTGTAAAGGACGCTGTTATGAATTAGGCGTGCAGTGAATGTTGAATCACACTCATCGCATTTCTTTTTTAATTTTGTGGGGACAATTACGGTAACAACAGGGGGCGCTAGAACGCTATTAACGCGTGCAATTTCTTCTTTTTTGCTCCATGCACCTGCTGCCCCATGCATATTTCATCCAGTGTATCATGTTAGTGATGCTTCGATTATTACATCAGTTGTTTGCGATTAAAACTTTCATGCCACTTGTCATCTAGTTTGTTCTCAGAAGAAACCATCTGTAATATTATAATAAGCCTATCAGCTTATTGTTGATGCATTCAAGTGAATTAATATTTTGAATTATTATTCACTGCATTTCTCCCATCCATAGTGAGCGCATATACACCGCCTGGCAACCAAAAAAAAAAAAAAAAAGGCCGTAGACTCTGATATTTTGTTGGACTGCCCTTTGCTTTGATAACGGTGCACTTTTGTGATGGCATTGTTTTGACAACCTTATGCAACTTCTTAGCATTTATTTTTGTCTGGAGTTCTTGGCTGAGATCTTGTATTGACTGTGGGACAATCGAGCTACTCCATAAAGTCTTCAATAGCACATCACAAAGAATTTCAATGAGGTTAATAATGCAGTTGACAGTTCTTAACTCTAGTGATTACAGCAATCTCCTTAATTTTTTTTCGCTTGATGCAGGCCAACTTTTTGCCTCATTTTAAACAGAGTAACATCTTTTCCACGACAAAGTGATGCGTCTTCTGATGTGGTTGTTCAAGAAATGAGATGCTACACCCTTCGTCAGTTGGATTGAAAGTGTTGTTGCCAGCTGAAACATATATAACTGCAGTAATAATCCAATCACAGGTATGTATTTGCTTATTTAACCCGCTGTTAACGAAGTACCTTTCCAACTGTGTAAAAATCATTTCCCTGGGCAAATATGTTGATTATGGGCCAATATTTGGAAAAATGGTTAAAAAAAAAATTCGACCCTTTGGCCCACCTTTCCAAAATGTAGCAGATCTGCTACATTGGGTAATAATGCGAATGGAAAAATTAAAGTGACAGACCAATCAAGTTATTCTCAAATGTTTATTTGGCAATAAGAAACAAAACCAGCAGGGTGTCCAGGCTGTTAACCCTTTCACTTTATGTAGCAGATATGCTACGGTGGTTAATAGAGGGTTAAATCCAAACAGTTTTTTTTTTTTTGGCTTGGTAGTGTACTATACAAGTGTAACTGAAGGGTTGCAGAATGTTCTACAGACTCATCTGCTGTCCTCACTGGAGAGGCTGTGGTACAGGTCTCACATGAGGATTTTACAATGGCATGACATGGCTGTGGTGGAGGTGGTGTTGAACTGGCCATAGATGGCATTAGGACTCTGCAAAGCAACAGCACAGGTCAGGGGTCAGAAGAATCATCACAGGCTATGAGATCCAGCACTTCTTTGGGGTTAATGCAGAGGTCGTGTGATGTGGACGGTGGTGAAGGTGACCCTGACATCCCACAGTTTATATCATCACCATCCGTCCTGTAAAAATAGCATATCACTGCTGCTCCATAGAGTGCCATCTGTTCTGCTGAACCTCTAAGGAGCATGTTACAACTTGCAGGGGAATAAACAGGAAGTGTTGACACTACTTCGATGTTTTTCATCTCTTTTGAACGAAGGAAAATTTAGGAAACAGGACTTGTGGGGATGGAATCCGCTCAAAACGCCATGTTGCGCACCATTTATACTGACAAGGGTTCCAAAGGGGACTGATTGTTTTTGACGTGTACATGAAAAAAATGGCATGTGTTTCACCGAGGATATGGAAAATTAATTTTATAAACAAAAAAACAACCGTATTCTCTCCAGATTTCCTTTCAAAATTACAATATTTGTAATTTTAGAAAAAGACAGATGGCCTTGGCCACTGAAAAGAGATCAAGTTAACCTCAAAACCAGTGGACGGAACATTATTTTGTTCCCCTATTTCCCTGCCAGTTCAGTTGGAGCCTGTGCTCTTCTCCAATTAAGCTATGTGTTCAGTGTACTCAAGCTTTTCCTTTAGACAGAAAGGCATGATGTCCACTGATTAATGAAAGCTGGGCCTACGAGTTGCTGAATGCTTTACTTTTCCAGATGACTAAAATGAATTTTTAAGTGCTCTAAGCACTTAAAAAGTGTGTACTTTGAAATCGTATATGTCACCATTTGTTTGTTCGTGCTATTCATCCAATGAACGGACTTCATGTGGCTCTCTGCATTTCGCATTTCATTTCCATTTACCCGTTCATTGTCAGATTTTCTGCAAATTTTTATTTTTTACCATTTAAACTGTCCTTGATGAGGTGCATCCATCACAAATTTGAGTTTTACAGTCCAGTTTTCTCTTGATGATTATATGTATTTATAAATGAGCGAAAACTCTATATTTGAATTGAGTGCTTCAATTGGACCTCAATATTGTGGGTGCGCTACACTTTTTCTTGGGAGTCTTCTTGTTAATTGCAACCAGCAATGATTAGTTTTGGTTGACTGCGTAATTGCCTGTTTAGCATAAATACTTAAGTGAATGTCAGCAGTCAGAATATTTTTGCTAATTGTAGTGGCAGCTGAATCACAAACATTCAGGCGACATGTGGGAGCAGTTAATTCGTAGTTAATTATCAAATCTGCCAATGATTTGCTTCTAATAGGTAGTATCATATGCCTTAATGAGTTATATAAACTAAGGATTGTATTTTGTCCATGTACTTCGACAGGGGGGTGGGTATTTGCCAGCCGCTGCCCTTCTATCAAATGGATAATTTTCTGTTTATCGGTTCTGCAATACTTTTTTTTTTTTTTTTTTTTTTAATAATTGGCATTCATACTCTTTGGCTGAAGTATCCATACCAAGACCCTGAGAATGAGAAAACATGATGTTCTTATCCCTGTAGTATGAAATGTCATGTCCTGCATTGGTTAATTGTGTCTTGAATCTTGAATCCCTAATGGCCATTGTATTGAAGGTGAGTCAATCAAATGGGCGGAATGGCTGCTTTGACCAGTTCAGTTTAGAATGTGTGGAGTTAAGGTAGAGTCATGACTGAGGTAAAAGCTATACTCAAAGGCAATGAAAACGCAACACTCTAAATTTTGGTTTATTTTTGCTCAGGACCTGAGTAGTCCAATTTGAGTTCTTAAGTGACCATTGGGGTCACAATGTGTACCTCGTTACACATGAATGATCATCATGTAACTCAACAGTGTGAGTTGGACTCTCATCGATCCATATTGAGTACAACATATGGGATTAGGAGTTGTGCAAGTACAGTGGTTGAAATGAAGGAGGGGTTGTCTTCCCTATATAAAGGCATGATAAAAGACACACAAAAAACATATTTAAGTGTCATAATGCCACGTCTGTCGACTGACGGAACAGGGCCCTGGGTATGCTAGAGGTGGGAGTAAGTGCCCGGCAAGTGGCTCACCGTTTTGGGTGTAGTATGTCCAGCATCAGTACGTTTTGGGTGTAGTACGTCCAACTGGGACGAGCTCTTTCATCAAGAGTACCCAGACCTCAAACCAGGCAGCAACTCCAGAATGCACTACAGGCAAAGTGGCGACAACTTCCCCAAGACAACCTAAGACGCTAAGTCAGGTCCATGAGGAGACGTTGTACTGCCTGTGTGGATGTTCGTGGGGGTCACACCCGTTACGGACTGTTCTTTTGAGTTCATTTTTAAATATGTGTTCCGTTCAGTCTTGTTGTGATTTTTCATTTTCAACTTGTGCTCATTATGTTTAATGCATCTGTTTATTATTGTCCAAATCGGCCCATTAACACATTTAATTCATCAAAGTCAACCCACCCATCATATTTGAATTGTTAAATTAAGAAAATAAATTTGAGTCACAAAATTATTTGAATCCAAACTGGTGTTGCGTTTTCATTGCCTCTAAGTATATTTGCAATCAAACATAAATTCAGCATAAATTATCTACCACATTTGCCATCACAACTAATTAATTTGTGGTCCATAACAATGCTGAGATTCACTTCTGTGTAAAAACTTGGAGTTGGGGGGGAAGAAAACTACCATGCAAGTGTATGTTTTTAAAAACTTTGATGGATAGTCCTGTCTTCTTGTCCAGGCCTTTAAGCTAATCTACTCAAGCTCTGTCAGGCAACGTCTCCATTTGTCACCTGAGCCCTCTGACTTGCTCAGAATACGACTGTCAGGCTGGGCTTAGACCTGCCAGAATGTGCTCCAGTGTTGCTGATTTCTGTGTCTGTCCTCAGGCTTATGATTGCTGCTAACAGCAATGCTATATCCCTGCTTAGGTTAACTTAGCTTAGCTTAGTTTAGCTTCCTGAACAGTCAAAGGCAAAGCTCCCTCCTTTATCTCGTCAATCAACAGCCACTGAAGTCAAAACATTGCCAAGTTACCTCTGGTTGCCCTGCAGTTTTTCCACGTTGTAGTCCCACCTCCCGAAGAAACATTTCTCCTCACTCTTGTCACTACAGAAGCAAAAATTTTTTGTCCATTTTAATAAAAATGCGGAAAAGAGAAAATTATGGAAATACTGAAACGCACACCGCAATCGTTAATTATATTGACAGTATTTGATCTTGCCGTTGTTTTTACTGTTTCTCATGTTTCGCCAGATGCAGTATTTGTAGTGTTAATCCCCTTCATCAAATACCAGTGAATACAGCCGAAAAGCTGAACACAATTATTCACGTATCAATAGCAACTCTCTTCGCTCAAGATTCTCCATTAACCCTTAGAGTGCTGAAATAATTTTTTTTTTAATATGAATTAAATTATTTTGGGCTGTTGAAAACCTATCATGTGGTGACTTGTTAAAGAGAGCTCCCCTGTAGGAGCTCTTTTAAACAAGTCGCCACATGATAGGTTTTCAACAGCTTTGGTTTTGATATCTTACATCATTGAGCAACAATAGCTGCATTTGGCACTCTAAGGATTCGTGGATGAGTGCTGTATTGATGTGGAACTCAAGGAAGAAATCTTTTACATCAAAATATTCTCTCAAGGCAGGTGGAGGTGGTGATATTTCCCAGGCTATTAAACTGCGAGGTATGTCTGCTTAGGTCGCAGACTTGGTGCCAGCTCAGTGACATCACCCAAAATCCTGGCACATGTAGTAGACAAGGACTTTAATGTGGCTCAGGAGCCCGAGGGCTAAACTTACTTTTACATTTACAAATCCAGTAACATGGCTAGTGATGGACCAAGGTCTTTGTTTTTTACCAATCCCATAATGATCTAATAGTTTTCAAAATACAGGAATAATTGCACTGGCCCACAAAAAGTAGTATGTCATAACCAGCGGTCTATCAGTAAAAGTAGGACTGTGACATCTTTATCCCATTTTGCAACTGCTCATAATTTTCAAATAATCTTATATTTTTGCTCAATACAGTTCTCCATTCCTTAAATAGCCATGTCTCATATGGCTAAATTCATCGCCAAACTACATGTACTGAAATTATAAAGTTTTGAAACTCCCCCAGCTGAGGATATTGCAAAACAAGAATGGAAAGAGCCCTTATTTGTAATAACCTGCAAGCAAGGAAATAATTCTGCACCCCCAAACACACACACACACACACACACACTTTTAGTTAAACCCCACCTGCCTTGCTCCCATGCTGTCTGTGCTGATTGGCTTCGCTCCAGATTGCTTATGCTTGCATCTGTGCTCAAGCTTGCGGAGAAATATGTTGTGTAAACTGTTGTTCGCTGTCAGATGGATTGCGTTGTTTGGCTTTTGAGAACAAAGAGCATTTCAAAGACTCTCCTGCCTTACTTTGTTTCTGTCAAAGAGCTTGATCATGAAGGCTGTCTCTGCACCAATTACCAGATTGTTCTTTCAAAGAGGCTCTCAAGGTGTTTTTTCTACAACACTTCAAAGCTCAAGACCAACTCTGAGAAAGAGAAGAACACCCACACACACACGCTCTCTCACACACACACGCTCTCACACGCACACACATGGATGAAACACAATGGCTGCTTTTGAGCACTATGAGGATTTTTTCATAAGAAAACCATTCTTGGGCTGTCAGTGACCAGCAATAATTTGCAGTCTTTCTGGATTTTTCCTCTGGCAACAATCTACTCCCTGTTATGAGTCACATGATTCTGTCAAAGGAGTAAGGGACGCAAAACTGGTCGGCTTCTGCTGCTAGGCAACAGGTTTTTGCATCATGATGTATTTGCCCGGCATTGATTAATTTTGATCCGAGCACATATGATATAGAGAGGGCTCATGCATGATGGTACAGTGGGCTTTTTGACACTGAGATCCCAGAGGAATTTCCTGCAGCAGGAGCACATTGCTAATGACCGTAATGTTGCAAACGCACATTCTGCTGTCCATCGTCTTGACATATAGTTCAAATTTGGTGGCATATTTTATGGTCAAAGAATATGCATCAGTGTCACTCATCAGGGGAAACGATTGTTTATGCTTCTTTTCCAGCATTAAACCCAGCTGTTTACAGTCAACAACCCTTCTAAATGCTGTTCATGAGCTGGCCAGTGGCTGCAGAGATTTGCATGTATTTATGACATCCAACTTCAGCAAATGGAAATTTGTAAAACTTTGCAAAATGTTGTTTGTTGCAAATCCTGCCAGTAAATAAGTAACTGTCAATTAAATTCTGTTCTTCATTTTTTGCTAAAATTAGACTCCAAAAGCAGTGCCAAAGGCAGTGATAATTGATGGAATAGTTTGACATGCTGACTCTATAATTACCAGTCATTCAATGTATTTTTACTTCATGCATTTTCCCTCAGAAGGAATGGTAATGGTCTCTACATTAAAATGTAGTAAATGCACAAAAGATGTCAGTACCTTGTCAGATCAACCTGCTTGTACGAGTATGTTTCATCTCCTGTGTGGAGTTAGCATGAATTCCTATGTCCGTGTGCAATTCCTCACGCTGCCCAAAAACACGTATACTAGGTTGATTGGAGCCTCTAATTTGCCTTTAGGTGTGAGTGAATACTGTGTGCCTCCGGTGCATTGGAGAGTAGCACAGGGTATGTTCCTGTCTTTAGCCTGTAGTTGACTGGAAACGGCTCCCATGTGACCCTAATGAAGTATTTGTTTAGATAATGGATGGATGATGTGATAGTGTTTTCCAATGCCATGTTTATTTTGTGGGTTTGGTAAGCAGTAAAAATGTGTTTGTGCCTTAATGCGTTTAACACATCCCCGCTAATTCCACTGTCGTAATTCTCTGCTTGGCCGAAAAAAAAAAAGTCGCTGTTTGGATTTAAAAAGGAAATGCTTATTATTGCTGTGATAAATATCTTGACCTCAGTATTATAAGGTTCTATCACGTATGTGTTTCTGGGGCAGAGAGAACCTTGTAATACCAAGGTCACGATATGTTTCAGCTGGCAACCATACTTTCAACCTTAACTGATTAAGTGTGTAGCTTCTCATCTCTTAACAACCACATCTGAAGAGGTGTCCCATGGTTGTGGAAAACATATTTATGTTTCAGGGGGGGCAAATGTTGGCTCGCATCAAGTAAAAAAAAAAAACGGCTGGGGAAACTGTTGAAATCACTGAACTTTGGGTAAGAACGGTCCACTGCATAATTAATCCCATTGAAATTCTTAGGGATACTGAAGAAGACTTTATGGAGTGATTTGATTCTCCTGTTATCAAAACAAGATCTCAACCAAAAATTTATGGAACACTGGATAGATGTAGTGAAGTTGCATATGGTCGCCATGGCAATGCCACGGTGAGTAATACTTGCCATAATCAAAGCGAAAGGTGGTCCAAATGAATATTAGAGTGTGCAACTTTTTTTTTTTTGGCCAAACAGTCTACCAAAGACCCCATACAAGGGACAATGACTAGAAGTGCCATAATAGATAGGAGCACTTCTCAAAATGTAAAGAGGATTAGACTGCACATTCAACTGAAATGCAAAAATAAATTTGCCTGGCATGTTGCTGTTAGCATTAATTAATTTTACATAAAAGGGGATACAAGCTCAATTAAATAAAGGAGCAAAAATTTCTGTTGTAGGAAGGATTTTCCCAGGTTTAGCAGTTCTTTAGTGAATTGTGGCTTTGACATTTTTATGACTTTCCACAAAAAAAGTGCTAAATCAAGTCAACGCTGGTGGCCCCGGGCAGCTGGGGGGGGGATGATGATGTGTAAGACCGTTCCCTGGCCCTACCCCTCATGTTTTATTGCCAGATCGATACTCAGATAAATGAAGTCATAAAAAGCAATGACAAATGGGCATATTTTTACAATGGGATTTTCCCGGTCTGGGACGATTTCAGAGAAATGCCATGTCATTCCCTTATCTGTCTTCAGTACAACTGCACAGCACATAATGCTGCTCTTTGACAAATGCTTGGCTGAGCTGCGGAGCATCCAACCAATGTCGTATTAAATGCTGTTATGCATGTTTCTATGTCTGTGTGTGTTTGTATGCGTGTGAGAGAGAGAGATTGAAAGAATTTGATCGTTGTCTTTCCTCAAGTTGTAAAAGGGGTTGCATTCATATGGACCTAAGCTGATTCTTTTGCATCGTGGTGAAATGAGTCCGCATTCTTCCAAGATAATGTATTAAAGCTTTATTAAAGCCAAGTGATTACTGAACTGATCACGAAAATTGCTCAGTGAAGTCTCATCTGTAAAAAATCAACAGCAGAACTCATGGCTATGTTTAATTATGAAGATTAGTGCATTTCCACATGGACAATGCAAGAAGAACTTTGACGATCAGGACTAAACAGCTGGCCACAAGAAAGCCACTTGTAAGGGAAGCTTATTGGGAAAAAAAACTACTTCATTTTGCAAGGGAGCATCAACATTGGACTGAGGAGCGATGGAAAAAGGTCATGTGGTCTAAAGAGTCCAGATGTACCCTATTCCAGAGTAATGGGCACGTCAGGGTAAGAAAGGCAGTCCATGAAATGATGAACCCGTAATGCGTAGTGCACACTGTACAAGCCTCTTGAGGCAGTGTTATGATCTGGGGTTGCTTCAATTGGTCAGGTCTAGGCTCAGCACTGTTCTACAGCTATAAAATGAATTCAGCAAACTACCTGAATATATTCAATGACCAGAAACCCTTCAATGGACTTTTTAATCCCTGATGGCTTAGGCATATTACAGGATGACAACGCAAAGGTTCATGGGTTTCATAAAGGTTGTGAAAGAGTGGTTCATCAACCATGAGGAATCATTTTCACACATGAATTTTCCGCCTCAGAGTCTGGACCTTAATGAATTGAAAGTCTTAGGGATGTGCTGGAGAAGCCTAAAAGGAGTAGTTTGACTCATCCATCGTCAGTACGATATTTTGGCCAAAAATGAATGCAAATCTGGTCTGAAATTAATGTTTTAACATTGTATAAGATTGTCATAACAATACCACGATGAATGTGCGCCCTGATCAAAGCTAAAGGTGGCCCAACGAGATATCATAATGTTCAACTTTTTTTTTTTTTTTGACCGGCAGCTCAAGCACTTAAAATGGACATTACCAGCCTTTTCTCAGGGCATGGCTTTCAAAGCAACAATTAAGAAAAAAAAAATAGCTATAGCATCAGTTTCCAATTATAATCAGTTAAGTCCTGAATGTCATTCAAATAAATGTTTTTTTATGGTTCTCACCTTTAATACATGAAAGTAAAGATTTTCCACATCACATCTGGAAGGAAAGTGAGCGTAAACAGTGGGTCTTCAGGACCAGGTTTAGGAAACAACAGCTTTGGGCCTCTGACACCCAGTCTGTAGGATAAAGAATGACCTTCCCAGAATAAATGTCTTTTTTTATGATTATTGGCTGGACTAATGTCTCTTTCAGCCCGTGGTAATGTGGATGTGCTTAAGGAACCTTGTCTTGGACCGATTAGATCACACATTTACCGTCACTGACTGCTACTGCAGAAAGCTCAGTGACCACAGTCATAACCCGTAGGCTAATGAACCGTAAAACACTGCCCTCCCCCCCAGGCATAGATTTCAAAATTACATTTCTATCGGAAAAAATGCTTCAGCCCCTTAGCTCCGCCCCTTTCTCACACGCCAGCAAGGATACCGGCCATGACACAGGGAACGTCCTTATATAGGATGCCGGAGCTTGCCTTAAATCAATAGTGTTCAAGCAGACTTGCTTGCTTGACTGCAGGTGTATTTACACGGCGCCACAGACCACCCCTAAGCTCAGTTACTAAAATAGACTGTTATGATTGATTGGTCTGATATTCGCATGTGAGTGAGTTTACGTGCACTACATGCGAAAGGGCCAGAAGAAACACGCTATTATTTCTGTGATCATATGGAAAAAAGGACATTTGGAATCAGTTTGAGAAAATTTGGTTTCTGTATGCTTTTTATTTAGTTGGCATACTGCAAACTAAAATCTCATTTCTCTGACTTAAGGGTTTAAATAACCCAGGGTATCTTCTGAGCCATGACCTGATCTAGCATTCCTTTTTCACCAAGTCCTATCATTTTTTTTAATTTAGCTTTTGTCCTCTGTTCTCCAACACTAATAGCCTGCAGATTAAAATCAGCCTCAGTACCATTCTACTGGTGTGTATTACATTGTAGTATTCTTAGCAGTTTTCATGTACATTCATATCTCTCTATCTCAAGGCAAATAGACTCTATCAAAAGATATTGATATATCAGTGTTCACATGTTTAACATCTAAAAACAAACCCACAAGATCAAACTTGTGTCAGGCCAGAGACAGTAATGGCTCATTTTACCGTAACATGAATTTTTATTACATTTTCTGGTTTTGCTGCTGGGAAATACATTTTCAGTGACCAAAAATGCAATTTTCATGTGGACAAAAGGCTGAAAGCGCATTGAAAATGGCACATTTTATAAGATACCTGTGTACGTGTGGACAGATCCTCAGAGATTGCAGCTTACTGGCTGAGATGAAGCCTTGCCTACTGCAAGCTGATTATATAGTATGTAGCAGTAATAAAGACAGCCTATATCGAGGCATATAGCCTATTGCAGCGGGGTTTCATAAATTGGTGAAGTTTCAAGAAAAAAATATTTATGGTAAGGAGTACAAAAATTTTAGGCATAGGGGCTCATATGAATAAAATGTCTCAAAATGGAGGTGCTGATCTAAGATCAGGTCATTATGAATAATGATACTGCATGGGTAAGGGGAATCTAATCCAAGATCAGCACTTATATTCTGAGGAGTATTATAAATACAGGCCAAAAAGTGAGAAATACAACTATCTTCTCAACTGTCTCAAACTGCAAAGCATAGGCACATTTTCTCACAGAGCTCCGTAGAGTATACCGCAGTGACAGCAAAGATAATGTATGAAACCAATACAGCCGAGGTGACTCTGTTTGAGTCCGAGAAATCATTGTTATGAATCACATGATGACATTGTTCTTCCCCCAACAAGGAAAGAGGACTGCTTTCGTGTGAAGGTCAAGTACAGTTTTGTTAAGAAGGAATAAGGTGTATAATAAGGTAAGTAGGATCGGATTTATTTCACGTGTAAATGCCGACCTTGAGTGGAGTTCATTCATATATGCCCTGCCTATAGCCCTGCAATCAATTACTACATAAAAGCATCTTCACAAGCGGTATTTTTTTACCACCAATACTACTGGGCAGAAATATGTCTCCATGTTAACCCCATAAAACCTACAGACCACTACATGGGTCTGTAAAATGTAGCTGCTGTATTCAAACCTGAAGAACTTCTGGCCTATTTTGAATTATAGTGGAGATCCCAAGGATTGCAATGATACCAAATATGTCCTGCTGAATTACTGGGAAATGTGTATAAAATGATGTACAAGATCTAGACATTTGCCATTTTATGTAATTCCGTGGCCATAAAAACATGGCGTCCTGGGTTTGAATATTTCTCTCAATTTATTTGTAATGTAGCTTCAGTGAAGCGCTGCAACCCGCAGATTCAGAATATTTGTATGACATTGTCCTGCAGTATGAAAAAATGCTTTTGTAATGCTGAATGTATGCTGTAAACCCTGATAGTGAGGCAAACTCATTTGTTTTGCGGCTGACTTAATTATATTGTGTGGAAGGAACTTAAAGAAAATAAGGTAAAGTTATTTTTTTTACATATTATTAAGTGCTGTGAACACAAATCATTAAGTTGGCATACTCTTTTTTTTTTTTTTTTTTTTTTAGGTAATCAGTTTCCACAAAACATTTGAGTTCACCACACTTGTAAGGGTTTACAGTGTGGTCGAGGGAAAGCCTCAGCAAAAAAGTCAGAGTGTAAGGGGTTAAAATGAAATGAAATTTGAATTCTGCGATAAATGAAATGGGGCAAAAGTGTCATTTAGCATTTTGCCTTATCTGTGTAAACTGGGTTAAATTCTGCATCACTATAGACCAGATAAGGTATTATGTGAGAGAAAGTTTAATTCTATAATTAATGGATATCATTAGGAAACTAATCACTCATAAATTAGTCTATACAAAGGAGCAATGGAGGAAACTAATCACTCAGTAATTAGTCCATACAAATGAGCAATGGAAAAGATTATTGCCACTTGTTATTAAATTTGCAGAGTGAAAATTCACAATCACAAAACTAGCTCACAAACTACAGATGTGAAAAAATAGCATATTCGGTACATTTACCGTATATACATCAGAAAAAGGAAAATGTATGCTGCCTGAATCCAAACCTTAGTTTTACCTTTCCAGTGCTGCCATTTGAAGTGAAGACAATCTGTCCCTTAGGCTCCTGAAAAAAATATTAATTTCCCTTTTGTAATCAAATTTTGGACAGAAAAAAAAACCAGATTGCTTGGATTTGTGTACATTTATACAAATTCCTGCCAAGACCGAGGCACTTCTTTCAGAATATATGGTCATACAGTATATTTGGAGCCATGGTTATATTCCTCTATGGCAGATTTGTGATTTATGGTAATGACCTGCACCACTATACAGTATATAGTGAATTTCTAAAAAAATTAGCAGCCTGTGGGCAGTTGTTATTGCCCCTGAGTGGGGAAAAAAGTCGTAATTATGAATGGGATGGATGTATGTACTGTAGTTTAAATGAGATATTCAGTACACTGAAGAGAAAGAATTTACAGACTGCTGTCACCTGCAGCCATTGAAATCTCCATTTTTTCCCCTTCATCTTTCCATGAATTGTAAATGTGTGAGCTGCTCTGAGCGTACATCAACAGAATTCCCCTCCAGAGTGAGTGAAGAGCTGAAAACTGACTTGGTGCTTATTCCCATGGGTCTGGGGATGTAAATGGGAGAAAGGA
Source organism: Gymnothorax javanicus (assembly GCA_029692085.1). NCBI lineage: Eukaryota > Metazoa > Chordata > Actinopteri > Anguilliformes > Muraenidae > Gymnothorax > Gymnothorax javanicus. Next base: position 64,690,392 of record CM056203.1, on the reverse strand, counting down.
CCTCTTTCTTATTCACTTAAACCCTGTGTGTTTGCTACGCCCTCCAATCATTTCTTATCCACCTCAAATAATCCTGCAAATTTCTCTGGTGGAACTAATAGCAACTGGGCCTAATCAATACTTGAGCAAAATTTAATTTACTGCCAGTGGCTGATCAAAACATTGATGGCTTTTATGGCGCATGGCGAGCAAGTAAGACATACTTGAATTAATCTTTATAAGAATATTCAGGCGTTTATGATAGTCGCCATTTGTCTCCCTGCCTCACGCCAAGGCATTTGTTCTGGTGAGTCAGCGGGCAATGCTTAAACTCTTCTTGGTATCTAAATCCAAGTATTAATAACAAACGAGATGTCCTTGGACTTTTACCAGATTTTTGGCATTGTGTTTTTGGTGACAAAGGAGTCATGCTCTTCATTTGATATACTGAGCTGGAAGGAGAACAGCATGTAATTCCCATCAGTTGGACAGGCTAGTGAAACTGTTGCTTATCAATTTATTGGTACTGGAAGTAAATCAGAGTTAATGTATTCATTTCTTGAAGTTAATTACAGGCCACCAATATGTGGAGTCTGAAACAGCAATACGTGTTTTCTTGCAGGAGAACCTCACTGATGTGAAGAAATACCACCGTAATAGGAGTGACATTGGGCTCTAATTTACACATCTGTTTGATTCCTTTTTCAGAGCCTTTGGTGAGCTGGGCTGCTAGAGATAATACTAAAGCACTGAAGGGGAAGGGGTCCCCAGTGACCTATTGACTCAAGAGCATTTTATCCTCCACAATTCATTTGTGAGAGCTATCACCTTCCATTGACCTCCCCTCATAAAATCAATAATCAAATTTCTTGGAAAGGCTATGAGGAACACAATGATCTATAGGTCACCACACTTCAAACACCCAGCTGCTTTCTTCCTAATTCAGACATGATGCAGTAAACATGATTTATTTTTAGATCTTTATTAGTTTAGATAATAGGTCTCACTAAGCAGATGAGGTTGTTTGATATATTGGATCTGAAAGCCTCATATGAGTTTGATCATTGGTTAAATGCAGAGCTAAAGATGATTCAAACAGCCCTAACTTCCAGGAGACGAGAAATATATTAAAAGACCCCCTTATGTCACCTGGTGAATGGGTGATTAACCATTACAAGGCTTTTCAAAATCCTTCGTGACATCACAAGGGGAAGAAACCATTGAGAATAATGAAGGTGCTGATTAATTGGTTGGCTGAAGTAGATCAGCCCCTCTTGCCTCTGAGCAGTCACTTCACCATGTAAAGTCAAGAAGGAACAGTTTTTGTAATGGCTAAATGGCTATGCTCTTGGTGACATGATAGGGGACCTAAAATGTTGGATTTTCTGAAGTGGTGTGGCTCAATAACAGTGATAAAAAAATAACTTTTTCAATGAACCTCTTGTGACTTTACAGCAGGGATCACTTGGGCTGACATCGGCAGCAGCATCTGCAGGTTACCTTAGCAACAACCACCTGAGAGCTAGCACATTGCACTCTACCTTGCTCAGTACAGAAGTGATCAGCATTCTGCTCTGATATAAAACAGCCTTTCATTTCAGAAAGAAGTCCAGTTTGGCGACTCCTGTCCTGGTATTTAAAAACAAGGATTGGTGATTCTCTGGGCTTGCTGGGGTGGGCCATACTCCAAACTTAGGGGGACACAGGCACAAAAGGAGGGTAAAGAATAAGGTGGGCCGTGGCTTTTCCACCTATTTCACCTTATAATGTGCACCGAATCAGCTTGACATTGCAAGTACAGTGCACTTCGTCATATTCAGTGCTCCTAGGATTATTAATTACATATTGCTACTTTGGCTCAAATGACAAGAAAAACGGGTTTTAGTTGGAATACTTTGGAGTCATACATTTTTATGAACAAGAATACACAGCATCATCACTTTACAACCACTAAACAAAAGCTGACTCATCTGATTCATCGTCCTTTAACAGAGAACATAGTGGTAGGCATACTGATGAATTCTGTTTTGCCAGTGCCACAATGCAATGCTTTTAATAAATGATTGATATTAGAGATCCGTCGATATGCTTGAAAAAAGAAAAGTAATTGTTTTCTGTCCAAGTCTAATCCATTTGGAAAATTGCCTTGAATAATAGTATGCAATGTAACTGGTGTTGCAGCTAAATTGTTTCCAATGAAGCAGATGCATTACAGTACTTGTTTAATGGTGTCATTATTTGCTGTTTACAATTTTCTTAGTATTGCTATGAAAAGGTTAAACTAATGTGAAATGTTTGTTAATGTTCAGGAGGAAATCTATCGGCAAAACCATGTGAATCAGTAAAGTAAGTAATGCAAAATGCTGACCATCTGGTTATTCAAGCAAGTGTATGAATTTTTGGCCATTGATTTATTGATTACAGAATAAAATACCAAATATTTTTATTGATTTTGCAATACTAGGTGCTTCCACAATGCATTTCTATGGTGCAATGTTATTTAATGAATGGGTAGTGCAAGATGCTGTCCTTGGCTCTTGCCTAGGACAAACTGTCAGAGGAAAATGGACTCCTGGAGGTTTACTGTAATGGAGAATAATCAGATGTAAACAGCTGTACTGGAGAAGGACGGAGCGTTTCAAGGCTCATAATAAGCTCTTGGCATCACCTGCTTTGCAGCAGAGAAATGCATCATCACGGCTCTCCCCATGAATCTGAAAGCAATCAGAGGGGACATAATTAGCTTTGGTAGCCCCTAAAATTAAAATCAGAATTAATGTGCAATTACAAATGTCACTGCAGCTTTAAGAATGAACAATCATTTCTTGGCAACATCCAAGTCTTGCAAAGATTGCCAACTTTTCTGGAGTTAATTTAACTAAATTACTGCTATTTGAATCTGTAAATGGTACTTTTTGTACTTTAAAGTGAAAGACAACCTTCATCTGAAGTGAACTACAAATGAAAGAACTGCCTCTTTGGTGTTACAAAATATGTTTGTGGTAATTTTAGGACACAGTTGTACTGAATAATGAATACTTAAACATCTGGATTTGAAACACTCACAGAATCCGGCATTTTCTCTTGAACAGTGATGTCAAATGTCCTATCGCTCTATTATGACAGGAGTTAAAAAAACAAGCTCTCTCTGAAGACCCGCAGTGTTTGTTTTCCTAGGTGTGCCCTGACACCTTACTACTGAACACACCAGCAATTTAATGATCTGTGAAGAATTATATTCTCTAGTAAAGCAAATGCTCTGCTATACAATCAAATAACCCGATTGTAAAGTAACCCACTGCGCTTGTATAGTAATCTAACAATGAGCTAGGCTAACCACATAAGCTAAAACTTGAATTAGTTTGCTGAACATGCTAGTAATGTGCTCCAGGCCTTGTGTGCTAGCGGTGCATTGTTAGAATGTTGGACCTGGCTGCCAGAATTTTCCATAAACTTGAGCCCTAGAAGACCATAAATGTGCATCACTGACGGTTATGCATGCTGTCTGCTTCCATCTTTTGAAGGCACTCTGGAGGAAATCACATACGTCACACGCATGCATTCTCATAGGCACAGATACAGTTGAGAAGTGTGATGACACAACTGTTGAAAACACTAAAACATCACATCTTGCAACTAGAAATGAACTTTAATAGTAAGGGGGCTGCAAGGGGGGGGGGGGGTCGGTATGTGTTGAGGGGTAGAGATGAGTAGGTCAGTGTCGCTGTATAGGGGCTTGAAGGATGGAGTGAACTGACACAAGGATGGATAATGGGAGCAACCTGTGAAGAAAGCAATAAAGCTCTTTTGTTATAAATGGACTTTACACTCCGGGAGCCAGGAGTCAGGTGATTTCTGAGGCTGTATAGATCTATTCCCTGAGAGTGAATTCTCTGAACCCATAAAGACCCTGATGAGATGGAGTTCTGGCCCTCTCCTTCTGTATCTGCCTCCATACTGCAGGGTTAGAAAGTGTTCAACCATGCGCTTTGCGCGTAATGAGTAAGGCGCCAAGGATCACCAGGCTACACATTCAGATACCGTGGAAAAAATTACTTTAAAAAAAGTTAATCGTGTCAAATTTTGTATACTTTCAGTATCATATATAAAGTCTCACACATTGCCCAGTTTCTCATCGCAGAGGTTTTTATGATTAACTGTTGCGTGAATCGACCTTCTGGTGCTCCAGGACTTGGTATAGTAGACTAAGGTTTCCCTGATTATTGGTGGCTAATATCCAAAAATATGTCCCTCGTATAGCTTAACAGCAAAACAGAAATTAGATAAAAAATTAGTTTCTGCATATTTCAATGAACAGTCCTGCTCAATTGGTAAAATGGCCATTCTTGACCATGACAGTCAGAGAACCATAAATGTGACTACTTCATCTTTAAGAAGCCAAAACTGAGCCTTGTGAAAGTGGATGCTGAGCACATGTAAGCCAAAGTGCAAATGTCTTTCCCTTTGCAGCCATCACTGAAAAAAGAGAAGCAGTGATAATACAAACCATAGGACAGATAATTGTTGTGCTAAAAATTAATGAGGGATTTGCATGACTAAACCTGTTTTACAACACCTCCAGGAGCAGCTTTGTCCTCACTTGAAACTTGAAAATAAACTGTTTACATGCAGGTAGCTTAATTTCTGTGAATCACAGGGCTCAGGTACTGCTTTAAATTTTGAATGTTCTGTGTGAAAAACATCAGTGTGTTTAATTGTGCAGATGAGCAAAGCTCACTGCCTCCCGGCGGGGTAACCTTTAATGATGCCGCAACAAATTGTTGGTTAAGTAACATTCAGTGACCATTATCTGGACATTGTTCGTCTTTCAACAGAACGCGCTCAGGCCTGACGTTATGGGAAATTAATATCTCTTGATGTAGGTGAGAATTTGTTTTTTGTACCACTGGGTTTTCTCAGTTCCAGTGCACATTCACACCTCTGTCAGCACTTCTCTCTTTCTGACCTTCTATTTCCTCCAGCAGTCTCAGCTGGACTTCCTGACCTTAGACGAGTATTCACACGATGGCATGAAGCACAGAGGTGGGTCATTTTTCACGGTTACTTCTTTGTGACATATAATTATGGGGACAAAACTAGATTTGAGGAAGAAATTATACAACGTTGTACATCAATTTCTATAAAAAGGGTGTAGAAAGGGTGCAGCTATTTAATTAAGAAATGAAATTGGCCAACAATTGAACCAGGAAGCAACCAAAGACAGCAAAAAATAAATCTAGGCTGAGAAAGAAAGTGCTTTAATATAACAGCATAGCAGTGTGGAGTGTCAGTAAAGTAGAGAGACAAATCTATTATTCTTTTTTTTTTGTGCTTTTAGCTTGAAATATATTCCATCACAAAAAAACAGGAAAGGCGGTCTCAGCACTGCAGTGACCCCCATCAATTCAGCAGAATGCCGTCAAATTCATGTTGCCAGCTGGTAATCTTTCCTCTCTGCAGTGCCGCAGCTGGGCAAATGTCAGAGATTTCACCAGAGTATGCCTTTATAACATAATTTGAAATTCATTCAAATTTAGAGGCATGTGGAATTTGCAACACTCAACAACACTCAATGTTTTTATGAGAGCTAAAATAAAAAAACCTTCACAAGACTGCTGTAAGTATTGTGTACTTCTTTTAAAAAATTCCATAGAGGCATCTGCCAGCATCTTTGTTTGCTCAACGCTCATAAAGAAACTGCAAGTGCTGACTCAAGAAGCTTGCAGTACATTTTCACTGGGAGAGCTCTCACTCAAAATAAAAAAGCATCTAATTACAGTTTATAAGATGGTAGTCTGTTGCGAACATCACTGTTCATCTTGACCGGATGACCTCCTTTAATTTTGACCCACTGCAGAACTAAAGAGTATTAAGCACCACCACGGAAACCCCACCTTTTCGTTTCCTCCAATACAATTTCAGTTCTCCCTGCAGTAAAGTGATTTTAATAGCTTCTCCTCTTACACTGCCCGTAGAAAATGGGGCATAGCATGAAGCAAGTGGTAAGCTAAATTTTCTTTGATAATTTTCTTTTCACTTTTTGAGGTTCTAAGAAAGCACTGTAAAACTGTGGAACATGTGACATGTTTATAATCTAAACACCAGAGTGTAAAAGCTAAATGCTTGGTGATTATTTTTGTAAAAAGGTGTTCTCATTCAAAACACTGATGTTTATTGGATGTTGCGATCAAGGTCTTTAAGATTTTTTGAATACACTTTAAAACTGAATATAAACACTGTTACATGTTTAAAAAGTGTCACAAAAAGTGTTCAGCATATATTCAGAACTTAAACATTTGATTTTACAGTGAGGACTGTCTCCTAGTGATGTTAAGAATGAGCCTTGTGACAGCTTGGGGCGATTGGCACCATTGTCCCAGCTTCTGTGTTTCTATGGTGACAGCTTTATCTTTTCCAAACAACCTGTGGCTCTGTATTAATTCCCCACCATTAGAGAAATTTGGACCACAATTTCGTTTGCTACACCTATTACTGCCTCTCTGCTAAGTGATGAATGGCATCATATTGAATGTGTAATACTTCTGTTTATTCAACCCTTTCAGAGAGCTGCATCAACTGCCAAACCTCACATTTGTTGCTGTTTGTTTTTGTATCCAGCACACAGCTTGTTTTTTCATCTTACCCTGGAGACAAAGAGTCATGTAGATTGCATCTTCACATCTTAGCTTCACTCAAGACAATCTCAAATACAGAAAATTCACCCTCAAGTCTGCAGAAGTAGATGAAAACCTAGTATATGGCTAGACCGTGAATGGTCTTTATGCAAAATTGTGGGAAATTTGTTACAGGGATAATCAATGGAATGGTCTATAATGTATGGATCCACTGTCAACACCCCTGACGGCATAATAGAAACTGTTTGCACCAAATCAGTTTGAAAAAGCAATGCCAAATTAGGTTAGCTTAACATAAGTTAGTGAAACAGACCACACCTAAAATGCCACTCAATTCATCCACGTCCTAACCAACCAGCCTATTTATACTCTTCATTCTACAATCCTTGTCTGTCTTGTTCAACTTCCCTCCCTCCCGTTCGCTTCTATTCATCTCATCACTCCACAGGAACTCCAGTAGACTTGAAGGACCAGCTATAACTCAAAGAAGAGACATTACCCCCACCCTGAGCCTCATTGCCTGGGGATCCTCTTCATCCTGCACCAGTCTCCATCAACTCGACTCCATCCCGTCCTACATCAGCACAAATTCCCATGCCTATCCAACTATCCAATCCAATAAATATCATTAACTTTTATTTTAGGTGCCGTTTGGAATTCATGAAATGGGAAAAATGCACCTCGCTGGCCGACCCATGATGGTTAATCAGTCAGTCAGTCAGTCACTCACTCACTCAGCTATGGACATCGGCAGATGTTTTTTGCAGATGGTTTAGTTGAAATCATACACCAGGTTTTTGAAAAACACAATATGACATCCGGGCAGTCCCATGTTCAAAATAAACTGAGCACCACTGTGCCCTGTGTTATTGTTGAGGAAACTCCTCATTTTACTCCTGGTCAGGGCGATTAAGCCTCCTGGCCCATATCCCGCCATTTATTGGATGAGTGAGAGGTATACTTCCTGGACAGATCGCCAATCCATCACAGGGCACATATTGGCAGAGATAAAACATTCCAAATTCCACATAAAAGGTCTCCGGCCATGGATCCAAAATATTAAACACGGCAGCACCTGAAAACTGCACTTGCTTTGTTTCTCAAAATGCTTTACACAAATCCCATGGGTCATGCCACGGCGGTCCATCCTTTTCAGTCGGTCTTGATTTTATGTGAATTTTTGTGTTTGTCAGTGAATTTACTGTTAAAAAAAAAAAAAAGTAGTTGTATTGGTTTCATGATAGATGATACCACCTTTTCCCAGCTGTTTCCGACAGAGTGCTGGAAACCAGCCAAAAATAAAAAAAGTGGTCAAGATATTAGTTCAGAGGGAAGAGGGAATTTACTGAGTAAACACAATATAACCTCATAAGCAATACGTGTTCATCTTTTATCATTTCTGCTCACAATCGTTGTGGGATTTCTGGACTGTACAGATGGATGGTTATAGATAACTGCACACAGTGCTGTAGAGAAGTCAAGCACTGGCTTGTTTTTTTATCTTTTGTTTGCATTTTCCAATGAAGGATTTTGTTTGCTGAGAAGGACATCTTTATTAATCTACGTGAACCAGAGCATAGGCTTCCAGCTCGTAGATAATTCAGTAGAGGTAATCTGTAAAAGCAAAGGTTATAAGGGAACCAGATTTCCAGTGGGAGGTTTCACTTTACTGGAGATGGGCCTGGTAGCCATTTATAATTTTACAGTATAACAAATGAGCTGTTATCATGGGGAGTAATGCATCACACAAAAAATGAGTGCATTGTTACGCAGGTTCTCAGAAGTCACAGAACTGTAAAAATGGGTCAGCTTGAGGAGCAAAAATATACTGCATCACTTGACCTTAAAGTAGATTAATACTTGAATTTATAAGATTCATGGTGTTGTTGAATCACTGAGAAGTAATAAGATGCCTGCTGGGCCCCAGGTCACATTCAAGAACAATTGGAAACAGGGATGTGTTTCTTCATTCTTATACCCACAGGGAATGTAAAATGGATTTCTAGGGGATAGTATTATGGGAGATTGAACAGTAATTCAAAATATCTGATTGCATCTGGACTTGAATCTTATTTATTTGCATTCCATATCTCCAGCCACAATCTAAACTGCTTCTTCCTAAGGGTCGCTGGGAACCTGGAGTCTATCCCCACCAAATATGGGCAAAAAGCAAGAGCAAGGCCTGTACAGCTTGTCAATTCATTGTGGGGCCCACGCACCTTTCACTCACACACTCGCACCTATCAGAAACTTAGAGTCTCCAATCAGCCTAGCATGCATGTTTTTTTTTTTTGTGTGTGTGTGTGTGTGTTTTTTTTTTTCAGTGGGATGAAACCCGAGCAAATATGGAGACAACATGCAAACTTCACACAGAAAAGCCCCAAGCCAAATTCAAACCCACATTTTTCGTGCTGTGACGTGGCAGTGCTACCCAATGTATACAATGTCACTTATTCCATACCTTATAAATTAAATTTCATCTTGATTACCGTTTGAATAATCCCAGCAATTTAGACAGTATGCAGTTTATGGGAATACACAGTGCATTCACCACTCTATGACACAACATATGACAAATGTTCAGGGTGGTGCAAGTAAATTTAGTCAGACATCATATGAAAAATTTTGAAACTGAAGTACATAAATAAAAGTACTGTGTGTTATAGAAGGAAGAGAATTTTCAGAGCAAATTGATATGGATCAGACAAAGCAAAGTGTTCCTTTCCCTATGTGCATTCTTTTAAACTAAGTGGTAAATTGATACAGGTATTGAGTCTTTATCAGGGAAATATTTCAGTCCTTGCTCTAGATGTCTGCTGTCTTGCAGAACTTCTTTCTGAGTGTAAAACACTTACAGACCTTGAGATTGGGGATTGTGGTCTGAACTACTGTAAAAGAGCATTTAAAATAAATAGATTTTTAAGAAATTATAAATTGTTTTTTTAAAATTTAGAAATACTTTTCCTACTTCAGTGAGGTGTTTCCTGCATTGTGCTGTTTTCAAGTCCCCCTAACAAACAATAAAACACACCTCATCATATAGGTTGGCCCTGAAGAGCTGAATACGAGTATGGAAAGTTGGGCCAGTAAGTAGGCCTCACACCTAAGTTATACTTGCTCAAGGAAAGAAAAAGCAGTCGTAAAACTGGAGATTAATTCTCTGTGGAGCATTCCGCTCCTTAACATAAGAATTTACCGAGGTAATTTGGCTGCCTCCATCTGTGCCTCTAATCGGGACAATAGAGCCGCTGCTTACTGCCGATGATGTACTGTGTGTCTACTTCACACCCTAAATATACCTACTGAGCAGCATACGTCATGAGGTAGTCCCGACTGATATACACAAATTTTAATCCGTGGAGTAACTCATTAAAGCGCCCCTGTGTAACCTTGTTTGTTAACGGTAATTCACTATATTTCATGTTTTGAAGGAACATGTGATGAGTGATTTAGGCTCATTTTCCATTTTTCGTGCTGTTTTGCATTAATTTTGACAGGGTTTCGAACAGACGTTGATACCTTTTCTTTTTTCTTTACGTGGACATAAAAATGTTGCAAGAAATCTGAGATTTCTTGGGAATTTCTCTGGAAAAAAATCTACGGACTGCTCAGCTGACTTGGTGCCAAAATTGGTTGAACAGTCTGTGTAAGCAATTTATAGAACACATGACAGGTAATTTTCAACTGCAGTGGAATACAGTTCAATTTCATGGTTGCATACAGTAGTGTTTCCCAATCCTTCTCTGGAGTATCACTGCCCTGCACATTTTAGATGTCTCTCTGACCTGACACACTCAGATCAGCTCATAAAGTACACCATTAATGAGTCGATCAGCTAAATCTGGTGTGTTAAATCAGGGAGACATCTAAAATGTGCTGGGCAGGAGTATTCCAAGATCAGGGTTGGGAGATATAGGTATACAGTGGTTTTCAAAAATCTCCAAACTTCTATTCACGTGTTATATATATTGAGAAAATTCATACTATATTACTGATTAATTTATTGTCCTCATTGGTAAATAAACAAATCCATCTTTTAAATGCTGAAAACGTATTGAAAATAATCTTGATTCATTGTAAGCTATTGTCACTTCATCCAGCTCAAAAAAGCCTTTTCTGAGTGGAAAATACATTTTTATTAAGTATTTTCTGACTAAGCTGTGAAGCTAATGGATTGTGTTGGACTTCAATAAAACAAGCAACTGTTTGATGTCTATCACTTGCGATATTTGCATAGCTTTTCACATCCTGTTTAAAAAAAAAAGCTTTTTAAATAATGTTTTCACAGCAGTATCCTGAAAAGTCTTTTCCCACTCTCTTTGTAGTTCTCTCCTCAAATGCTAATGTTCCTTTTCAAAACAGAAAATTGTTTCCATGTTCTTTGCAACTAAAAACCCAGCTTTACTCGGCAAAATTTGAAGCTCGTTCATACTGAGTTTCAGTAAACCCATGTAACTTTATGGTATTTGGCAGAGTAATAGTTTAGTCAGTTGCACATGTGTCAGTGACAAAAATCAGTAACAAATGAGTTTATACTGTATATTGCAAATGGTTTAGGGTCAATTACATAGACATTGGTTGGTATGACTCATCATCATGATGGCACAGATCACCTGATCCTTCCTCTCATCCAGAACAATATTGCTCCTTTGCTTGAGTGTACAACTATCATTGGCACAATTACAGAACATAGAAAACTACAAAAAAAAAAAAAACAGTCTAAAGCCTTGAGTGTAATCATGGCATAATGAAACACAATTACTTAGATCTTTGCTGTAATACTGTTCTAACATGGGATGACTGAGGTGGAGCAAATTGCAATCATTTATATAGCTTTCCATTACTTTTAGGCTACTAACACTTTGTCTGGAACCGGGCAGGGAACCCATATTGGTCCCATCAGGACACACATTAGGTTAGTGGAATAGGTTGGTAAGTGCCAACATGTGGCCCATCATGGTTGTCTAGCCCTGATATGATCCTAAAAAGAATTATGGGATTGATTGATTGACTGATTGTCAAAACCAAATGCACATATGACCAAAGTTCATGGATGGATAGCTGTTTTTATGGATCAGAGAAAGAAAATCAGACAATCAAAGGTCAAATGAGACCACCATTTGGTGTGTAACCACAAGCATGCAAATCTAGTCCTCTTGCAGAGAAATAGAAAAGCAGCCCAGTTAGTTCCAGGCTCCCGCAGCCTTCATTAATGTTCATTGAATTTAATCAGTCCTCTCAGAATCCAATTTCGCCCAATCAGAATGACAATGACAGTGACATTTTAGGAATGCTCATAAATTTCCCATAATGAGAAATTCTCCAGTGCTTTTTGTCTTCATTATAGTGTTCATCAATTTGCAATAACTAATTGCATGCAGAGCCAGTAAGATCAGTCATCAAATTTCCTCTTCTATTTCCCAAATGAACCCCCCTTTTACTCTCCGACACACAAATACTTACTTTTCGCCTTTTGATCAGCCATAGTAAAACTCCAGACTGGGAGGCCACAAGTGTCGGTAGATATTTGTGGTCATCTTTAAATCAGCAGCAAAGACCTTGAGGACAAGGCATTTTGAGCCCATTGAATGAATGACTTGCGCTAAGACACACTGAAACACTCTAAAAACAGCAGACATTGTGAGGCGGTGTTTGACACTCCAGTCTTAGAGTATTAAATCTATCTGCCTTTTAATTTAAAAAATCTTTGTCTGTGGTTCAGGGTCTGCACATATTTACATAACATCAGTGGACTGTGGTATTTCATAAATATGTACAATGAATTGATAATCAAAGAATAATCAGTTTCCCAAAAATGTAAATCAATACAGCAATTTTGAGGGATCCTAAATATTTTAGAATGAAGGTAATTTGGATTTTTTTTTAGTGAATTAATCTCTGTCTCTTCCAATGTTTGACTAACAGAAACCACAGCTGTGGTATTTGGGTGTATCAAAAATAAGTTAGGCACTGTCTATATGCATTGATACAGTCCAGGAACTGTCACCTCCCCTTTCCCTCAGTCTACACCAGAGTGATCAATTCTCCTATTGTCCTAATGAATTTTATATGTCATCCTTTGGAAAACTGCCCTTATTTTCATGTCTTCAAAACTGTATAAGAACCATACAGAATGTGAAATACTGTATCTCTCTTCTTTAGATTTGTTTTCCACTGCATGGGTTTGTCAACTTTAGCTCTCAGTTTAGCCTGCTCCATATGCCTTATACTATTGTAACCCAGTTCAGGAGAGTACAGATAACATTACTGATTATGCCATACTCTATGAACTTTTTAATTGGAGAAAAATTCAGAATAAAACATATTAAAAGACATTTGCTGTATTTTTACCATCCATGCCCCTACGTACATTTACTGAGGTGGTAAAAATGTATTTTATTTGGACATACCTTATAGGTTGCCACGGACATTATCCCCCCATTAAACACAACAATGGTGCCAATGGAGCGTGTCAGACGCAGCTGAGGGACTAGCTCCTTTAACATTGTGTGTAGAGATTAAACTTTTGTTTAATTTATTTCTGCTGTCCTGAGGACCTGGGGCTGCGGGAGAGTAATGTGAGTTTCTACTTCGGTTCGGTGGGCAGAGTCAGGGTTGCCAGTCGGGTCATCTCTGTGATAGGACTGCACGTGAGCACATAGTGAAGACCCACAGCAGACTAACAAAGAAAGTCTCTTTCCCAAAGAGAAGGGGCATGTGCGCGACTGTTGCAAAACAAATCACCTTTGCTGGAATCAAAGTGTATGACTCACCAGTCAGCTGCATTATCATGTGTAAGACCATAAAGGTGGTTTAATCAACCAGTCAAAGCTCCCTTCCCCTAATAAATCTCATATAACAATATAGATGGTTGTCTCTGCTGATATAGGTACCCCCATTCTGTCTGAAGTGATAAATGATATTTTAGGGGCCATCTTTCACAAGATTTCAGATTTCAGTCAGATACTAAAGAAAAAATTGAGAAATAATCCACTTATGAAACACGCTGGTGAGTGTGGCAAAAAAATATTCTTCCCATTTGTTATAAACATAAGTTAATAAATGAATTAGTAAATAAATAAATAAATTCCAGCTTCTAAATTAAAAATGAAACTTCATGGTTAGTATTTGGGGTATCATCAGGATCATTTTGCCTCTTTCGAGCTGATGCTGCGGGGTGCTTTCGCAGTTTCTATTCCAGCGAGAGGTTACTGTGTTGCTGGGAGCTGCCAGAGACCTGCCGCCTGGGGCTTCGGTCTTCTGATGCCGCCTGTGCCGTCTCATGGAAACACTCGAGGGTCGTCAAGGCAACAGGCCTGCTGGGAAGCAGTGAGTCTTATTGAATGGATACTGAAATGTAAGCAAGGCTTATACATCCTATAGAATGGGCTCTGGGTTACTGCGTCACTGAGCTTAATACCTGGAGCAATAACAGAACTTACTGACCTGTGTAGACATAAATTATGACAACTCAATCAGGATCACAAATTAAATTTTATTAGCAAAAAGGCAATACATTTGTCCTTGGTTGGGAGGAGCAGCTGCTGAACCTCTGCTTAGGGGTCACACAGAACAGCTTCAGCAGCAATGCAAATTTTTCATTTGGATATTATACACAATAAACAGATGAAATACCTTGACTGTGGGAGGAAAGCAGATAACACAGGGGAGGAATAAACTAACACAGACACAATAACAGCATGCAAACTCCACACGGAAGTCTGCTTCCCAGGCCTTCTTGCTGAGAGGTGAAAGTGCTATTCTCTGCATCACAATGCTGCTCTGTATGGATAGTATAATAAACATTTGAGACAGAGGTTGGAGTGGTGGAGGGGTTTTTGACTAGCAGCTGCAAGCATGCATGCAGGAAAGCAGGTTTCCACTGGCATCCTGCAGCAGTTTGCATGCTGGAGGAAGCAGCCAAGTGCATGGAGGGAGGCCATTTAAAGCCACTGTGATATGACCACTGATTGGCAATATCACTCAGCTCAGCGTCTGCTATTTACTTTTGCGGCTGGAGAGAACCACGGGAAGCTCCACACTGCCAGGGTTTCTGCCTGTATGAATCAACATTCCTTTCTGGGCAATAGAAAAAAACAAATATCAACTATTTTTGACCTTGTTTAGATGTCGAATTGAACTGAAATTGATCACGGTAAATTTTAATTTGTGAAAATGTATTTATTTATTGTTTCACGCCACTCTACGCATTTTTTACGGCTATATCATGTCGTTCATGGCACTGTTCTCAATGTGTCAGAAAGGAGTCATATACTGTTCACTAAGATCCTCCTACTGATGGGCAGTTTACAATCTCAAATCATCCTAACATATGTTTCTTGACCATGGGATGAAACCGGAGCACCCGCCATAAACACTCATGATCACGAAGATACTGTGCAGATACCACTAAGAAAGGCTCCAGGCCAGATTCAAACCCACGACCCATTGTGCCACCATTCCTGAATATGTCAATGAAATCTATTTTCAGAAATCACAATTCTTCAATTTAGGACTAGGAAAGTGTGAGGTTTTATCTCTCGGGGAAAGAATCATTCCTCACCAAAAGATTGTTTGAGATAAACTAAGACCCAAAGATTGCACAAGTTTCTGAGAAAGATAATACTTTGGGATGGCAGCCAACCTTTATCTGAATGATACAACAGATGGATGTTTAAAGGTAAGAAAAACCAGCAATGCTCTGACCTTGCGCCTGCATAACAGCATTCACCACCATGGCACCTATTGAGGGGGCACCACGACCAACAAAAGGCTGACGCAGTCCTCCTCTCGAAAAATCGTAAAGTATCTCGCCCGTGGAGCCTCCTTTCTTTCCATCCTGGATTTTAACCTGATAGGGAATTTGCCCATTCTATTTAACATAGCCTTTAGATCTGTGATATTGCACCCATTCTAGCCAGCCGTGGAATCAGTTTCTATAATCTGGGACTCTAAACTCTTAAACTGCACTTAGTTTCAGCCAGGAAAAGTAGGTGGCTGCCTCATTTAGCGTGTTCATTCAGAAGGCGCTCTGAATCCATTTGGCAGGGAAGACTCCTAATACGTCTCACAGATAGCTGGGCTCCTCCTGGACATCAGCAGAGCAGCTGCTGTAAAAGACCAAATTTTACACATGCAGTCCCAGCGCATTTATTTGTGACATGGAAATTATTTGAATGATTTCAGTGATTAGGTCTTACCTGCTCTCTATAAATGTCAAGATACCCCTGCTTGAGATATATAAATCACAGAAGGAAAATAACAGATAAAATGGATGCAGAATTGAGCCATAAAACTGAAACATACAAGGCAAGGATTGTACTTCCTACAAGTTATTATGATTAGAATATGTCCATGGTTGTTATTCATATTTTACCAGTGGACATCAGCACACTGTAAATGGCTGAAATGCATGACTTCACAATACTTTTTTATTTGCATAAAAGCTGACTTATTCTCTGCCAGACTCATTGTATTGGGCTCAACCAATATTGCCTAATTAAAGCTTTATATTTATGGTTTAACATTGCAAGTCTGCTTGGATAAACGTGTCTGCAGAGCAGATAACAGGTTTTGTGCCGATGCTCATTCTCTTGAATGGATTCAATGTACATGGTTCAGCAATCAGGATTATTATCTTGTGTAAGACATTAAAGGTCATCATCAATTCCAGCAACTCCTTGCTCCAAAGGATTGACTGCCCTCTCCATTCATCCAGATAATAAAGGCATTAGTAAAACTAAAACAAGTTTGCACTGGTGAATGTGTTTTTCATTGCAATAATACCACAGGGACTTTGTGAGACAGCCAAGCTCGTTCCCAGTGTAATGGCCGAAGGAATCGGGAGGCCAATTGCAGCGGCTAGGAGAAAAAAGGATCAGCAAGGACTTAAAATACCCACAGGGAGAAATATAAACGAAGAAACAGAACAGCTCTCGAACGCCCAACAATACGAACCAGGAAGCAGAACGAGAGAGGAACAAACAAATAGGGAAAGTAAAAGGAAACTTCCCTGAAGAAATGAACCACAAATATACTGCAAAGAAATTTGCCAAAAATCCCTAACTAGAGATATCTTCTGGCTGTAGTGATAACTAAGATCAGACACTCCAGCAAAAGAGGCGTGGCAGACATCCGGCTTATATAGCCTTAGGGGAAGGCGCCGCCCACGCCTGACGAAACAGCTGGGAAAAGAATCAGATAGTTAAAGAAACAGACGTGGTCCAAATACGAGCCAAAGAAAGTCTAAAACCACACACACAGCCAGAGCCATGACACCCAGTGGGCATTCGACTTCATTTCAAAGTTGAAATTAAGTTGATATTTGGTCATGACGTCGCACAATGTTGATTCAACGCTGAACCAAGGTTACACCATTCAACCTCCGACGTTGTCAAAACTCTGACATTGAATCAACATTGACTAAACATTGGCTCCTTCAACATTATTTATTGGTTGAAAATACAATGTTGTGTCGACGTCGAGTAATAGTTGTATGTTTGGGTGCCAGCGTTGATGCAACGTCAGATTGCCAATGTCCTCTCAACTTTCAAATCCAACCTTTTTTCAATGTTGTTCCAACGTTGGATGTGATGTGATTTCAACGTTGCCTCAACGTTGTTTTGCCCACTGGGTTAGCTGCACAACGTCAAACATGATTTAAAGGGTAGTAGTTACATATTTATTTAATCAAATCAAACTGCTTAGTCCTGATATATTCACATATCTTGTCTTAAACACCTATAACAGAAGGAATGAGGGGCATTTGTGTGCTTGATTTGCTCTATGCAATCAATACACAACCTTAAACTCATGCACTAAATATACAAAAGTTCATAAAAAATAACACTGAACAATACTTGTTTACCATAAAATGCCTGTAAAGCAGTTATAAGAATCAGAAAGGTCCGCCAGTGATCCCCCATATGTGTCTCGCTGTTTGAAGCCATTGTCAGATGACACATTTGAGATTGGTGCTCCTCCTCTCCTCTTTGCTTTGCTGACTCCTGGACAGCCACCTGACCCACACCATCTGCTCCTCCCTCCACCTCCTCTCCCGCTCTCCTTTTTAGTCAGGGACTGCTGCACAGTCTACAAATTCTGGCACCCAGGGAGTCGTCGCTTTACTGTCCAGCAACGCTTCTGAGCATGAGGTCACCTTCTTCATCCAGAGTGCAGGTTTGCTTGCCTTTGAAGAACGATGATTTAGACCAGGAACTCAAGTTTAAAGTAGAATAGAACAGACGAGAACATCTGCACCTACATAATGTAAAAAAAGATCATGTTGAATGCAATGTAATGTGTTGACCAGTTGCACCTGCAGTATTGAAGTAAAAATGCCAGAAAGATAAATCATTGTATACTTACGTTTTCCTCCATTTGTGCCAAGTGTTTTGAATCATGCTATACAAGGTTAATGCGGCGACAAGGCAGGGAGGGGGCAATGTAGCATGCTGCCCACCAGAGGGCAGCACCCAGCCTACAAGCAGGCATGTCCACAGTTACAGGAACTTGAAATCACAGCAGCTGTGGCCCACGGCCTCATTAGGACTGTTATGATAAATGGTGGAAACCATGATTAGCCCAATGCCCTTATTGTTCCAATGAGGCATTTCTACACTGTTGCCCATAAAGTTGGAATAATTTTGTATTCAGACTCTATCAAGAATAAATCACATTGTCACAATCATTTCATTAAAAGAGGTAAAACGTATTTTATTAGAACTTTAGGAGCAGCAGTATATTATGTCTAGTTTTGTTACAAGTATGTTATGTATGCCCACCTTTAATAATTCCAGTTTCAGCTCGCAGTTATGCTTAAAAATGATGATAAAACTTGCAAACAAACTAAAACCATCCATTAAAATGGATCTTTATTCTGTTCATTTTCATTCCTGTAAAATAGTTGAATAGGCTTTCTCTGCACACTCCTTATGTTCACCACTGGTTCTTATACCAGTGTGAGGGTGTTGAGCTATTTAACCCTTTAACTTCCTGATCAACCGTTTTGTAGAGCAAACCAATGCTGCTCCATTGCTTTTTTTTCTTGTGAAGTTAAAGGGTTAATTATCAGACCAACTGACAGAAAGCAGGATGACATATTGCCTGTGCCTGTATAAGTGGCTCTTTGCACCAGTGGTCACAGCCAGGTGTAGGGGCGCACGCACACACGCAGGCACGCACACACACACACACACACACACACACACACACACACACACACACATATATTTTGTCTACTCGCATGTTTTTCAGGAAATACCCTAAAAGACACTTTGCACCACAGTTCCCTCTTCAGCAGTAGGCTAATTTACTTTCCTTTACTGCACAGGTTTCAGTATCTGATACTCTTCTCGTGGAACAAGTGACATGACAGAAATTAATCAAAAGTAGAGACTACAGTGGAGTCAAATTTTTTGTAAACTACAAAATAAAGACAACTGCAAAATTTTAATTTTATTGTTGTATATCATTTAAGAAGTAAATGAATGATGAGGAAATTTGGGAGCATTTGTTGCTTAAAACCCACAAACATGAAATACAGATGTTCCTAAATTTTTCTGTAGTGTATGATTAGGACTAGTTAATGTGACAGGTCTTATTGCAGACAAATTCTTTGAGTGGAAAGGTTTCAGTATTTAAATGACACTGAAAGGGTTTTATCTTGCCGGGGAAAAAAGCAAAAATTGCTCATGACAGCCACACTGGTGCCAAAGAGACAGTAAATGACAAAAATCAGTGGAGCAGAGACAAGCCAGCTGATCATGCTGCAAAGCTCAGAGCTGTCATTCAACATTGCATAAATTGAGCTCTCCTGCAGGGAGACAACCCTCAGAGTGCTGTAGCAGCCAACAGAGCCAGTGTGTGCAGTGAAGTGCAGGACTGGTGTACCATGGGAAGAGTGGTAAGGCTGTGCACAACCTCCTTAGAATGATTAGAGACCTAAGGGATATGCCTTTATATAGATAAAAACAGAAAATGCTGTCTGAAACTGGTTTGCCACTAAGGACTGTCCTCTTCAGCGGGTTTATGAAGTTCCGGCCCAGCTGTTAAAATCTGTTCCAATTTTGTTAAAAGATGGAACCCATCTGGTTTCAAGAACCATAAGTGGTCGACAGAAATAGCATAAGGAGTTTCCTGAAAAAATCTCGACTGAGCCTTTTTTTGGAAACTGCCCACCCAGCAGGAAGAATATGTTTTGCTTGGGTTACAGCTGTTTTGATGGAATACAACAAAAAAAAAAAAAAAAAAAAGCTATGAATCGGTTGTGTTGCTATTTTGCAATGTTAAATTTCCTTCCCGCTTTTTTACATTTTGGGCTTGTTCAATGGTTGTTATTGGTGATCCATTTTTAAAATTTATTTACAACGTATTTATTTATTTGTCTGCATTTTATGACTTTTGCAACATGGCATAAGAAACTATAGATTATATTTGCCTCTGAAAAGACTCACAGCACTTCTAAATCAAAACAGCACATGGCATGATCTATTGTCAGTTACTTTGTTTTTGGTTTATACTGAGAAAGTGTAGACCACATCCATCCACAACTGTCAAACTGTCTGCGCAAACATGCCTGCTGCTGAGCAATGGGAACTTTTGGGATTTCACCACATTACATTCTGTTTTCTGAGTGAAGGATTAGTCTGGAGATCACGGTTGCAGCGCAGCTTGAGTTAGGTGCCACTTTGCGCATTCAAGAATGAGCTAATGTGTCCAAAAATAACGGCCTGGGATCACTTGCATTACTGCTGCACTATCAAATGATTTGGCCGTAATGTAAATGTTCTACATTTTATTGGATACAGTCTCATTCATTAAACCAAGTTCAATTGGAGGGGAAGTGACCCAGTGAACCCAATTATCCACTCTCCTGTTTCTTAGTGGTGAAATCTCGCCTAATTGTTTCTTTTTTTTTTTTTTTTTTTTTGAAGAGTGCTGGAATTTGGATCAGGGAATGTAGGGATGATTAAAGCCATCCCACCGACTCCAAGATACTGCGGTTATTGAGACTTGTTAATAATAGCCCATTACCCACAGTCACTTCCCACTTTGATTTGCATTACTCCTCTTTAAGCTGCAGCACGGACCTCTGTAAAAACCTAACCTCCAGAGATGTGAGGCCATTAACCTGAATGTCAGGAGGAAGGAAAAACAACATTTTCACTGGTGAATAGGCACCTCTGAGCCCAGCACCTTAATCAATTTTTCGCAGTGCACAAAGTCACATTCAATCTACAGTTGCATTAGCATGTCAACCCATGACTGCATAAAGCGCGCTGTCCATCCGCATGCAGTTAGTGTCGCTCAAGCCTGGACTGCTTAAAATAATATATGCAATGTAAGAACTCATTTGTATAAAACCATTTGACAACATTTTTTGAGTAAATATAACATTTCAAGCTTTGTAAAATTTGTAAAAAAAGATGTTGACATATGTGGCACTTTGCTCTCATGTTGACAAAAGCTGATAACAAATTCCAAAGGGAAATAAAACTTTAGAATCAAAACTAGACAATGTCTTACAGAATATGTGCATCAAAGCGCAACGACACAACTGACAAATCAGACATGACTTCAGCACCATATTTTCATAATATTATGTCGATCAGAAATACGGCAACTATGTACAGAAAGCACAGCCATTTGTACATGGTGAAACCTAAACGTATGAGAATACCCTCTATGAAAGCTGACAATCTGCACTCTTCCTCTCTCATTCAGATATAGGGTCTTTGCTTTGGCTTTCTGCAAATGCATCAGCTTCTGTTCAGATTAAAGGCTGGACTTTGATCCACTTCAGGGTGTGGTATTAACAAAGCTTCAACCACCTCAATGCACTGCAGGAGAGGGAGACAGGATAGGAAAGCTTGATCGTGACGCTGAAAGGGCCGCATGAGCAGAGAGCTTCTCCGTGTAGATTTCCTAACTGTCTGCACTACTCCAGGAACATGCGAAGATCACCAAGGAAAACAATCTGTAAAAAATAAAGCTATAAAAATCTAACATTTATATACTGGGCTGTACTTTCATGCCTTTGCAAATGGAAACGTGATGGTAACATTTTTCACAATTCTGTCAATTGTGAACAGCGCATTTATCGCCTTGACGCAGTTTGGTAGTTTTGTAGTCAACAACAAAAGTGTTTGAGTCACAATGCTTGAATGGCACATTAGGGGGAGTGTCAATGAAAACAACTTCATGTAAAATGACTCATTTGCATTTTGACTCACCTAAACTACATTTTAACTCAAACACGTTTCTCCATGGTAGTTTCATGAGAATGAATCCCAGCAAGCCGAACTGTTTGCAATTTTACATATTGCTCCGATCATTTCCTTTTCCTTCTTCATTTCCTTTTTTTGTTATGTACCCTTTTGATTGTTAAATGGGAAGATGAGGATGAATGGGTATTTTCAAAGTGAGTAGTTTCTCTGTATGCAGGGAAATACAAATAATTAATTTTAGTCTCAGCCTTGTTACACCCTTTTGTAAGCAGTTAAGTGGCCCACATCTCTTTATACAAAAAGCATTAGCTGTCACCTCCCCTCCTAAATGGTTTCCGCATCGCTTGTCCAGGGAAGCTCGTTTGATGGCCCTAAATTCTCGCATAGTGAGTTTGCGCCTCCCGGATGACTAGATCTGTTTCCTCTTGAGAGTAGCATTCCTGGCAGTGTCTGTCAAAGTTAGGTGCTTGTTCTTTACCTGAGATGACAAAATTACCACTTTGCCATGTCAGTAACACACTGGTTTTAAGGGGAATGACAGCGACTGTTTGGCTTTAATGTAACCAAAACCCACCACACTAACAGGTAATAAATTTGTCTTAGACCAACCCCTTTGACAACAGTGTCACAGTTGCGCTATTGCCTAGTGACACCAAATTATTGAAATGGCGTTAAATACATCCAGTTTTCATCTGCAATGCAGATAAAGTTAGCAGGTGCATGTGGCTGCGTTTAGGTCTTCAGTTTAGAGCCCACTGTGTTTGAGGACACAGGGTTGTAAGGAGGTAAGTATTGAAACATAGCTGCACAATCTGATATCACTGTGTAAGTGTTGTTCCGAGATCAACAAAATAATTTTCATCCAAGTGTAACGCTGCAGTCCACCAATGATAGCAGCTCTACAAGTGCATTGCATGCT
This sequence comes from Gymnothorax javanicus, assembly GCA_029692085.1. Taxonomy (NCBI): domain Eukaryota; kingdom Metazoa; phylum Chordata; class Actinopteri; order Anguilliformes; family Muraenidae; genus Gymnothorax; species Gymnothorax javanicus. The sequence goes on along the minus strand of CM056203.1, from coordinate 64,667,632 downwards.
GCAAGCATGGACATCGTTCACCGAGCAGTTCGAACCAGTGAATTCCCTGATGGTGAGGAATTTAAGAGTAAGTGATCTGAAAATTATATAAAATTCAAAAGGCAAAAACTATTCTGAGTTTTTGCAAATCTCTCCTCGTTTTCACGAAAAGCTTGCACATGTTAGCAGGTAAACTTAAGACAAAACATATAATATTAGTAAGTGCAGCAAAGATATATCAAAGCTGTCTGCGATTCATTAATTGACAATAATGCTACTCCTGGATAATCATTATTTTTTTAATCCTGGAACAGCATTAACAGAATCATTTCAAATCATGCAACACAGCCACGTACTGTCTATGCCAGAGAATGACTGCATCAGCCTACATTTTTCACATAAGGCCAGGTAGGTTTGGATAGCTTTTTTTCCCCTCAGTAAATGAAATCATAATTTAAAAACTGCATTTTGTATTTACTCGGGTTCTCTTTGTGTAATATTAAAATTTCTTTGATGATCTGAAACATTTAAGTGTGACAAATATGTAAAAAAAAAAGAAATCAGGAAGGGGGCAAATACTTTTTCACGGCACTGTATATCAGCTATTACAGCTGTATATCAGCTGTATATAAGATTCAATTAGAAATTGTTTTCGCAGTCGATGGCCTGCTTTTGGTGAAAGCCTTCTGGATCGAAATGCCACATTCTGAGATAGAAATTCTATGTTCTTTTTATTTGCAATTGATGATAAGTTTATGAGACACAAAGGTCCAGTCCAAATAACTGTCTGATCCATACAGCATTCCAAGTGTACTTTAATGGACTAAATATAATAACGAAGTCCACTCAGAGAAACAGTGTTTCAAGCTCAGTTATTTTCTATAAAAATAGCCTGGTAGAATTGTCAGGGAGAATTATTGTAGCACCACACTTAGACTGGGAACCAGCTCCGCATGCATTAAGCAACCTGAAACAAACAAATTATCAGGGGACAACTAAGAATTGGTGAGTAGTGCTGAAAAAATGCATATAAAATATATACACAGCATGTCCAAAAAAAGTTGCATACTAAAATACATTTAGTTGGAACCCCTGTAGCTTTGATTATAGAGCAAATTTGTTGTGTCATTGTTTTGACAATTATATGCAAGGTCAGATCACAAATCAGAGATTCATTCAAAATTTGGCTCAAGATCTTGTCTTGAGGATGGGACAGTTGAACCTCGCTGTTGTCTTCTCGAGCATATCCCAATAACTTTCAATGTGATTAAGGTCATAACTTTGAGGTGGCCAATTCCTGGGTGAAAATAATTCCTCGTGTTTTTTTTATTTTTAAATGTCTTGTTTTCTTTGCTTGATGCAGGCCAATGATTTGCCCCTTCTGAAACACTGTAACATTTTTCTCGCCAACAAGGAATACGTCTTCCGACAGTTTTTTTAGGAAATGAGAAGCTACACGCTTTGTCAGTTAGGGTTAAATAAATAATTGTTGCCAACTGAAACATTAATTGCTACAATAATTACTTTATCTAATCATAGTATTTATTTATATCTAAACGGCAACTCATTTTTTGGACAGGCAGTATATTATTAGTACATTACGCTGTTTGACCAAAAATGCAAATGCTGAGAAAATTTGAATTTCTTCCTCTGCAGATCAATAATGCTCAAAGCTCTGCATTACAATACATGCTCAGGTTTCAGATTATACGCTGAATAAGTCAGTGTAGTCATCTCCCTTTGGACCTCACTGGACAAGTTTTATGCCGAAAGGAGAAAACAATCTCAGAGGTAATTACATTTGCATCTGCAGTATTCAAATGCATGCGTAGCAAACTCATCTTCCATCGAGTCTGTTTCACGTACACAGATTTGCCTGGCTTGAGACCTGTTTTAAAACTCTTGACCTTCAATAGGTTATTCCCTGAGATGATGTATTGCAAAATCAATATGCCCAATCCTGTATCATGCCTTAAAATTAGTTCAGGCCAAATCACTTCATTAAGTTTATTGTACCCCGAAAACACGTGAAAATCATTGTGAGTTCTTCCATAAAAAAGACAAGGACGAGAACAAAATAAGCACTGATTTACATGAAGCAGAATTTTAACTCGTGACGTGATATTTAAAAATGGCATATTCCCAGGATACCCATGGCCAGAATATATACTCAGTAACATCTGAAGTATGATATGAGGGAAGGTTACAGTTTTTTTTTTTGGTCCAAAAAGTTAGCATGTTGAGTTTCTGAAGGAAATGCCCAGGTTTAAGATGATATATGGGCTACCTACAACGTGCATGACAATAATTGTAGCAGCTCAGTCTAAAGCCAATAGTTTCATAAATTTCAGAGTTAATAGATTAAAATTATGGAAATAACATGAAGAACTTGTGAGCATTGAGATCTGTTCAAGTTTTAGAGCCCACAATACTCCGTTTTGATCAAACAGCTTCAGGAAAAGGTAAGTTGGCAAAATGCATTATCGTGTAATCATGTTAAACTGCAGTGACTTCTTTGAACTCTCATTTCTTTGTCTATAGTCAATGCTTTTGATCAATTGTTTGCCGAGTTAAAGCACAAGGTTTGAGCATTTAGTTGTGTGTTTTCATGTTTATATATTTCAACTTCGACTTGCGATGGACAACAATTTTCTGAAGCTTGTGTTATGCATTACATTATAAATTCTCCAAGTTTTCAGTCATTCTCCTTTATTTTCTGTGAGGGTGTAATTTTCTTTAAAGGTGACTTATCATGAATACCTCACATGTAAGGTGCTTGTGGACATACTGTTCAGTGTCTGAGGTGCCTAACAACCCACAAACTGTGAAATAGGACACCCCTATTTACAGTGAGCAGCAAGGACAACCATAGCTGTGTGCAGAACTTTATTTAAGTTCTTAAACCAAAAAAAAAGATGAAGTTTATCTGCCTACTCCAAATAGGAATGGTGATTATACTAAATGTCTCACCACAGTAGATAGGTGGAGCATAGGAGATGAATCGACAGCAATGTGTTGTAAATGTGCGTGTGTGTGTGTGTGTGTGTGTGCGTGTGCGTGTGTATGTACATGTAAGAGGGGGAATTTATCCAAAAACACCAAGCGATATATGACTTCAAATTAAGTAAACCAAATTGCAGGGAAAGTTTAACCATATTGCAAATACACCCTTGAGAGTATCAAGATAATATTAGTTTCCACTGAGCATGGAAGCCTTTTTTCTCCGAAGTCTCCATTTGCTCATCTCTCACAAGAAAAGCATATCAGTGCTATTAATACTGAAGCTCAAGCAGAAATTAAAATATTGACACAACAACTGAAAACCCTTCCGTAAAAAGAACAAAAACGTTTATTTATTTCAGGCTGCCCTTCTTTGTATTACACATTTTCCGAATTACAAGAAACTCAAGCGGTCATTAACAGATTTGGTCCAAAAGGAAAAAAAACAAAACAAAACAAACAAAAAAAAAACATAGCAAAATTAAAACGCTATGTTGGCTACTTACCTAATAGCTGTTGGTTATTCAATTCATACTTCTATTGCTTGTATACCTTACTAATTGCAACCTATTTTCTAAATCAAAAACAATGTTTTGGTTAAAAACCCAAAAATTTCAAATTATAGTTGATACAACATTACCATACAATTGCTAACATTATTCAGTAGACAGTATATCAAGTCTAATCTCCTTTGTCAGCTCATACTGTATATAGAAGTCCTTGGACAAACTTGTTAATTTTTCAGTGCACAACAGTTAAGACTGTTTAACAAAAGACCAACAGAAACATTGCAGTCTCTAAGAATATATGCCCCAAGAATGAGAAAGGCTCAAGTGCTGGCTTCTGCATCATTTGACCCTGGAACCCAGCTACAGTTCTTGACAGTAACCAAAACTGTGCAATTAAAAAGAGCATCACAAAATACAGCACATCCACTAAGATGTTGTGGAAGCTAAATAAAGCTGCCATTTTGAGTGTCCAAATCAAGAGAGAAGGAACAAAGGCGATACGCTATACTAAAAATATATAATCCTGTCCATTACCACTCTGCCTAAAAATAGCAAAGCTGAAAATACAAAAGAAATTCACAACTTTACTTTTGCACCAAAAAAGCAAAAGTGTGTCTGTGTGCTCAGAGAAACCACGTCTCTGTGACTTCACCACATGTAATAGCTTCTCGTTGTGTCCACTTGGGTGGGCCTGTTCTCTAAGGATCCTTCTTTATCCTTTTCGGTGTCTGCCTCCCACAGATTAATGAGAGGTGGGTATAGTTCATTAAGTGGGATGGATGATGTTTTCTGCATGTATTTCTTTAACGAGTGGTGGTAGTTCTTCCTCTTCCACCTCCTGGCAATGTAAACACTGATGAAGGCCAGGCTGATGATGGCAAACATTGTTCCCATGACTGCAGCCAGGGCAGTGCTAGTTCCTTGTCCTGAGATGTCCACTGCAAAGGCTGCATTCCTGGTTGTGACATTGACACAGGCCTTCTCTGTCTGCTGGTGGATGTTCGACACAGTGAGGCACACCTCATACTCGGTGGACGGCTGCAGATGGGTGAGGTTGTACTCATGAACGTCAACTGGGACCCTGGCAGTGTAGGTGATGTGAGGGTTATCAATCTTCATAGTTGCAGATGACCATTTCAGGTTTGAGGTCATGACATTGGAGTTGACTTTCCAGGAAACCAGGATAGAGTGGGATTCTGTCTGTTTGACAGATATCTTCATGACCTGAACACCATCCAGTAAGGTACCATTAACTCGGATGGAGGACACTCTTGTGTCTGCACCCTCAGTGTTCTGAGCCACACAAGTATACCGGCCAGAGTCCTCGACCTGGATATGCGAGATACGTAATGTCCCCTCGCTGGTCAGGTGGTATCTGTCAGACAGGGTGTCTACCGTAATTTTGTTCCCCATTGGTGTAACCCAGTAGATGTCAGGTTCAGGCTCTGCCATGGCACGGCAGTCAAGGCTGACAGTCATGCCGATATCAAGGTTGAGGTGGTTGGGGAAAGTGTCGTGGGAGATCATGGGCAGGCACTGCTCGGTGGAGTCCTGCTGTAGAGCCTCCCTCACATGCTGACCTTTGAACTCTGGTGGCATGGCACAAAACATGGAAAGGGGCTCCATGAAGCGGATGTTAGTCTTGTTGGAATTCATCCACTGGATGACACAGTCACAGCGCAGGGGGTTGCTGTGGATACTGATCTCCCGCAAGTTAGGCAGTGATTCCAATGTCTTCTGATAGAGGGAGTTCAGTGCATTATTGTTCAACATAAGACTTTCCAGTGACGGAACATCCCTGAAGGCTTGCCGGTTGATGTAAGAGAGCTTGGGATTGTTAGTAGCCTCCAGCTTAGTCAGTTCTGGGAGGTTATCTAGAGCATAACGATCAATTGAAACCAATTCGGCCATGTTGTTGATGCCTAGCTCTTTCAGCCTAAGCATGTTCCTGAAGTCTCCCTCCTCGATTTTGTGCACAGGGTTTTTGTTCAGATCTAAGAACTTCAAATTGGGAACTTTCTGCAGTGCAAGATGTGGGACCCTGACCAGCTTGTTGTCATAAAAGGAGAGGCTTTCCAAGTTATCAAGCCCCACAAGTGCATGCCCAGGAACATCAGTCAAGTCCATTCCAGCCAACACAAGGCTCCTGAGATTACCAAGTGGTTTAAAATTTAAGTCCAGGATGCCAATAACTGGGTTTTCCCCAATCATGAGTATTTCTAGGTTGGGAGTAGAATCAAACCAGCGGCTGTCAATGACCTTTAGCCTGTTGGAGTTCAGGTGGAGCCGTAGCAGATTTCGCAGTCCAGAGAATGCATTTGGTAGGATGGAATTGATCTGGTTGTGATTAATATAGAGTTCCTGCAGGTTGATAAGGTCTTGCATGCAGTGGTCAGGCATCTCAGTTATCTGATTCTCCTCCAGGTGCAGAGTGGTCAGTTGGGACATGTTGACGAGGCCAACATCTCGAATGCTGCTGAAGTTGTTCTGGGACAGGTCCAACTCAGTCAGGTTGAAGAGCTGTTCCAGCTCATCGTTAGTTCTGGCAATGTAGTTGCTCTGCAGTAGGAGAACCTGGGTGTCACTAGACAGGTTGCTGGGAATACGGGTGAGTCGGAGGTCATTGCAGTCCACAGTGGTGGCCTCCCTGTAGGTGGACTGAGGAGTGAACCAGGGTCTGACCTCGCACACACACAGCTGGGGACACTCGGCACTGCAGGCTGACGACAGTGCAGCCAGGGCAAGCAGCAGCCGAACTAAACAAAGTTGGCCCCCGACAGCAGAAATTGAGAAACTGTTTGCCATGCTATCCCACTGCTTTCCAAGGCTGAGGCAGTCTTTCAGGAGCCAATTACTTTCAGAGTGGCAATGTGAGTGTCATCAACTAGAAGTGTTCATTGGTAATTTCCACCAGCAGATCAACGGTTTCACGGTCGGAAAGTGGCTGTGAATGGGTGTAAAGACCCTGTAATACTCCACCGTCTTCTTTACAGGTCCCTTTGAGCTTTCAGGCGCTTAGCAAGAGATGTTACGCCTCACTCCAACCTTGACTGAGGAATGGACCTGAAATATAGAAATAAATATCAGATCTGAGATTTGACACACTATACTCACATGTAACATCCTGAGCAACATAGAACTCCAATATCACCCAAAAAACATTATTTAAGAGATAATGCACTAATCCCCTAGCCAGATGACATACAGGATTTCATGTATACTGAAGTAAATGTAATTACAAGACAGTTAAATGCACACAATTAAATCTCTAAACCTAGAATGAAAAATACAGGTAAATGCATACTTGACAGTCAACTAAATAAAACTATAATGCTATCATGCCAACATAACTTAAAATGTGTTTGAAAACAGTTGCATTTTAATACCCAGCAAGGTTGAAAAATGGGAGATGCACAAGATGTTTGTCAATCTAAATTCACTCAAAATAACATCAATCCAAATCTATTTTGTCATTCTGATTCGACATCCTAAGTAATCTGAGCTCTGAATAGGTCAAGCAAGGCACAAATTATTTTTAACCCTTAGGACCAGTTTGTTTGCCTAATTTAATGAATGTATAAAAACATTGGTGCTTATGGGAAGCAGGATAGCAAATTTGCTTGAATTGTGAATATGTAAAAAAAAAAAAAAAAAAAATTCTCAGCGCGTCCTAGAAAATAAACACAATACTAAAACACAGAATGAAAATAAAATATAATTTAATTAATGAATGGGGAATTTATTCAGATGACAGTGATAATTTTCATTTATTAATAAAAAGTATAAATAATCGACTACATTGCTCAGCTAAGATTACATGCAGTCTAAAGAACAGTGTGACTGACGGGTGCAATTATTCCAACTGGTATACAACCACAACAGCGTAGTGGAGTAAACTGATGCAAAATAACAGGGCTATTTTTAAAGATAAATAATTTGAGCATAATGCCTGCTAAGACTTATGTTTGTATATAACAGGAGAAAAAAAAAAACCTATTGAACCTGTCCACAATAGCCATCACTGCATTTGTTGTCACTGGTTCCATTGCAGAGATCAGTGCGGCACTCCACTGCATTCAGGACACCTACTGTTTGAGTGATTGTACCAGACTGACAAAGGTACAAAAGTACAAGGAAGAGAAGGAAGAAGGAAGGATGCTTAAGAGAGAATTTATAATGAGCCTGCTGATTTTGGGGACTCATTTGACATGCCTGACAGGGCAGAAAAAATTACTCAAATACTTTGTGCTTCTGTGGGATTAAATTGGAATTCATTGCTATTGTCTGTTTTTAATGAGCTCATAAACTGCCCAAAACTATTTTAAAAAGTAAAAGCCAAGCCTAATCCGCTGTCATTTTTTGTTACGTCATTTCAGTAAAGCAAAATGTTTAGATCCGGAAAAGGCACAACCCTTCATGCAGAATATGCTCTGCTCAGGACCATATTTATTCAACGTCTTTTGCTAAATTTTTTCTTAGGAGAAGCTACCTCTCCAACCTCTACAACTTTTCTACTTACACTGAAAACACGGTGAATGTGGCATCATGAAACCAATCATTCAGCAAATCTTAAACATGTCCTTATCAAAAGGTTGATCAAATAAAATCTACTAGGCACTGATTTTTCTCCAATAATACCATAATTCTCACATTCAACAGCATTATGGCAATGAGCCTTTACTGTGTAGCGGGATGCCTTAAACAAAAAAAACTGTCACCTATTACACTTCTGAAATTTGAGAATGAATTTCCAAAAATATGACATATACAGGTATTCATTTGGCATAGCTTAGAGGAGTGTTTCCCAACCCTACTCCTCGAGTACCCCTGCCCTCACATTTTAAATGTCTCCCTGATCTGAAACACCCATTTCAGAAGTCGATCAGTTGAACCACATGCGTCAAATTAGGGAGACATCTACAATGTGGTTGGTTGGGAAACGCTGGACTAAATGTTACAGTTGGCCTCCCAAGTGGATGATTGTATAAAAGTATTGTGCACTGCAAGTAGCTATTTATAAGGTGCCAGTTAAAGAACCACCTACATGATGCTATCCACTGCACCTTGACAGCCTCGACTCCTGGATAGCCATCCCATGACTCTCAGACACAATTTTGACACATTTGAAGTCACACTGTCATGCTTGGAAAATGACACAGCCAAGGCTGAGGGCTGGGATGTTTGAACTGCAGAGCATGTCCTGCTGTCAACTTTTTGTAAGATGCCAAGAAAAAAACCCCAAACATATACACACTTTGACCTTGGCATCCAACTACACTAATCTTGGACAGCCACCCAACCACTCTCAGAGACATCTTAAAATCACACTCTCATTCTTTAAAACTGACAAGAACTGCACATTTTCACATGACTTCAAAAAAAAAAAGACATAAGCCTTAGAACATGGAATACAGCCGGAAATTAAGCCCGGGATTATACAGTGCCCCGCTGACTGGGTAAGCACAAAACTGCAGCGTCGCAGTTTTGACTTATTGCCCTGGGACTGGTCTGCTTGCACGACACACAATCGCCAATAATGTTAGCGCATGTAATAAGATAATAAATTACTGTCATGAAAATTACTGAGAGAGGGAAAAAAAAAAAAACACTGACTAATGTAAACCTGGCGATCTAATAGTTCCTTTGGGGAGCAGTATTTTAGGAAAAGCAGGGTTTACAGATAGGCACGATGCGTTAGGAATATCATTTTCCCGTCATTCGTGGCACATTTGTGACATTCGTAACGTGACTTAATGCATCTGAATAGGGTTCTTAACAGCGTGTGTCGGTTCGTGACATTAATTGATATTAGTGGAGCATGTTTTTGGCTGCCAAAAATCTTCCACGAATGTCACGAATCACCCTCGATCGTGGAGTTCGCAAATGAGCGTGTCGATTTGTGGTGATTAGTGGTGATTCGTAATAGAGCGTGACAGCATTCGTAGTGTATTCTTGCCATTCTTTGAGCCCATACTGTCACGCGTCGTTCTTTAATCGACACAAAAAGCTATCAAGAACTGAACTGAATGACGTGGCGCCTCTGCCCGAATCATCAAATTCAATTCAAATTAAGTGATCCTCGGTCACGAAGTTAGATTCGTGGCATTCGTGACTTGTCGTCGTTATGTGTAAACCCAGCAAAAGACACCTGTTATGTTCGATGATTTTCCTGCATGCAGTATCATGAGGGGGAGGAGTGTACTTGGACCTGTATGAAGGCCAAGTATAAGTAAAGCCTTTAATGGGTCTTGATAAAGCCTGACAGTTTAGAGTGTAAGACCCAGTCACTGTCCAGTTTAAAACCTGCCTTCAGTGCATTAGCTGGCATGTTCCGAAAACCATGTTTTAAATTACATTACTTTTCAAGGATTTACCCATACTTGAGACAAACTTCTGTTTCCCTTGTCAAGACTCAGTTACCAAAGTTCAGAAACAGTGCAAACAGTGCTCCAATAATGGCCCAAAAATGAATCTCATGTATACTCTGGCTGCAAGGCTATGCTTTCTGGTTTTCACTTATCCTCTGATCAACTGACACATAATAACCCTGATTATCAGGGAAATTTTCAATTGATTCTAAAAACTGATATAGGAATTACATGCTCTGTGAAATATCGATGCTGACTGCTTATTGACTGCTTACCTCATTCATAAAGACAAATGTGCGTTTACCAATTGCTGAATGACTTAGAAAGCTGCAGGTGATGCATTATGTGCACACACACTGCGAGACAGGCCTAATTCCCTGGGGAAAATTAAAGATTTCATATCTGTAAATAGGAATGTGAAATTTGAGACACAATGACGGGAGGCATAGCAATTTGTGCACATAAGGGTTCTGCTTCACAAAAATAAGTACAGATTTGAGGTTCTCAGCTATGATTGTCCCAACTCCAGCGGTTGTGACTCAATTCAAATTACTCACAGGGCATATTTATGATGACAATAGCTGACAGGTGTATATGACATGTCCTGCGGTTGCAAACAGGAAATCCCTTAAAGTGAGAAAGGGCTGCTAGTTCTGATAGGTTGCCAAAAGAAGTCATCAGGCTAAGAGAAAGGCATGCAGACGCGATATTGTTTCAACCAAAAGTGTTATGCATGGTATTTAACCCTTCGAGTGCTGAAATAAATTTTCAACAATTAATAAATTAAATGAACTTTTACTGTTGAAAACCTATCATGTGGCAACTTGTTTAAAAAAGCTCTTTTAAACAAGTTGCCACATGATAGGTTTTCAACAGCTTTGAATTGGATATCTTACATTATCATATACTTCATTACAAATACAGGGAATCTGCCCATGTGATACGGGCGCGAGGCACGAGGCTGTACCAGCCCGCTGGACAAAAATCCTGTATCAGCCATATCTGCCCGCCGGACAAAATCCTGTATCAGTGGCAGTAACCATTGCCATAGCAACAGTCACGAGCATCGTTGACAACGCATTGCTTCAGACGCTGATTAGACGCTGTCATGGCGGAGAGACTCATGAATTCAGCGGCTGAAATTTCTGAACCGGACTATGTTATAGAAAAGGAACTTGATACAGAATTACAACCAGTGAAGTTGGCACGTTATGTAAATCGTAGATAAAAACAGAATACAATGATTTGCAAATCCTTTTCAACTTATATTCAATTGAATACACTGCAAAGACAAGATGTTTAATGTTCAAACTGAGAAACTTTATTTTTTTTTTGCAAATAATCATTAACTTCGAATTTAAAGGCAGCAACACATTGCAAAAAAGTTGGCACAGGGGCCTTTTTACCACTGTGTTACATCACCTTTCCTTTTAACGACACTCAGTAAACGTTTGGGAACTGAGGAGACCAATTTTTTGAAGCTTTTCAGGTGGAACTCTTTTCCCATTCTTGCTTGATGTACAGCTTAAGTTGTTCAACAGTCCGGGGTCTCCGTTGTCGTATTTTACGCTTCATAATCGCCACACATTTTCAATGGGAGACAGGTCTGGACTACAGGCAGGCCAGTCTAGTACCCGCACTCTTTTTACTACGGAGCCATGCTGTTGTAACACGTGCAGAATGTGGCTTGGCATTGTCTTGCTGAAATAAGCAGAGGCATCCATGAAAAAAGACGTTGCTTGGATGGCAACATATGTTGCTCCAAAACCTGCATGTACCTTTCAGCATTAATGGTGCCTTCACATATGTGTAAGTTGCCCATGCCTTGGGCACTAATACACCCCATACCATCACAGATGCTGGCTTTTGAACTTTGCGCCTATAACAGTCCGGATGGTTCTTTTCCTCTTTGGTCCGGAGGACACGACGTCCACAGTTTCCAAAAACAATTTGAAATGTGGACTCGTCAGACCACAGAACACTTTTCCACTTTGCATCAGTCCATCTTAGATGAGCTTGGGCCCAGCGAAGCCGGCGGCGTTCTGGGTGCTGTTGATAAATGGCTTTAAGCTTTGCATTGTAGAGTTTTAACTTGCACTTGCAGATGTAGCGACGAACTGTAGTTACTGACAGTGGTTTTCTGAAGTGTTCCTGAGCCCATGTGGTGATGTCCTTTACACACTGATGTCGGTTTTTGATGCAGTACCGCCTGAGGGATCGAAGGTCACGGGCATTCAATGTTGGTTTTCGGCCTTGTCGCTTCGTGCAGTGATTTCTCCAGATTCTCTGAACCTTTTGACGATATTACGGACCGTAGATGATGAAATCCTAAATTTCTTGCAATAGTTCGTTGAGGAATGTTGTTTTTAAATTGTTCGACAATCAGCTCACGCATTTGTTCACTAAGTGGTGACCCTCGCCCCATCCTTGTTTGTGAATGACTGAGCATTTCAGGGAAGCTGCTTTTATACCCAATCATGGCACCCACCTGTTCCCAATTAGCCCGTTCACCTGTGGGATGTTCCAAATAAGTGTTTGATGAGCATTCCTCAACTCTCTCAGTCTTTTTTGCCACTTGTGCCAGCTTTTTTGAAACATGTTGCAGGCATCAAATTCCAAATGAGCTAATATTTGCAAAAAATTACAAAGTTTACCTGTTCGAACATTAAGTAACTTGTCTTTGCAGTGTATTCAATTGAATATAGGTTGAAAAGGATTTGCAAATCATTGTATTCTGTTTTTATTTACGATTTACACAACGTGCCAACTTCACTGGTTTTGGGTTTTGTATTTGTAAACAGCATGCGTAATGCAGCATTTTGCAGCAATATTCATGCAAAGGGCTGTAGTAAAACGTTTCATGCGTAAGCTATCGTAGAAGTGCAAATTAATTACCTTAATGGAGAAAATCTGGTTTCCATGCTAGCTAGCTAATTCGCCATTTAACTGACTTGAAAACACCGCTGACTAAAAGCAAATGCTAGCGATACTGGCCTGTAATGATTACAATAATAACCTGAAATAAATACTTTGGATAAAATGCATTGTTAATTATGATCAAAATCAGTATATGATAAATAGAACATCATATGCGCATTTTTACATCACACGTGTATCAACCCTCGACCAGTATCAGCCCTCGAGCTAAAGCTCTCGGCTGATACTGGGGTCTCGGGTTGATACAGCGTGTGATATGAAAACGCCCAAATGATATTCTCTATTTATTGAGCAACAATATTTGTATTTAGGGCTCTAAGGGTTAAAATTCTCTCTTTTTTAAAAAAGGAACAGAAATTATAGAAAGGCAGCTTTCAACTCATTAATGCAGACAGAATGGAAAGCAGAGGAACATAATATGCTGCTGACCTGAAATAAAATTCAGTTACAATTCAGGAATGGGGCTACATCAACATGGCTTTGATTACTGGGATGGCACATAATTCTGCAATGTTATCATCCAAATTTATTCAATGCGTGCGATGTTACCACTGGAATTTTATTTCATGTCTGCAAGGTAATACTGTAACAGGAGTATTTTCATAATAATCACAATAAATACAGGATTAAATTGCAAAGCCAGTTTTAAACATATTCAAAACGACTATGTTTGCACCCTCCGAATAGTAACACATCATCTGCGAGTAAAAACTCTTTTATCACACCCTGATGCAGAGGATCTAATTAGGACATACAGTAATCTATTTTGGGATAAAACACTGCCAAGGCTGAGATACTGTTATGTAGTCAAGAACTGATTCTTTGAAACAGGAAACATCCATAAAATACTGCTCTTAAATTAGTATTTTACATAGTGAGCAAGTAAAAAAAGAGAACTAATTTGCTTCATTTCAGCACATACCATTAACCAGTGCACCAGCTGTTTATAAGTAGCCGAGTGCATTACAGATACATTACGATCTCAGAATTGACCATCATTATCACTTCCTGCTACATTAGTTGCTGTTCATTGATAGGGTAGTTCAAAATTGTCCCAAATTATGGAACCCCCATACACACACACACACACACACACACACACACACAAAAAGAAAAATCCAAGCTTCTCTTGTGTTCTAATAACCACATCCAGGATGCCATCAGAGTCATAAAAAGGAATTTCATAATTGGTTAACCAGCAGTTCCCATAAGAATAATGACTTTTGCTCTTAGAATGCTTTCATGCAAAAACCTGTCGATTCTCATATCTTTTACGAATGCCTTTCACTGACACAAAGAAAAACACATTTCAGTGCATCATTGACTGAACGTGTTTACGTACAAACCTCTTGCCAAAAGGATCAATCTCTCAAGGTCTACTCGCCTTATGTGGGAATTGATATTTTAAAATATACTGGAGCCGATTCACAAAATGTGTGATTTCCGATCCATTTCAAAATATTACAGAATATAACATAACAAAGCACTCTAAGGATGATTTGATTGACAGCTTCTACATTTTTCTCCCACCCACCAGTATTATTTTCAGAATTTCCAAAAATAGAACACATGGATGCAATATTTCTAATTCAGAGACAGTCCTATACATTTTTCAGGACTTATTTTAGTCACATTTTGCTTGTACTTTCATGAGAATACCTCAGGTAATTAAGGTAGAATACCACACTCATGGGATCTTTCTCAGTAAAAAAGGTAAGAATGCTGTTGTAGCTCAGTTAGTAAAAGTGAATGAGCCCCAAAGTGGGACTGAATTTCACCTGAGCCAGTGCAAACGGGGTTGTGACTCTGGTGTGAAAAGAGGCAATTTGGGACAAGAATGATAGTCTTTGTTCCCCAAAATCAGTGGGAGGAGTATATTTTTAAGAGCATGCTTGTACATCACGGTAGTACCCTTTAAGTACAACAGTTCCCTTAGTCAATTGCATTAGTACTTTTTGCTTGCAAAACATATTTATAAGTACTCAGAAACTGAATGAACACAATACAGATGCATCCGGCTTGTGACCTGTTTTAATTTTCCACTTTAGGCAATGGTTGTGTGCTCATCCTCAGCCAAGCTCTATTTTATCCATATCAATGGTGTTTTAGCACTCATTTCCCCCTATTAAGGTTAATCTCAGATTTCACCCTCAACATACATTAAGAAGGATTAAATACTGCTGAGTTTAACCCTTAGTGCACTAAATGCAGCTATTGTTGCCCAGTGATGTAAGATATCAAAATCAAAGCTGTTGATAACCTATCATGTGGCAAGTTCTTTAGAAGAGTTCCCGCAGGGGAGCTCTTTTAAACAAGTTGCCACATGATAGCTTTTCAACAGCACAGGTTAATTAAATTAATATATTAAAAAATATACATTTCAGCGCTCTAAGGGTTAATTTTAATTCTCCATTGTGTATTGTAAGCAATGGATTAAGAATACTCTTAAAACTGCAAGCTATCATCGTAATAAAGTTAAATGACATGACTCAATGTAAAAATGATGAGGGATTTAATTCTACGTCGAAAAGATAATGACCAGCTTGATTGCATCAGTGGACAACTGTACAAATAAATGCATGGAGATGATGTGATGAGTTCTGCAGTGGAAAAAAAAAAAAAAGGCAAATTGCATGGTGAAATATTGAATAAATAAGCAACTAAGGCATTGACTGTACACTCCACTAGTTATACAGGGTCTCTCTCAGGAACACTCCAGACCTCAAAGACAGGGTCTGACCCATCAGAAGACTACTGGAGATGCCCAACAATGATAACTTTGTGCAGCGCTAAACTTCACATAGCACAGCCCAAATGCCGCATAGGATAGGCATGCACCAAAAAGAATGAAACACATCAAATATATTGGCTGAGTTCCCAAAAGGGGAACACAAACTAATTGGACAGCAGTGCCAAATATCAATCAGTGCACAAGGTACATTTCATTCTCTCTCCATTCTCTCTCATATGCCAAAATTTGTAAATAATAAAAAAAATACATTAAGGTCCACAATTATTTGAACAATGATATAATTTTGAGGGGCTGCCTATGATTCACATGATATGGATTTAACTGCAGTCATGTAAAAACTGCCTGTTCTTTCATTTGAAGACATTTATACTGTATCTATATAGAGTGGGCAGTGGAAATACAGTACCTTTAATTGAATCACTGAGTTTCCAAAGGGCCCAACTCCAATGAATTAGAGGTCTGCATATCTTGTAACAAAAGGGGAACTTTCTTGTAATTTCAGCCAAAAGTATCCCAATGACACTCTCAAGTAAAGAAATAAGCTAAAAATATATGATTCATATGGGCAAAAAAATAAAGTTTTCCATTTCTTGAAAAAGAGTCTTCCTTGGAGTTGGGCCCTTTGCAAACTCAAGGTTTCAATTTCAGTCACTGTGCTAATAGTTCTGGGCCTCACAGTGCATCATCGTGATACTTGGGCTGGGACTATTTACTGCTACGGTTATTAGTCAGTTACTTTGCCTCCTCAGAAGTCTGTTGGAAGGAGTGGTGCTGCTGGCCTCTCGACCGCCACGGCTGCTCAGCCCAGATCTCCCTCGCGGCCCTTTAATCAAATGTGACGGCAGAGCAAATCGCTGTGTTCACGCAAGACCATAAAAATCAAACACCTGGCATTCAGGCGCTGGTAACAGTCCGTTTGGGGTGGAAAATGGGATCTCCCATTTCACAACCACAGCCAGCTTCTAGACCATTATCCCACTGGGATGCATTGATTGAACGACAATATGGCTTGCAAATGCACCCTAGGCAAACAAGGGTAAAATCACTTTCCATTTGGCGAACCACAAGGTAATTGTTGAGCAATAAAGCAGTGTATTCTGTCAATGATTTCCATTGTGTTTCCTGTGAATGGAAGGGATCTTTAATAATATAGCCCTTTCATTATCTAAGAATAGATCATAAGTGCTAATAATGGCCAGTCTTTGCCCAGGAACAAAGTGACTATAAGCAATGAACAATATTTTATGATTTCTCGGCCATCACAGAAAATGTGTTAGCATAAAAAATGAGCTGCTTACATGTACAGAAAGGCATGGTTATTATATTAATAAAATACTGGGGCTATTATTTATCACGAGAGTTTCATGGGGAGTTAGGGAAACAATGACCCCAACAACTGGATACAGACAATATAGTTGACCTCATGAACCAAACAACAACAACATAAAAGATGATAAATTACAAAATTTACTGTATTTTACACCCCTAACGCACAGAATCACACCAATTACTGTATGGTCACGTATCTGACAGTAGACAAAGAGTGAAAACATCAAATGCCGAAGAGGTAGCCACCTGTTCATGGTGGTTGACATTTATCAAATGACTCACATTATGAGCACTAAAACTAAATATTAAAATAAATATTTAGCTGTCACATTAAAGCCATTCAAGGCTTCTTTGCAGTAGGAATTTGAGGTTATATTTACCGTCAGATAACTTGCTCTTGGCAGAATCCTAAGCTAAAGCTCCTGGTAATCACAGTGAGATTCACATCAAACCCTGGCTTTCCTCTGGGAAAACTCTTACCCTGTGCTTAACCCCTTAAACTCTGATCATCGCTTGAGTATCTGCTAAAGTAGGCTCATAATGAAGACAGAGGCAGGACATATTTGGGATAGTTGGAAGCCTCAAGATCTCCATTAGAATTTAAAATAGGCCTAAAGTTTCAAAGATTTGAATAAAGCAGCAGCATTTAAAAAACCCCACTATGGGTCCATAGGTTTTATGGGTTAATCCTCATCACACGTGATATCTGACTTTAATCCCTGATGCAGTGAAACTGACTATCAAACTTGGGAGAAAGAATTGAAGAGTTGGAATGCAAAACCCACAAAGTCCACTCAACCTCTTTTGTTTTAAATTGAGTTTTATTATTTATTATTATTATTATTATTATTACGTATTATGCTGAGTAAAAAAACTCAATTTAAAACAAAAGTGGTTCAGTGGACTTTGTGGGTTTTGCATTCCAACTCTTCAATTATTTATAAGCAATGCCTTTGAGGTATAGCAAAAGTAATAAACCTATCAGTGCTAATAAGTTAAAATATAATATTTTAAAATATGTACAGCATCTTATACCTTTCCCATGTACAATGGTCTAGACTGTTGGTAGTTGCAGTTATGAGCGCAGATTGAATGTTTGCTAGACAGACCATCATTGAGCTTCCATGAGCCAGTATAAAACCCACGAGAATGGACCAGAAAAAAAAGAAAAAAATCTAACTCTAACATTAGCGATGTCTACAGTATGTCCAACGAGATCCACTGAAATGCTCCACACCACACTGCGCAAATGGCCACAATTATTATGAGCACTACAAAAAATCATGTCAGAAAAATCACGAAACAGCAGTATTTTTCCATATGGCAAATAGTATGTAGTTTCAGTTCATAGCAACATTTATTTAGTTTTTCTCACATAGCATGCAACATAAATCATAGCACACCCCTTCTTCAGGAAATCAGCAAAAAGCATTTACGTTTTCACTCTCATTTAAATGCAGTAATCAAAACTAAGTCCTGTGGGTATGATTCCAGTACCTTTTCTGTAAATCTATGAAGTTTGATAGGAAAAATCTGAACCAGCAAAAATCAGAGGCAACTGAAATCAGTGAAAATTTATCAGCTTTTGTTCAACTCAAGAAGGCACGGTGGCACACTGGGCAAGAGCACACAGCAAGAAATGCATGGTTTCAAGTACGGCCAGGGTGTAGCAGGCCAGAATATGCCCCCGGCCAGAATATACCCCCCTCCCCCAGGTCAGAGTATACCCCCTGACTCTAGTTTAGTAGTCTAGATTATGTTCCAGAGTTCCATTATTTTGTAAACTTTCACTATAACTATAACGTCAATTGATGGTAGTCAAAAGATGACATATTTAAAATGGCTAGAATTGCTTCACTTGTGCTGAAGATGCTATGTGGAAGTACATTGTAGGGGTCAACTCACACTTTGCTAAGGTATTCCTGAAAATATTGTCGAGGAGTTTGCATGTATTAGTACATTTTCAAGTAGACAAAAAGACTTGGTAAGTTGCAAGTGATACACTGTGTAACACCGACACAATATGGTTGCTGAATTTTCTCCCTGCTGAGGAAGGATTTGGGCACCAAGTTTGTAGTATTAATGGTGGTAGGTACAATCCACTGTCCAATGTACTGTGTAGCTATACTAATTATGTACAGAGCAAAACAATGTTTTTTTTTTTAAGATAAAAGCGGGTCAGCATAGTTTTTTACCACATCATCTACTGGGCTAGACATTTTATACCCCCTTATATTGTACTCCACACATTCAGGCTGAGGGTTTTAGTGGGCCAGCCTGTTTCTTACCCAGAGTATGTTCTGGGCTTGTCGAGTTCATATACCCTGGGCATATTCTAAAATAGGCAATTGTTTCATACCCTTCTAGACCAGATAATACCCCTATTCGTGCACAAAATAATCAATAATACAGCATATTCCAATTTTTATTTATTTCACAAACGTTAAAACATCTACATTTCTTAAGGAGAAATATTAAACGTCTTTAGCTATCACAAACTGACTGATATATGTAGACAACAGGATAACTTACAGTGATGCGTTAAATTACAGTATTTGATATTAAGGCTGTCTGGGCAGCGGAAAAATATACTGTTGGTAAGATGATTGTTATTGGCATGATCTTACCGCCAGAGCATGTGAACTGGCAATGGATCTCATATGGGTATATTCTGGCCAGGGGTATATTCCGGCCTGCTAAACCTGGTATTCCAGCTCCTGCCCATAGCCCAAAAACTTGAATTAAAAACATCTAATTCAACATGATAGTTTAATTGCAGACTCTAAATTGCCCATAGGTATGAGTGTGTGAGTGAATGGTGTGTACACCCCGCAATGGATTGGCGAGCTGTCCAGGGTGTGTTCCTGCCTTTCGCCCATAGTCAGCTGGGGTAGGCTCCAGCTCCAGCAGTGACCCTGGAGAGGAAGAAGTGGTATAGATAATGGATGGATGGATGTTTCACGCAATGAGGTGCCTTCAAGAATGTTCCAAGAAATAATTAATAAGCTACATTTATAGCTAAAGAACAATGTGTGAATGGACCAGGCTAAACTGGGGCCTACACATGATAGAAGTATGAAGGTAGAAAGTCAGGAAGCAGATAGTAATGACAAGCCGAGTACACTGTTACCTACGTACCCTGACTACTGTAGCCTGCACCACACTTTGTTAGTGAAACTGGAGTGCAGAGCTGTAGGTAAACACAGATGATGTGATCTTTCCCCATGGCTCCTGCTGATTAAGGCCGGCGCAAGAAGGTCTCGAAGAGGACAGAATCAGGTATGCTTATGAGGCCTATGCAAAGACCGAAAGGGCATTGCCAGAACTCAATAAAATGTTTATAGCGTCGATAACCTGAAACCAGAAGATTAGAGAAAAGTCTAGAAGGGAGTTGGTAGCAGGGCATGAGTAGGGAGTTAATTAGTAGGAGGCAGTGATGGTGACAGGATTACATAGCAACAGTCCCCCCCACCATACAGGTGAAGTCTCTTCAGGTTTCTGCATGTAAAAATTCCTTATGTAACTCAAGAAATTACAAAACTTTTAGTACGATCCATCAGTAAATATAGTGCCACGGGCACAGTAGTTCATCTGGACTTTCAACTGTTTTTACTAAAGAAGATAATTATTAGCAGAACTCAGCAAAAACTGTGCAACTTTCCAGAAACGACTTGTAATGTTCGAATATATTTCAATATAATATCATTAGTTGCAGGTGATACTGACAGAGGTATTTGTAAACATTGGGTTTAAAACAATATTTTTTTTTTGTGAAAAACTTATTGAAATAATAATGGGCTGTCTGTTGACAAACTGTGACAACTGTTTTAATGGTGTCTTCATTAGAAGGAAGATGTGTACACAGATACAGCTGCTTTTTACAACTGCTTTTCAAGAAGTTTAGAGGAGTGGTATGATGTCAGAGGTCAAATCAAGGTCAAAGTGCACTGTACACCCTGTACAGAAAAAAAAAACACAGAATATATGCATTGAGTCATACTGCTTTAAACCTTCATACCAAATTTTAGCTGAATCGCAGAAGAAATCATTCACAAATGGATCAAAATAGAATTTTCAAATTTGGCAGCCGTGGCGGCCATATTTGAAAATGGATCGCAAGGATTTATGTACTTTGGTGCACTAATTGGTTAGATACCCGCAAAGTTTCTGCTTCATTGACCAAACAGTTTCAGAGAAGAAGATGTTTACAGAGGTTATAGATGCGGACAACTAGGATGACCGACAAAGACAGACAAACAGGCCATGTTATAAGCCCACCCGACCGTCGGCCCAGGTGAGCAAAGAATATGAGGACATTTCAAATAAATTAGACCTAGCTTATTAAACATGATGATGTGATTTCTGCATTTGAACAGAACATGGCAGTCTTCTGAATAACTTAACTGCAGACAAAAGCCCCAAACTCGGAACTGGATCGCGATATTTTGGGACACAATGTCACTCAAAAGGCACAAGAAGCACTGTTTGTCAGTGAAATTGATTCCTAAATGTATATCATAAATTTTAAGTCTACTAGTAGGTAAATCAGTTATTGTTAAATTTTTGGACCTGGAAGCAGTCAGAGTGTTGATTTATCATCTTGTCTAAGCCGGCAGATTTGCGATCCAGTTCTACAGACAGGCTAAACTGCAAATGTTCTGCTCATAAATTTGAGCTTGAGCCTTTTTTTGAATCATAAGATTCCCTTCAAATAAAAAAAAAACATCTTGATTGCTTCTGCAGTTGAAATGGGCTCCTCTCATATCGCAACTTTTAAGTTATGGGAAGTGGGGGAAGTGGCAACCCATCCAAAATAAAGTGAAATAAATGTGATGTACAGCCAATTGTTTCCATACGGGGCAAATACTGAATGATTTATTACCCTGTGAATAATGTCTATTTATGTCTGGGAGCACCTAGTCAGGCGAAGTCATTGTGAAACTCCAAAAAGTCACCTTATGGCGTGATGGAGTGGAATAAACAATATCCAAGTCTCCGTCTCTGGATGAGGTATAGTACAAGATGCCTAAGCAAAGCCCAGAGGCAAGGGCCCTCCCTTCTGATCAAAACACCTCAGCAAACCATACTCAGCAAAATTCTGGAGATAAATTCTCTTTATACCTTGTATCAACAGAGAATGAAAAGGAAATTACAAATGCGTGTTTGCATTTGCTGAATATAAAGACAACCAGAATCTAACCCGGTTGATTTCACTGGGTATGACTGCTTGAGATCTTCTGCTGTAATCAGAATTAGTAGCGCTCTGTAATATTAGCCTATCACAATCAGGCTAACAGCTGTTTCTAACCAACCAAGAAACATCAATAGAACTATTCTTGTTGAACCCTGATTTTGAATTTAAAACAGACGGCACTATATCAAGAGAAAATCGATATTCTGTTGACTTACAAACAAATAACAGTTTATGCCAAATCATTGAGTGTCAGCCAAGTATTCCAGGTACAGTGTTTATGTTAATAAGAGAGCCATTGAGTTAACAGACTCCATGGCTTGCAAATTGCTGTATTTAATTTTGATAGGCAAACTAGCTTACCATACAGCACTTTAGTCCATTAAGCTGGGTATACAGTGTGCCCAATCAGCTGTGCATTAGCTTGTCTATTTACAAATCAGCTGAAATTAATTGCATTCGGCTGGCAGCAGAAGAGATAGCATTTGGCTTTACATATGGACACTGAATCAAAGCTTGAATATTGCTGCTGTAATTATATTGAATACAACAAATTATCTAGCCAGCATACACTGATATTAACCCCAGTTGACCTCAAATGAGTAAAAAATAAATCTGACTATCAAAGAGAGATGCTTCCAGGGAAGAAAAACTACTATTGAATGCAAATTGTTTATAATAACTATAAATTATAGTTATATATTAATAACTAAACCAATTTTAGAATTCCGTTATAGTCACTATTGTATCACAGATACAGCAAGCAGACATGAAGGGGCAACTGTGAACACCTCTGACTCGTGAAAACCTAAGAGTGTATTGGTCTTATATCAAGGTTAGGGATACTGTGACACAGCTGTCAACAGGTTACCCACTGGGCACAACACCGATAGTTTCACAAGGAGCTGTTCCAGTACAGATGTTTCAGTATCCAGGTGAATCCTAGTATTGCAGCCATGATAAAAATAATAATTGGGTCAGAGTCTGGGTATTCAGGTAGCTTCACCTATCATAGGCAACCTCAGTCAGGGCCCAAGCTTAGTGCAGCTGATAGTTTTAGTGCCTGGACAAACATCATTTTCAAATTAAAGTGGGGAGGCAACATTAGCAAGAGCAGGCAAGTTAACTTAAGCCAAGCAAGCAGCACAGTGTCACCACCGTCCAGAAAATCTATGTACATATAAGCAAATCTGTATTCTTGAAAATCTCCACATTTCTTTCATCTATAACTGACCACTAAGTATGGTATGGCAAAATGTGTTTTTACCATAAGTATTGGGAAGACAATTAGGTTTATTTAATTTTCAAAAATCAAACTTGCATAATTTTGGCCTCATCTCCAGAGAAATTAATGACTGGGAGGTGACATCTTATCACAACAAGGAAATTAAGTTTAATGTGAACACATAACAAGAGCTTTTGTGATTTATTTGACCACCAGTGTCTTTTCTCTTAGCATAAAATGTCAGCACTATTCCTCTGTCTGAGCTGTTCAACAGGCTTGTATTCATCTGGTTGCCTGGGAGATGGTCTACACGACTAGTGCGTCTATTTCATACCCAAAAGACGGGAAAGAAATGTAGACCCTTAATGTTTAAGTGGAATGGAGGTAAACAAATGCTACATAGCCATTACATCCTTTCGAGCACCAAATCATGGCCTCCCCTGCTCCCACAATGAAGATTTGCCATCTCCATCTTACATGCTGCCTGAGGTTCAAACAAATTAAAAAAATGCTAAACCCCTAAACAATAACAGCAGATCATATGCTCTCAAGGAGTTGAGCTAATGAACTGTCTTGATATTCGGTGCAGCTAAATCAGAAATACTTAGGGCTTTAATTTCCCAGCACTACAGAAAATGGCAAAAGTGGCACAGCAGGTAGCTAATTTCTTCTGCCAATTTGATCATCGCCCATGCCATGTCCATAAAGCTAGCAGGAAGTTTGTTGCGTATTTGAACAACAAACAATTAAATTATGCTTCAAAACGAAACTGCCAAAAGTAATACTCAGTGGTAATTGATTAAAGAAATCCATCATGGATTGCATGGAATCAATGATTAGTTTTGTCAATATACTACATATTAATGGCATTATATTTTGTGGACACTGCCTTCAGCCGGTGCACAAACAGACATTTAAAAGATCTGACAAAGATGAGAGTACAATGCAGAGCTTCTAGACTAGCCTTTGTAGCACACTGACAGAGATGGAGAGTGAGCATGCACACAAGATCTGTCTGAGTGACACTCTATTCCACATGCATTAGTATGCGAGGCTGTCCCCGTGTATCAAGGAGATCTTTCATTCCGCAGACACTGAGTCAAAGGTGCAAAATTTAGAAGTGGAATTGAATGCACTCATTTATTCAAAGGGTTTCAGTTCCTAAAAACTATCACAGCCAGGATCTTCTCATGAACCCAGTCTGAAAATAAAAAAATAATTTTTAAAAAAAATTTTACATCTGAAATGAAAAAAAATGGCAAACCTAATTTTCAGCATTTTCCCCAAATACGACTCAAAATAGTGCTATTGAAAAGTCTGTCAAAACTGTTTTTGAGTCTAATGCAGTTCATTCCCCCTGAAAGTGCTAAAAGCAAATAAGGCTTTTTTTTTTTTTTTAAAGTATTCCTCTGTACTATTCCTTAACAAAATTTGTTCCCATTCGCACCTTGAGGTCTGACTGCACCACCCAGACAATGGCCTTGATACTTGTTGATAATCTCTGACATGCCGCACACCCTGTTGGTTATCAGCTTGGAAGAAGCTAAGCAGCTTCCTCAGTGCTGCATGTCCTAACTATTCTCAAAGCTCTCAGAGCGTGACGTGCTTCTGCTGCCTTTCCCCCAGTGGAAATAATGACTGAAGGCAGAACTGAGGCTCATCATACACAATTGATTAACTCAAAATAAAGTTTGTCCAAGTCCTAAAATTTCCCATAATGTCTTACTTAAAAGCTGGGGGTGCCTTAACATTAAAGGAACACAAAGTAAGACCTTTTAAACAATGCTTCTGTGCCTTCCTCCTAAAAAATGGGTTGCCTTGAAGGTTTCATTTGTCTTTGTCACCATTCACTGTTTCTGAAGAATACCCCTGCCTCACAGAATAATGAACAGATGTTACAGCCAAGTCTGGAAGATATAAATGAATATACAACGTCAGATTTTACTCCACAAGCATGCACATGTAGGGTGGGATCATGGCTTCCTCTATATTTACTGCATTTCACTGCCAGCTCATTATCATGCTAATTATCCCAGTGTGTTATGAGAGTGATTCAATTGCTGATTATACCAAATGAAATAAATAAGAATCAGATTACTCAAAACACACAAAATCAGAAATTAGTTTTTGTCAGTATCATGAAGATGAAACAATTTATCTTTTGAGCTTCCCAAGCAACAGTCCAGTTCACCAACTATTACAGCTCTTAAAGGAAAAAACACGTGATTTCGGCAACGTGCTGCAGTTCATTCCAAATGCAGAGCGGAACCTCCAAAAGGAACCCATGATGATATTTTAACGATCGTACTGAGCGCCTAAATGTAACCTCATGTTCCTACATTCAAAACTAATGCGAGCATCTCTTATGAAACCACGAAGCTTGCGCTTCTTGCGCAACAGCTGCAAAAACAGGGACGAGAAACTATAGGTGACCAAAAACAATGCCGCTCATTTTGTCGCACACCCCACCCTAATCACCGCACTTTTTCTTCTGACTTCTGAACTATTGTCTGGTTTCGTTCCCTCAAACTCTTTGTCTGTCCGAATTCCAATAGAAGAATGGAGGGGTTGAGACATCTGGTGGGACGCTTTGCACATTTTGATGCAAATAAGATTTTAGCCGGTCACACGATACGCACATGGACAACGCAGAACAAGCATCCTCAGTGTCTGCTTGCTTGCTTCATCAGTGGCCTCTGCAGCGTCAAGTCATATCGATAGCGAATAGAAGTTTGGATATTTATACTTCCAAACGAATCAATAGTTTTATAGCCTGCTTTTTTTTGGCTTCTTGATAAAGGACACATGCACAATTTCTATTTTGTTGCCATAGTTGCAAGTACAATCTTCTCCAAATTTTAACCTCATGCTGAGTCAAAGAAGGCAAGAAATATTGACGACCTGTTCTGAACTCACCCACCAAATTGGTTCAGCATAGTATCGGAAGGTTTAGCAAGCAAATTTAATTTAAATATCACAAATAAGTTCAATTTATAAGCAATACCTTTTGGGGTAGAGACATTGGCACTTGCAGTCCAATATATGTCATAGCGTCAAATAGTCACTGCGCATTAAACGTTTACGACGAAACAGAGAGCACAATAGGCGACTTACAACTATTCGCAGGCAGAACTTGTTTACGAGCATGATGATCCCTGAAATGATACCGGTTAATAATTAAACACTTACCCAGTTATGGCCAATGAAATAAAAAGGCACTTGGGCAAGCATGGAATTGTTGACAGGCCGATGACTGAAGATATGCGCATCCATGCCCTTGCGCCCCCAATATAGCACATTGTTCTACTCCGTCCTTCCGACAGCTACAGCACAGCTAACACTAATTGCGGAAAGCAGTAATCGGAAGAATGAGAACCCATTAACAATATATATTGCCTACAGTAAAACCGCGTCATAAATACAAAGATAATATCAAAGATTCAGAGTTTAAAATATTCAATAACAATAATGCCACCAAATCAGCAACACATTTTTTTCTTAAAACACAGCTGCATTTGCTTGGCTGTGCTCACTTGGTGGCAACCCAACAGGGCGAAGCATGTGCATCGCTGCAGTGAACAAGAAATCCAAGTCGGCTCGACAGTTGGATGCTTATATTTCGAAATATAAAACGATGTTCCGCAATTTTAAAGAGTCATATTGACGAAACATAAGAATGGTGTTGGCATACCTCTCTACTGCAAAAAGTAACACAAGTAACGATTGCAAGACAGTTCAAGGTAAGGCTATAGCCTACTGATTCCGACATACTTCTCGGGGTAGCCAGCTTTACTCACCTTGTTAGCATGACAACCTCCTCTTCATAGCATCACTGAGAAGCGCTCATCCACACTTCGTTGGCGTAGTTAATGATAAGGTAGGCAGGAGGAAAATCAACCTTTTCCAGATATCTTATTGTATATTAAAGCAATGGCACGTCGACTACATTATATATGAAATGCAATAATCCGGAGGAAGCTATGCTTGCATTGAAAAACGTGTTGAAAGAATTTGCCCATTCATTTGAGGCGCGTAAACCCAAGCAAGACTCCGCCAGTCGAAGAAATCCTATAACACCACCGGCAATCCGCTGACTACCACAGGCTGCGTAAAATGCTTCAGCTTGTGCTGTGTCGCGGCGTCCACAAAATATGAAAGGAGCACCTGGCACTGTCCATGCGACTCAGCTGATTCAGGCACACGATTGGCTGCAAGCTAGTGCCTGTCACTCGTGGGTAAAGAAGGCACCATCTGTTCGGAGTTTGTGATGGAAACAAAAGCAGGCGCCTGTAGAGCGCAGTGGGATAAGGATTGGCTGTGGGAAGTCGCGAGGGGGGCACTAGGAGTAATTTGGAACAATATTGTGGGAAAGGGTTCAATTCCCATAACCGACTCCCTTCTGAGCCCAGAAGAGAGGGCATCGGCAATTTGACCTAAACCACGGCTTATTCCGTTGCTGGGTACGTAGGAATTATATATATATATATATATATATATATATATATATATATATAATATAATTTTTTTGCATATTTACATTTGGCTGTGCTCGTTATGTCAGAGTCAAGATCTTTTGCGGTGCTTGGCGTCTTCCAACGACTGCGCACAATCAGTCGTCAATTTGTAGCTACTTTTTTGATCAGCTGATAAGACTCTCGCAGAAATGAGAATCAATGGAAATTTCAAGTTACTATAGCCTATACTCCACCCGTTACCCAAGAATAAATAGCTTTAAGATTGTAGGGTGGAGGTCACGCAACACCTGTAAATTGCTTTATCTCGATCGTTGATAAATTATACCCTCAATAATTCAAATAGGCCTTGTAACATAATAGTCCCTCTTCATAGGCCTACTGTATTTTAAGATGAAATCGGATTTTTTTTCCAAATGATTGTTCGATTTTTTTTGGTTGCAGTGGACATAATTTAAACAAACAGATCAACATGAGATTTTTTACATTTTGCCAACCTGCACAGAACCCCAGTGCCAAAAAAAGTGAGGAACTCGTGGAAAATGCCTATAAAATCAGAAATAAGGGATTTTATAAGTCCAAGGGAAAGCTCTTCCACAACGCATACAAAATAAAATTCCTGTATCAAGAGAATTACTTGCAAGTTTTTGGTGACTTGCGGAAATTTGACAGGTTTATTGATGCGCCGTGTGAATAGCATGAATTCACTCTGTGTTTTAACTATATCTGAAGAATTACACTGTACAAGGGTTATCCAGGCATTATTACTCTGTCAAAAGTAAGTAAAGAAACTAGACAGTCCGGTCAGCTGCGACCGCATGGGTGTAGCCCCCGAAAGCCCGCTTCTCCCCTTTTTTGCCCATTATTCAGCCAATACTGTCGCCATGGCAACCAATATTGATAGGTGTTATAAGTGAAGTATATCACAAGTCCATACCAAATATGAAAGTAATCGGTCCAAAATTGCAGCTTGTACTG
Source organism: Gymnothorax javanicus (assembly GCA_029692085.1). Taxonomy (NCBI): domain Eukaryota; kingdom Metazoa; phylum Chordata; class Actinopteri; order Anguilliformes; family Muraenidae; genus Gymnothorax; species Gymnothorax javanicus. The sequence goes on along the minus strand of CM056203.1, from coordinate 64,638,892 downwards.
CGTCCACAAGGAAATCTCTACTATTTGGCCAATACTGTTGCATGGTTACCAAAATCGATAGGTGTCATAAGTGAAGTTTAACACATGTAGCCTACACACCAAATATGAAAGTAATCGGTCAAAAATTGCAGCCTGTACTGCGTCCACAAGGAAATCTCTATGTTTTGCCACTAATTTGCATATTATTCGGCCAATACTGTCGCCATGGTAAACGAAATCTATTTGTGTCATAAGTGAAGTGTAACACATGTCCATACCAAATATGAAAGAAATCGGTCAAAAATTACAGTCTGTAGAGCTTTCCACAAGAAAGTGTGTACGGATGCGGATGCTGCGGCGCCGGTGGAGACGACACACGTGAAGCTGCCCGACTTCGTCCGGGGGCTACAATAAATGCTGTCTTTACAGGAAGGTCATACTGTAAAATTTTGAGAAGATGAGTGGAGCAGTTTGAAGCCATGGACCCGGCATGCGAAACAGGATGCAGACAGAATCCCTGCTACACACCCAACCTCTGGGCTGGACTGGGAGAAGATCCTAGAGTCAGAGTGGCTGCAGCAGGAACACAGCCAAAGAAATAATACGTATCCTATTCATCTGTCAACTAAGCAATTCTATGCAGCACTGAATTCTACTCACAGTTTAATTGAGAGGTTTGTTTCTGCACAGGATTAATGTAAGAGCATGGCAAACAGCAAATATACCATGTATTTTGGAAAGCACCGTTGTAAGATGAAATGTTTCATTTGGTTTGAAAATATATTTCAGAGACAGAAAACATTCTTAAGATAAACATATTAAAGAAATGCATCCCAGTGGAATGGGATCGAATTATTGGGTCTAATTATTGCTCTTTATGATGTGTAATGGCCAATTAATATGAAAACTTGTTACAAGACCCGGTAAATGACAGAACAATGGAAGTTACACAAAAAAGGAAGAGCAAAACACTACGTAAATTTCTAACAGCTGATATGCACCCAGGGGACAAATAAATGCACTCTATTGGAAGTCATGATCAGACAATCAGGCTCTTACAGGAGTTGGGTAAGAGAAAGAACGTTCATGTGTGATGTCAACTCACATGCAGGCAACAGACACCTGATTGGTCCTTAAGTATAGATATTTTTAATAATGCTCCTTTGCTTTACTTTTTGGATTAGTGTCTTTCTGTTTGGTTTGAAAATAAATGACCAATCAGTAAAACAGCAAAGATTGGTTTGACCTGGCTGCATAGCACCAAAAACAGTCCTCTGATTGCACATCTTGTCTCCGCATGAACACACATGAGAGAGAGAGAGAGAGAGAGAGAGAGAGAGAGAGAGAGACTTATTTATCTGAATGTATTTGTAGATGAGGGGATGATAGGCATGTATATACTGTAAGAGCACCTTTCTCCACTTGCCTTACAAACCCTTCACCTCCCATCCCCCAACACAGTCAGCAAGGACAGCTTTGAAGTGACTGCAGTACCTGTATGATGTTTTTGTCCTGGAGAAAATTCTGAAGTGCTTCTTTATAACCTTTTCTGATATTGATCTCCAGCACATGGGAGAACAAGGTTTAGTGAGAAGATGATCTGCTACTCCTGGCATGCAGGGCACCATAGCTGCTAACACCAGACCCTCCTCTGAGAGTCTCAGTGTTTGGACTTTTTAGAGTTACAGGCCAGAGCAACCGTTTTATTTTCAATTGCTACACACCATCAGGGGTGTCTATATAGCCCAACAGAAGTGAAGACAGTTGTGTTTTAGCTATGCAAGTTCATTTGATAACATGCATAATATCGTTCATTGCTCCTTTAAGGTACAAAATGTATTATGAGGGCAGCAAAGAAAAGGTCATATGTTGACATTCGGACAAGTTTACATATGTCATATGCCCTTCATTGGTGAAACAGAACCCAGAGGCTAGACTATCAAATTAGCATGCTTCTTCTCGTGAAATTCCCAGTCTAAACTGATTTTGCGATTTTCAGAGGTTTAGCTGCATCATTGTGTAACGTATTAAGTCACAGTATGAAGATAGGAGGGACAAAGACTAATGTGATTGCTTCCAGGCTATTCAATGATCATCAAGCTACCGGTGACATTATTGTCATCCTGCAGCACTGTAACTGCAGTGGTTTCACTCAATTAATGGGGAGCAAAGCAGTGATAACAAGGTCATTGGCTGATTTCACATTCATTGAAGAATTACGCAGATCTTCACCCTCCAGAGTTGATAGAAAATGTTCAAATATACAGTTGGCATGATACACCTGTTTTGATGCAACATGCTACTTCATTGACCATCCAACAAGAAATCTTGCATTTATGCATTGTGGTTGAATCCCATGTAATATGTGTTTTTAGTAAAGAAAGTGTTTATAGGTCTGACAATTTGTGAGCCAAAGACTTGATTGAATGAATGAAACCCCCTCATTAACCTGAGTGACACATGGTTCAGTTGACTTTGCAATCACCTGCTCGGATGAAACCCTTCTCTGTTTTTCTCCTCATTAATTAAATCCCTCATCACATAATCAGCTTCAGCTTCTCATTTCCTCCTGAGGAAACCACTGATTATGTTTTCTTCTGGCGTTCTATTTAGCTCTGTTCTGCTGAAGGAACTGACTGTAATGACCAATCCTCTCAGCAGCCACCCCACTGCAGATACAATTATTGCTTCACATTTAAAAACAAGCAAAGGGTTCTATTGAAAACTAAGAAAGAATGTTGTATAACCAGATCCAGATGATGTATATTTTTGTTTCACTTAATCAGGCTTTGATGATACTTAAAGGGGTGAAACGAAGGTTGGAATAATTACAATGTTGCCTGATAGCTGACTACAATATGCGTTATTACATATTGTGGCAGGCCTATTGTCCTACATTGTATAGGAGCCGTCCATTGACTGTTTGATTTGGGTGAAGGGACCTTGGCCTGGTTTGGCCAAACATTGCCTGTCCCATTTTACTTTTCCGCATGATACTGTGGTGATGTTGATGCTGCTACGTATGCATGAGAGTGGATAAATGCTAAAATAGACATGGATTGAAAATTCACATAAAAAGGACACAAGCAGGCTAATTACACAGTGTCGTACTTCACCAGCCAAAAATCTACGGCCTATATTTCAGTGTTATTTTGTTCTTAAATTCAAATATGCTGAGTTACATTGCATACCAAAAAGGAGATGCTGAGGTATGACTTTAGGTATTGATTTCCTGTTGAATTAGTATGCATTCCTATGCATGCAACCACTTTCTAACACAAACATCTGTTATAATGAAGGTAATGAAAAATGTTACATTCTAATTATACTGTCATAATTCAGTACTGTGAATGAGCTGCATACTTGTCTGTGTTTGGTGTTTCCTTCCTTGACGATTATTCCAATATTTAGGAAATGAGCCAAGCTACATCATAGCAGCAATGTCAAATACAACCCCAATTCCGGAATTGTTGGGACAAAGTGTAAATAGTGAATAAAATCAAAACACAATGACCTTTAAATCACACCAGCCAGTACTTTTTTCACAATAGAACAGAGATAACATGGCAAATGTTGAAACTGAGAAATTGCCACGATTCTGGTTTTTGCCATGTCTTTTATTTATTGATTTTGTTTGTTGTTCATCCTGGTTTTTCTGTTCATGCCATTTCTGTATTCATTGCACTATTGTCACCCCTGTCTTGTGATCAGTATGGTACATTCCGTCCTCCAGGTCTGCTTGCCCTCATGCTTCGGGGGATTTCAGTGGTTTCTGGTGTTTCACATTATTACTTCAATTCTCGTTTACTTCCTTCGCTCTGCTTTCCTTGATTACTAATAATACTAACATTTATATGTTGTGTTATACTTACTACCCTATCTAACCCATGTACATACTACTAACTAACTAACAAGCACTTGGGTTAATTTGTAAAGTTGCACCGCTACTAATTACTACTAACGCAATCTCAGCACTCGCCCAGTTCTAGTTTCCGCCCCTTGCTTTACTTTCCCTGTATCTCCCTGTGCTTCCGTGTAATCTTTCGCACGTGCAATTGCTATCCTGCACTCCTTGATATGTGCCCGTAGAACTCCTTGACCGGAGCCGTTTATCTGTCATAGGTTGTCTATGTGTATCCTGTCCATGTCTTGGTGCTTGCCAATTATTGTGTTAAGGACTTCCCCATGTGTATTTCCCTTTGTAATTAGTTCTTATCCAATTCCCTGGCCCTGCATAGCATGTGACTTTCCTCTTGTGTATTTAAGGTCTTCACTGCAGCCTTTACGTTGCCAGAATGTTGATCAATTTTCACTAGTGCAGAGAGCCTTGTATGCCTTTTGATTATTGCTTCTAACTACGACATTTTTTGTACGACCTTGATCTTGCCTTGCCCTTCTTGTTCTTGTTTGCTACTTTTGGATTCTGACCCTTTTTCTGTATGACCATGATTATTGTTATTGACCCCCTGTGTATGACCTACCCTTCTGGATTCTGACCACGATTTTTGGATTACTGATTTATGTACCGTTGCACATCTGCTTATCTGGTTACGACCCCTGCCTGTTTATCGACTTTGTTTTTGTATTTTGACTTTGGCTTGGCAATTCTTGTGTTTTCTGGTTTTGACCCTTTTTGCAATAAAGCCTTACGATTTTTGGATTTTTGGTACTTGCGTGTGGTTCCTGAACGCACTGTCACAGTAATTTTACAATTTTCCACAAAATGAGCTCATCTCAAATTTGATGGCTGATGCAGGTCTCAAAAATTGGGACAGGGGCCTGTTTACCATGGTGTAGCATACCCTTTAACACAGAGTGGAGGCATCTGGGCATTGAGGAGACAAGTTTCTTGAGTTTAGCCATTGGAATTTGATCCCACTCTTGTTTAATACAGGCTTCCAGTTGCTGGAGAGTTTTGGGTCTCCTTTGATGGACTTTTCATTTAATTATGCGCCAAATGTTCTCAATCGGTGAAAGATCAGGACTGCAGGCAGGCAGTTCAGCACACAGACTCTTCTACTACGAAGCCATGCTGTTGTAATAGCTGCAGTATGTGGTTTTGCATTGTCCTGCTGAAATCCACAAGGCCTTCCCTGGAATAGATTGTCTGGAGGGGAACACATGTTGCTCTAAAACCTTTATATACCTTTCAGCATTCATGGTGCTTTTTAAAGCATGCAAGTGTCCCACACCATATGCAGTTATGCATCCCCATACCATCAGATGCTGGCTTTTGAACTGAACGCTGATAACAGCAGGGGTGGTCTTTCTCCTCTTTAGCCCGGAGGACACAACGCCAATGATTTCCAAAAATGTCAAATTTGGACTCGCCTGACCACAGGACACTTTGCCACTTTGCTACAATCCATTTTAAATTAGCCTTGGCCCACAGAACACGGCGGCGCTTCTGGATCATGCTCAACAATGGCTTCCTTTTTGCAAGATAGAGTTTTAGGTGGCATCTGTGGATGGCTCGGCGGGCTGTGTTTACAGACAGTGGTTTCTTGAAGTACTCCTGGGCCCATTTTAGTAATGTAAATGACAGAATCATGCCAGTGAGTGATGCAGTGGCGCCTGAGGGCCTGAAGATCACGGGCATCCAGTAAAGGTCTTCGGCCTTGTCCCTTACGCACAGATTTTTTCCAGTTTCTCTGAATCTTTTGATGATTTTATGCACTGTCGATGATGAGACCTTCAAAGCCTTTGCAATTTAACGTTGAGGAACATTGTTTTTAAAGTATTCCACTTTTTTTTTATGCAAGCCTTCACGGGTTGGAGACCCTCTGGCCATCTTTACTTCTGAGAGACTCAGCCTCTCTAAGACATCCCTTTTGTAGCCAATCATATTACACACCTGATGCCACTTAACTTAATTACTTGCTAAATGTTCTTTCAGCTGATTCTTATTAATTGCTTTTTCAGCCCTTTTTTGCCTGTGTCCCAACTTTTGAGACCTGTTGCAGCCAGAAAATTTGCACTGAGCTCATTTTGTGGATTAAAATGTAAAATGTCTGTTTCAACATTTGAAATGTTATGTTCCATTGTAAATAACATTGGCTCATGTGATCTGAAAGTCATTGCATTTTGATTTTATTCTCAATTTAAACTTCGTCCCAGCTATTTCGGAATTAGGGTTGTACATCATCACATGTATTCACCTTATGGTTTGTACACATATTTTAAAAAATCATCAAATCAGCCACTCATGGAATTTATTTATTCATTTTCATACAACTTTTTTTTTTTTTTTGAAAGAAAAAAAAAACGAATGGAAAGCCATTCATATACCTGATGCTTATTCATATTCACTGAAAACTTCTGATGCACGACGGTTCAAATTGTTCTCGTGAACAAGCACAGGTAAATTCTGAGTGGTAAATTACAAAACTGAGATCATGAACAGCAGTTTGTGACTCAATAAGCTGGAAACCATTCAATTTTTTTTTTGTCAAGTTCCACAGTTGCCAAATGGTTTATCCAACTTGTGCAGCGTGATCTTGTGCCCTTGAAAATTCAATAAAATATTAATTTAAGTCATTTTGTGGGTTGTGTCAGCTAGTCTGTGAATCATATCATCATACGATGCAATGAACCAATCCCATCACAAAAGTGTGTCCTTAGTGCGTCTTCACTAATTCTAACTGATGTGCATGCGTTCCCCAGATGCTGTTAATGCGGGGCTCTTTTTACTGCAGAATGGAATGAGGTTGTGACTGACAGCATGTTTTTGGATGAGAAAGTTGAAAAATTAATATCTTAATGTTCATATAGTGGGGTTTTGCATGATTGGGACTGTTGAATCAGAAGAAGGGGAAATATGGTGGATACTAGAAGTTTATGTGCAGTTTTTGAAGTGCATTTAATGTGGAGTCTCTACACAAGGCTGCTCCTTGGATGCAAATGCTTCTTTGGAATGCTTTTTGAAATTTTTTTAGTCAGCTTTCAAGAACTTTATTGCTTGCAAGAGACAGAGACCTTCCCCCAGCTGTTTGTCTTGATCACAGACATGCTGTTCATTTCAATACGACCCTTGTGCCATATGGAAGAGCTATCAGAGGTATGGTTTTAAAAAAATGTTATAAATAAGCTATAATAATGTACAACAACATTCACTTTTTTCTTCAATTAAATGGTCACCATAATCCCTATGTTCCAAAAATGGTCCACGGACAGATATTGTGTGTTATAAATCCGAAAGTTATGTTTCTGTCAACACTAAACCCAGAGAGTGTGCTGCACTCAAATGTTTTGTGGAAGCCGATTACCACAAAAAAATTTTGTTAGCTAGTATAATCGCCTTGTGTGTCTGGTACTTACACTGTAAAACTGTGGAACATGTGACATGTTTATTATCTAAACACCAGTGTGTGAAAGCTAAATGTCTGGTGATTATTTTTGTAAATAGGTGTTCTCATTCAATACACAGATGTTAATTGGATGTTACCATCAAGGTTTTTCAGATTTGGTGAATACACTTTAAAAATGAATCTAAACACTGTGACATGTTTAAAAAGTGTTACAAAAAAAGTGCTTAGCATATGCTCAGAACTTAAACATTTAGTTTTACAGTGTAAAAGCTATACAGTTTGTCCATAAAATAAACAAGATTTTAGAAGTAGAGGTGCATCTAAGGTCTTGCATGAGAACCGATGTACTGAGTTCTGGGTGATTGTAGAACTGAGAGCACGTTTGGACTGTGTAAGCACTGTAATGAATGTGAGCTGCTGTAGGCCACACTCAGTTGATTGGTGAAGCTGCAGTAGTTTGAAATTTGCTGCCTTGGATCTCACAAATCGATGTGCACATTTCAATTTTATAGAAATGTGAGTCTGAGTCTGTTTAATCCATGCAGATTCTCTTTCTCCACTCTCCACCCCCATCCTCTGCATTGTCTTAACAAAGCCTGAAGTTCTACATGGGGGTGAGGCTGCTGATTTGCACATGCAGCAGAAGGGTGAGGCTGTAGCTCTGAGATGCACTGCGGAGAGGGGGGAGGGGCAAAGGGGGGGTGTGGCTTAAGGGTGAAGGAATTTTGACAGCAGCCTGTCTAGGCTCACTCAATGGTTGCTGGGCAGATTTAGAGCCTTCCTGACCCAGTTAAGTGTGCCCTAATGGGTGGGGGCTGTGAGTGTGATCTGGTGTCTGCAGACATAAACTCTTTGCATGTTTGCGAACTGAACTGCTGGGACCTGTTTCCTGCTCTGCATGGGTACAAGTGACCATGTGCACTTAGGAAAACAATGAGGGCACAACCATGCGGATTCAGAGCGATTACTGGCCAGCAAATATTCTACAGAGTACAGTGACTCAAAAACAAACCAAGCAATGTGACCATTGTTGAAGAATGAACCGAGAGAGAGTATTTTAATACTTTTTATAGCTTTTGTTTCAGGTCAACTCGTCCAGCTTTGAAAATTTGGGAAATACTAACTGCTTCACTCAAGCCATCATTGTATTTGACTGGTGTTCTCAGGAAAAACTCACCCGCGGCCATATATTCCGACTATATAGTGCTCAAATTTGACCTTAAAGATTATTGATCGCTCTGAAGGTCTTTGAATTTCCTGCATTGTCCTCCCCTGTCTTGCAGACCCCAAACTGTATAAATAGTAAAAATGCATTTTGTGTCCTAGAATTACAGTTAAGTTTTTAATATTACAATATTATGATGTTTTATTAAAACTAGAGTCAAAAGAACTTTCCGGCCTGTTTTACTGCTTTCTCTCTTGCTTTATGAGATAATCAATTCACATGAATGCAAATTAAATGTTTTATTGTATTTGATGAAGTACAAAAATGATGATAGGAGTTATGCATCATTACAATAGCTCAATTAGCAGATAACCTAACGAACTATGAATTAATTTAGCTGCTATAATGCTTACTTAAAATATGTAATACCCAATAACAATCCATATATTCAGCAATTTTTTTGGGCTGTCAAAATAGATTTATTATGAGATTAAATGGTATTCACACATTATGGATACAAATAACTTTATCCATACCAGCAAAGATTGCTGGACAAGGAAGATCAAAGTTAGGGGCTATTTACGTGGAGGTTATGTCCTGCAAACAATTTAACGACTGATTAGACTTTGGAATAATTTAGCTGGATTTTGCCCAAGGCCAATTTACTGTAGTTTGTGACCGAGCTAAATACAAACCCTGATTGCATTCCATAAATTATACTGATCACAGATGGAGAGCACAGAAGAAGTTCTGGAAACAACCCTATCATCTTTTCATTGCTTCCTCCACAGGGAGTCTATGTCGCAGGGCTCTCATTCATTTTCTTTGTTGACATCCTTATTCCGGGCTCATAATTCTAACCCTCGGCATAATTATTTCTGTCTGTATAACAGTTTAATGATTTTATATCCTAAAAATGTTTCACAAAATATTACATCTGTCAGCGTCACTTTTGTCAAAATTAGAATTTATGAGCGAAAGGAAATACATTTGTGGCAGTGACTGTTCTAGAAGCCTTCACGCCATCCATGCAAGCATGCATCAGTAAGATAGGAAGGTCAACCCTGGAACCTCCCACAGGGAGTACACATGTAGCAGGAATGCACTTTTTATTTTTTTATTTATTTAAATGATACAGGATTGATGGCATGCCTTGATCATGGGAGGACACAGGTGTACCTGGAGGAAACCCAAGCAGATATGGGGAGAGCATGCAAAGTCCACGAGGAAAGGCTCCAGTTGATTGACACCCAGGATCCTCTTGCCGTAAGGCATTCACTGCACCGCAGTGCTGCCCTTATTGGACAGTCTCAGGAACACGTGAGAGAGGATTTAGGTTGATAGGGGGATTTTAGATTAGCGGCAACAGACATGAATACAGGAGCCGCAGGTTTAGATTGACATTGTGCCACGAAGTTCTTCTTAAAAACTGAAGCTGTCAAATGTATTGCACTAAGAATATGTTGTTCACTTAAAAAAACAGTACAACACATATAGAATAGTATATTATAGTATAAAATAAAACATGTAGGATAAACTGTTTTTAAAGAAAATTCATATTTTTAGCTATTTTGTGGCAGGTGTATGAATACAAAGATGCATGGATCTCAGATAGCACTGGTTATGCTGTCATAGGCATTGATGAGTCACCCTGTGCCTTTACATTGTATAACCCTTTCATGCAGCTGTTTTTAAATACATACTGTTCGCCTAAGGCCATAATTGTAGGGTTGATCTGCAATTCCAATACCACATTATTTATTTTTGTTTTCTTTTCTTTCTTTTTTTTTCATAAATGCCCGCCAGGTCATAAATTGGATATGTAGAATCAGTAAATGACCTTGCCTTTAAGCAATCATATTTTTGTCAATTTCTTTCTGAAAAACTCTGTTCTTAGCTAAAATACAGTATGGTTAAGAGCTACTTATGCATTATTAATAAGCACCTAAAGGACAAAAAAAAAAAAATTAGTCAATGACATTTTTCTAAATTTCACAAAATAGTAAGAATCCCAACACTAGGGCACAGTTTACATTTGGAACATTGAAGTCCATGAAGGTTTCCTGTATGAGTGATTACCTTACATCAGCATCCATAGACAGTCAAAACAGGGGCAACATACCATCATCAGGGAAACTGATTTTAATAACGCATGCTAACACTGCTGATTCACCATTTCTGTTTTGAGATAATCCAAATGACAAAGATCACGCCGTAGAAATATTATAGGTGAAACTAATATGTCTTAGGATCATTTGACAAACAAGGGTACAGGAATGGTGGGAGCTTCAATGTGATGACATCTTAATTTTGCCGATGTTAAAGCTCAGGGGTAAACCTGTCAGAGTTTACCTTCTTATCCTGCTTTATAGGGATGCATCATGGAGCCATGGAGACCAAAAATGCAAATGAATGAAGTCACTCCTTAAACTCATTGTCAGCACAGTGCTTAGCTGGTACTTGTTTTATTGTTGAGCAAAGTGAAAAAAGCACTGGTACAGGTGAAGCTCAATGTCTTGCAAGTTGGAGAAAATGCATCAATTTTAACAGGGTCCTGGGCTTTTCCCGCTATCTGGCGTCTCCTGTTAGAGGGACACAGCAGAGCGCTCCTCCCATAACACTGCTGACTGGGCTCTGCCTCATGCCCTTGGATACAGTGGCACGTCTTGCCCAATGGAGCACAGAGTTTAAATATTTACGCCTTTTGCCTAGAAACCACATCTACTATGGGTGTAGAAGGGGAAGCTGTCAGTGGACTGTTAAGTAATGAATCAATCATGAGAAGAGACTTCAAATGCAAGTGCATCCATGAGTTAAAACCTGAGAGAGATCCCTGGTGATAGAAAGGCCCTCATCTCGAAACGGCACTAAATATGGCAACCCCCTCACACCTGACAGCCTTGCCGAATTATTGCATCATTACCATAACATATTGTACAAATGAGTATTCCCTGAGAGGGAATATATCTAGGCTTTTATGCCTTGTAATGCTTGCTGAAATAATAATAAAAAAATCAATTAAAATGAAGAAGTGTCTTTTCAAGTAATTACGGCATTCAGCATATGCTATTGATATATTTACAGTGCTTTATGTATCCCAATACTTAATTTCAGATGATAGTATGTTAGCTACAAATTCTATGCTAATGTTTATTTTGTAATTCATTGTATATCACTGTATCTGTCATCACGTGTAAATTGTGGGTGTGCTCAGATTTAATGAGCTGTCAAAATTAACAATCTTTTAATCAGACAGCCTGTAAACCCTTTATCCCTGAGAAAACATGCAGCGATAGAATGTAGAATTACCGACAGGAAGATGGGCAGAAAGACAGACACACATCCTGATGCTGATTTTAGATTGAGATGATGGACTGGAGGGTAAAGTGTGCATTTCAGGTATCAGTGCGTTGGGAGAGGCCATATTCAACAGGACAAGATTTCACATTTGCACATCCCCGATCACAGCACAATCCTCACTCAAAAACAGGTCTCAGTACAGCCACAAATCTAACTCTGCACAGCCATCCATGCACTTCTACATTAGCTCATACTTATCCCTGATCAGCAATTCTTCTTTCCTGATACCGACTCCACAAAACTGACTCTAATCCAAGTCCAACGCTGGTCTCCTGCAGCTCAGATTCTACAGTATGAATGTCATGCATTGACTTAATCAAATATATACAGCCATAAAGTTAGTTTTATTTACAGTACTTACCATAGCCTTGTACTTGGCACTGAATTTCCTCATTAATAATGTTGAACGCTCCCTGAAGGAGGCCTATAAAAATATACTACTTCCACCTCTCTAAATAAAAGGTCCTTGTTTTGAGCTCCAAAAACAACAGCAATGGCCCAGAGATTTCAATGTCACCCACTCAGGTTAGTGGTTAGAAACACTGCTCCTGGCAAATGTTTTTATTGCATTATATCTTGCAATGTCTGTAATTTCTTTGACAGGTTTTTGTTGTCATCACCTCTGAAATGATTTTTGTACTATAAAGTAGCATTCCTTTAAGCAGGCTCACTCTTTTCCCCAGATAGACTTCAGACATGTATAGCACTTAAAGGGTCGGCTCTTTTCACTGTAGTGATTTATTCATGCACTGGCTTCCTGTGACTCCCTGCCTGGTAGGGTGTCTTTGCTTTCTGAACCTAAATGCTCACAAACTGACTTACAGTGCTGAGTAAAAGTACTTGCTCCCCTTTAAGTTTATTAGATTTTTTTGAATTTTTGTCACATTAAGTGATTTAAGATCTTCTCATAGGATGCAATATAAGGCAGTGAGAACATGAGGAAATGCAAACTCAGTTTTGAAATCGTCATTAAATTTACTGAAAGAATCCAGCACCTATCACGCTCATGATAAAAATTGCCCCCCTAAACTTAATTACTGATGGTGCTCTCTTAAACAGCAACAACTGCTACCAACGCTTTCAATAACCATGATCAGTCCTTCATCTCACTATGGAGGACATTTGGCCCGCGCATCTTTAAATAAATGCTTGATTTCAGCCACATTGGAGGGTTGTTAAGTATGAACTGCCTGTTTAAGATTCTGCCACAACATCTCAGCATCTCAGTGGGGTTCAATTCAGAACTTTGCCTAGGCCACTTCAAAATCTTAATTCGGCGACTTTGGAGGCGTTCAGAGGTGGGCTTGCTCTTGAGCTTTGGATCATTGTCTTGCTCCACAATCCATTGCACTTCAGCTTCAGATCACAGACTGGTGACCGGCTATTTTATTTCAGGATTTTCTGATAGAGAGGAGAATTCATGTGTCTGTCAGGTATGGTGAGTAACTCAGGCCCCGAGGCAGCAAAGCATTCTCATGCTATCACACTATCACCACCATTCTGACTTTTGGCATGCCTGATGTTCTTATTCTGGAATGTCGTGTCAGTTTTATTTCAGATGTAATGGATCTATGTCTGAATTCCCCTTTCAATTCCAAAAGTCTTGGGGGGTCATCAAGGACTTTTTTTTTTTTTTTAGCAAATGTGAGACAAGCCCTCCTGTACCTCTTGGTTCACAGTGGTTTTCAACTTGAAACTCTTTCATTTTTGCCCAGTGGTGATGGATTATGACAAACTGTATAGGGTAAAGGAGAACCTTGCTTCCTTTAGATGTAGTATATATTGCTCGGCTGGTCACTCCTGGGAAGATTTACCGCTGTTCAAATGTTTTCTCCATTTGGAGGCAACAGCTCTCACTGTGGTTCATTGGAGTGTTGTAACCTTAGAAATGACTTTCCACTCTTTCCAGACTGATATTTTTCAATAACTTCCTTTCTTATCTCTTTCAGGCTTTATTTTTATTGTGGCAGAATATAATGCTTGTTGTGTCCTTTCTGTCTACTTCTCATAGCTGGAAAGGTTCTGTTTAAATTATGTTTAGAGTCAAAGCCTGTGAGTGTCTAGTTTAATTAATCAAATTATTTATTAAATTTAATTAAGTTCCTTCAAGAACAATTTTCTTGCTTTTTTTGAACAGGCCCAGCAGGTTTTGGACAGTTTTTTATTCTTCAATCAATAAAATGACAATCAAATAACTGTTTTGTATTTACTCAGGTTGTCTGATATAAAATTTAACATGGAAATCTGAAACAGTTCAGAATGAAAAATTCACAAAAATGGGAGAAAGCAGGAAGGAACAAATACTTTTTCACAGCTGTGCGTATTTAGGGCAAAAGGCTGTCTCTGCATTCTGTGGGTCTCTCATACATATTATTGCTCATAAAAGTAATTTCCCAGGATTCAACTGAGGAAAAAAAATGTTCAGTGTGGCATGACAAGATGAAAATTGGCACGAGGTTAAACTTTTGCATTTTTGAAATCATTGGAAAAAACAGCAACCCCAATATGTCACTCATAAATCTATCCTTGTTTGGTGAAAAAAAAAAAAAAAAAAAAAACAATTCTGAAATAGTTGGGACAAAGTGTAAATTGTGAATAAAATCAAAACACAATGACTTTCAAATCACACCAGCCAGTATTTTATTCACAATAAAACGAAGATAACATTGCAAATGTTGAAACTGAGAAATTTTATATTTTATCCACAAAATGAGCTCATTTCAAATTTGATGGCTGCGGCAGGTCTCAAAAAATTTGGGACAGGGGCCTGTTTACCATGGTGTACCATCCCTTCTTCTTTTTAACACAGAGTGGAGGCGTCTGGGCATTGAGGAGACAAGTTTCTTGAGTTTAGCCATTGGAATTTGATTCCACTCTTGTTTAATACAGGCTTCCAGCTGCTGGAGAGTTTTGGGTCTCCATTGACAGGCTTTTTGTTTAATTATGGGCCAAATGTTTTCAATCGGTGAAAGATCAGGACTGCAGGCAGGCCAGTTCAGCACACGGACTCTTCTACTACGAAGCCATGCTGTTGTAATAGCTGCAGTATGTGGTTTTGCATTGTCCTGCTGAAATACATTAGGCCTTCCCTGGAATAGATTTTGTCTGGAGGGGCGCATATGTTGCTCTAAAACCTTTATATACCATCAGAGATGCTGGCTTTTGAACTGAACACTGATAACAGGAGGGGTGGTCTTTCTCCTCTTTAGCCCAGGAGGACACAACGCCAATGATTTCCAACAAGAATGTCAAATTTGGACTTGTCTGACCACAAGACACTTTGCTACAGTCCATTTTAAATGAGCCTTGGCCCACAGAACACGGCGGCGCTTCTGGATCATGCTCAACAATGGCATCCTTTTTGCATGATAGAGTTTTAGGTGGCATCTGTGGATGGCACGGTGGACTGTGTTTACAGACAGTAGTTTGTTGAAGTATTCCTGAGCCCATTTAGTAATGTCAATGACAGAATCATGCCGGTGAGTGATGCAGTGGGGTGTGAGGGCCCGAAGATCACAGGCATCCAGTAAAGGTCTTCGGCCTTGTCCCTTACACACAGAGATTTTTCCAGTTTCTCTGAATCTTTTGATGATGTTATGCACTATCGATGATGAGACCCTCAAAGCCTTTGCAATTTGACGTTGAGGAACATTGTTTTTAAAGTATTCCACAATTTTTCTTTACGCAAGCCTTCACAGGTTGGAGACCCTCTGGCCATCTTTACTTCTGAGAGACTCAGCCTCTCTAAGACATCCCTTTTATAGCCAATCATGTTACACACCTGATGCCAGTCAACTTAATTACTTGCTAAATGTTCTTTCAGCTGATTCTATTATATATTAATTGCTTTTTCAGCCCTTTTTTGCCTGTGTCCCAACTTTTTTGGGACCTGTTGCTGCCAGAAAATTTGAAATGAGCTCATTTTGTGGATTAAAATGTAAAATTTCTCAGTTTCAACATTTGCTATGTTATCTCTGTTCTATTGTGAATAAAATACTGGCTGGTGTGATTTGAAAGTCATTGCGTTTTGATTTTATTCACTATTTACACTTTGTCCCAACTATTTCCGAATCGGAGTATATATATATATATATATATATATATATATATATATATATATATATATAATGTATTCCCAGTAGAATTGAAGCTCACTTGTTGATGAAAAGGCCTTATTTGCAGTCCCTAAAGTTACTACTTCTGTCTTCTGTATGGTGCACTTGGCATGTCTGGAGGTATTTTTATGCAGCAGTGTCTCAGAATAAACACCAGTATTTAACTTGCTTGGATGAGGAAGTGCGTTTCCTAAAAAAAACTCTGCAAATATCACAGAGTGATTTGAGATTTCAGTACCAAGGACAGAGAGTGAATTCTCAGCACAAGAAGAGGCCAAATGCATGGGTAGATATTCTGCTTATGACCCTTCTGTTGAGACAAAAGCCAGTAAGAGTTTCCAGAGGCAAATCTACCAATCATTTAAACTCCATTCTGAAAGCTTTTGTATCTGCACTAAGGAAGCAAATGAATACACCCCATTGTTCATGAACACATACAGAGCCATTTGACTAAAACAGTATGGTCACCTGAGGAGGGGGGAACTATATGTAAAAATGTCATTTATACTTCATGTAGCCAAAATGCATAGAGATACTCTTTAATGAAACTGCATTTGCAGTAAGTGTAAATCTTTATTACAACTCTAAAATTGTGTTTGGTTGAAAATGTACTGAGCTAAATGAAGGAAAAATAAGTGCATGTCCCAAAGATTATATATCTACAGCATCTTACTCCAATAAAGAACACAGGGCCTGATTTACTAAGACCTTTAGCTCATGCAAAATCTTTTCGCCCGTGCAAAACCAATAACATTACCCATGATTGGCCAGGGTACTTGCCTTGCACCAATCAGTGGCAAGGTTTCTGGTTTTGCACGGGCAAAGAGATTTTGCATGTGCTAAAGGTCTTAGTAAATCAGGCCCACAGTCTCCATTTTACCAAGTAATTTTGTCTATCTTTGACATTTTTAATTGAAAACATTGATGACTGAGTACCTCATTTCCACATACAAAGAAGAAATTAGAATAAGAAAAGATAATTATGATCTAATTTGGTTTTAAATTGTTAATCTGGCAAATATAAATGATACATTAGAGCTAATTATAAATGAAAATCCAAACATAAGACCTTGTCCCATAAAAATACGCATAATTCACAACTCGGCTGCAGGGCAGAGACAGAGAAGGCTGGTATTTTCCCTTTTCATTCAGACAAAATACACAGCGTTTATCATTACAGACATAAAGGGCTGTACAATGGAGCAGTTAAACAGAACAGAATGGAGAAGCAATCAATCTTAATTTGTATTTCCCTGGGGCTGGGCTCTTTTAAGGGTGACTACTTTCAAATGGTGGGATAAGGAAGGAACATTGTGGTGCATTATGGGTAATACAATTATTTCATTCTTCACCAGTTATTTTCACTGGCCTGCATTCATGTTGTTGGTGGAAACCAAGCCTCGTGTATGAAGAAGATTAGTCACATTGCAAATATAAAACATATGCATAGAGGAAACACTACAATTACAAATAAATTTAAGTCCTAATTAAACGATACTGCTAATAGTTTTTCTGTGGAGACTTCCTTATCTAATAAACTTAATATAATCTAAGTGATACATAGCAGCCTGTAATTATATTGGTAATGGCCTATATTTACTGTCATTCTTCAGGGATAGAGTAGTATGTTAAGTTTGATGGCTAAAGCACTCAGTTGCTGAGCTGTCAATAAAATGAAAACCAATTAAATCATGGTGACAAGTAGGAGATAACAGAGCACTGCATAATTGCAGTCCATCCATCAAAGATAGCGTTTCATTTGAGCTCTCTGTAAATTCTCCAGGCACATTAAATATATATTCCTTATCAGAAAAAAATTTTCATATTTCAAACTCAGCTGAATCCATGAGAAATATCTCCATATGTTCTTTAACTGTTAAAAGGCCTGGAGAAAAACAATCCAGTATATGGAATATCTGGGGGAGACAAATCAATATGCTGACAATATGCGGGCCCTATATTCACAGTTGAGGCCCTGGCAAACAGAGAACTGGCATAATGCTGTGAGTCCAGGCACTGTTCAACAGCAAATGTGCAGAAGCCACAATATTTTCTTTGACACACTCCCTATTGCACGTCCATCCCAGTTTGACAGGAATTGGATTAACAGCAAAACTCAGATTTATTGAACTCGGCAAAGATAAAAAAAATTTTCAATGGCATGAGATAAAACTGGCAATGCCACTCGCATTTGCTCATTTATTTTGTCAGCAAAATTGGGCATTACATCTTAAAAATGACAAATGGGCACAACTGAGTGAAACCTGTGAAAATATCTTTAACGCTTAGAAAGCTGAATAAACTTTCAAGGAATTAAAAATGTAATTATCCTAAGCTGTTGAAAATCTATCATGTGGCAACTTGTTTAAACTAGTCGCCTCATGATAGGTTTTAAACACCATCTGATTTTGATATCTTACATCGTTGGACAACTATAGTTGCCTATAGCGCTCTTAAGGTTAATGTAACTTATGTTCCTCACAGGACACCAGCAATGCTCTAGCTAGTTCAAACTTTTGGATAGCTCTCTGTCTGATAATGTCACGGTGTGAGAATGATGTTGTTAGCATGACCTTATCACAGAGATCATCATGCCCAATGGAGTCTGTGCTCTTCAGTGCGAGTGCTGATGGAATCTGTCATCGCTCAGACTGAATATGCTGTTGCATTACTGCTCTGTGCCTATACCATCATCCTCCAAGCTTCACTGCAGCAAAGCTGGCCTCTTTTATCAGTGAAAATGCTCCTGCTTGTGTATAGTGTCTGTGCCTCAAGAAGGGAGGAATTGCCCTGAACATTTGTGTGGCTGTTAGATGGAGTTAAAGGCTTTTCCATTCATATCAGTCTTGAATGCTCCTTCTGTTTGCCCATAATTTTTGCCATCTACAATAGACAAGATAAACATAAAAAATGAACCCAGAGAACCACCTGCATCACAGGAAAATGGCAGAGAATAATGCCTTTGTTTTGTGTTTGCTCTCTGCTCACACACACGTACATCACATATGCATGCAAAAAAAATCTCTCCCTCGCTCTCTCGCTCTCTTCTCTTTCTCTCTTATTGTCTCTATCCATCTGCTCCTTCAAACACAGCCATGAATGCATCCCCATACACAAATGCAGATACGTTGTAAGTGCGTAGTACAAATGCTGCCAATAAAATGCAAAAATTATTGAAATGCTCTTAGCAGAGCGAACATACTCAAAATAATGGCACACACTGTTAAGGGGTAAAATTATTTTAGAGCGTGACACATTAAATTTAATGGAAACTTGCAGATAATTTTTTGATTCTGGTTCATGCAGTCTAACTCAGCTTCCGCTGTTTAGAAAATGTTCATGTGACGTTCATTCTCTGGGGCTATTCATTTTGCATTCAGCTGCCAGGCTTGATTGCCACTCCTGATAGGGCGAGCTTAAAGCTTGGTTTCATGGAGACGTACCCACAAGGAGCAAGCAAAAGCCAATATCACTCCCCACACATGCACACTCCCTGTGGAATACTTATCAGAGATGCTTATCAAATTCTCCAGACAGTACTCTCAGATTGCTTTTCTCACATGTTTAATCATGTCCTATTTTCTCCTGTCATGGATTAACCCTACTGTTCTGGCCTGAGACTCACCAAATGTACAGCGTTCTATTCATTGAATATTTGTAACTGAACTTATTACTATTCACTATTTTTGTTAAGAGTGATGCAGTGATTTTGTCGTCAAATGAGGATTATAGCATGCGTGTTATTTCTGGTGTTTCTTTTTTCCTCCATAATTATTCTGAGAAAACAAAAAAATTATTTGTCTGAAATAAATGTTTTAGATTTGTCTGAGTCTTTTCCACAATTTGGTACCTCTGTGTGGCTCTAAAGACAACAAATTCAGTATCTCGTCTCACCGAAGAATACACTCATATGTTAGCGCATTATTCGAGAGATGACTGTTTTAGAAGAACCCAAAGAAGCGTCATTGTCCATACTTTAAAATCTTAGTGTGCTGATCAGATGATGCTCATCCTTGACTGGCTATCTGTTGGTCAGTCAGTGTATACTACATATTGTGAAAAATATGATGTAAAATCTCCCGTATAAATAAAATGTGGCTTCATTTAAAGGATGAATATTGATTTAATGCTGGCCTATGTTACTGAACAAGACAAATAAACTCCACGGGAAGCTTGATCGAAATCAATTGCATAACATAAATAAATAAATACCTTAATTTCCAAACTTGTTGGTGTGATTCAGATTGATCCCATTAAATGGCTTTTTCACAATCGATACTGCTTTTGGCTTTAATTTTTCTCTGACCACTTTTGGTAGTCTGTAGGTTAGTAGTAAGAAATTCCACCCATTCCCATGCTGGCAGGAAAAAAAAAAAAAAAAACGTTTTACAAGTGCGTCTGTGGGACCAAACATTTTAAGTAGGAAGCTGAAGCAACATGGACATCATAATGGCCCGTCTCGATGGGCTTAGCTTCTGTTCACATACATTCATTTATCTATAACCGACACGCCTTAAAGCAGGGAGTCCTGGAGGTTGTTTGTTTACCAATGCAGCCGTGGAGCAGATGGCTTCTTCCAATCCATATTCATGAGCCTGGCCTCAACCCTAACCCCTATCCTTGACCCCTTGAGGAACCTTTGACCCTGGGCGCTTTAGGGTGTCAATAGAGACGAGCTGGGCCAGTGTGAAGCCCCCCGACAGGGACTCCAAAGCCCCAGACTGATGGCATTTCTCTGAGGCTGGGAAAGCACTTGATCCGCGTGCCTTCAGTGAAGTTCCCAGGCTCCTCTGGTAGGACTTTCTGCCCTTTGGAGAGGAACATCTGCCCAGACCAAAGTGCCCCTACAGGGGCCATGCTGGTGGGTGATGGATGAGAGATGGATACAATGACAAGGGGCCAATTAGTGACGTCAAAGCGTGACCACCCAAACATGGGGGAATACTTGCTCCCCCGTAGTCGTAGATAAGGAGTACAAAGCCAAGACCCACAATCACAGGACAGGTTTTTATGATCGTCCATTATCATTATCAATCTGAGAGAAGTGACCAGGGTTTCTCAAAAAAAAAAAAAACTGCTGTTAAAAAAAAAAAAACTAGTTTGACAGTAAAATACTGAAAACTGTATTTCCAAAATGTAGATAATGATACCATTATGTTTAGCTCATAATACCTTACCAGGTCATATAGGTGATAAATGTGAAATGCACTGCAGAGTATCACTGTAAATAATACAACTATTTAATATAATATTGACCTGCTGAGAAAAATTCACTGCATTTTTATGGTTTATAATCAATGATAATAATGATAATGAACATTAATTTGAATAAACTATTCCCAGATCTGTTAATGCACGGATGGTAACTCAGCCTATGTCCAGTTTGTCCTTGCAACATGGAGTAAATCTGATGTCGACAGTAACCAAATCAATGTCAGTCACTGACAAAATTAACATACTGTCTCAATTTGAAATACCATGAAATGCGTAGTACTGCCGTAAAACTGTCCAACAGGACAAACTATTCAAATGATTTTCAATAACTCTCCAGTTTTTAATGACTTAGCGATCAATGGTTTACCCGATGAGTCCAGCCCACATTACAGTAAATGTGTAAACTGAAATTCCCTGGAGAAAACAATGACGACACTGATATACTTTAATGGGGATAGTAATCTCTGATGCGACATCTGTTGTGTCATTTTTAATATCAGGCCATTTGTCTGCACACTGAATATACAGAAGAAATAGCTCCACACTGGACAACTGAAGTTATTCCATTGAGCTCTGGTTCTGAAGCTTGGGACCAAGAGCTTTTGCCTGACAGCAAACAGTGTTTCAAAGGAATAGGGCTTTCAGAGGAAAGTTTTCAGTAGGTTCTCAAGTCTCTTCCTGACTTGTGATGGTATCAGGCTTTCTCACAGATACAGTTCCCTTCCTCCAGCTTACAGGAATGCCATCACTCTGAGGCATTTAATAACTGTCAATCCTGCAATAGCGCATTCTCTCTCAAGTCTGTATTAACATTGAAGCTCTTCAGTCTGCATTTGAGAGGTATTGGTTCGGACTGGGGAACCAAGGCTGTAGCTAATTACAGGGCAGCAGCTACACATTGGTGTGCCCTGACAGCATTGCAACCCATAGGATTGTTTTGAATGATTTGATCTATCGCTTCAAATAGACTGATAGATTGCCAGTGAGAAAGGGAAAGTTAGAGAGCAGAACAGTGGACCTGCTGAAAACTAAGAGGTTTCTCACCAGAAAGGCATCATCTTTCTTAGTTTTCAATGTTATTTTACAATTCAGTTTCTTCAGTGAGAAATTATTTTTCTATCAATTTTTTATTATTATTTTTGGTAATAGAAGTATGTGCCTTGTGTGAGCGTGTTTCTTATGATGTTTATATTATATATTCACGCTCAATATTCTCGCAGCCCCTCGATCCACAAAGAAATGAAGATAAATGAGTGTCCATTTTTTCTCTCTCTCTTCATCTCCTTCCCTCTCTCTATAGCTCCCATTCCTGTCTCTCTCTTCCTCTCTGTTGCTCTCATCCCCTCCATCTCCATCTTTCTCTATCTCTCTCATCCCCCCCTCTCTCTATCTCACTCAAAGAGTGAAATGTCAACTTATTAATTTTATTTTGGGAGCTGTTGAAGATGGTAAGCTGAAAAAACATGATAGAGGGGGGATATAAACCAGATGTGGTTGCTGTGTTAAAGGGGATGATTAGGACAGAGTGATGGCTGACTTCAGCTATAACAAAGCAGTGGACAGGTTGAATGTGTTTCAAGGTGAGAGTTGTGATAAGGATGTTTCATGTTCAGTGGAAGGAGGTGAGTTATTCTGTGCAAAGGGAACAGGCTGAGGCAAAGGGATTAATTGCATCATTGTGATTCATATGTGACATTCAATAGGGTTGTCATTATTTTTTGTGTTTAGTATGAATGTTTTCAACTCTATTGACTTTTTTGTGCGTATGTATTGTCTTTGATGCGTTCAGGGCCCAAATAATAGATGCATCTCTCCTCCTCGCCACACGCACTCTCTTTTTGCCCTTGCCTCCCCTTAGGGGATAGGAAGAAGAGGTTAAAAGTCCAATAGAAAGAATTGCATTGCCTTTGTCTTGCTCTTCTTCCCAGGGACTTGAAATGCTAAGTCAGCAGTAAGACAGTGCATCTTAAATCTTTCTGTCACAAACTATCCCCCAAACCCACGGATACGGGACACACCAGTCTCTTCACCTCTCAACCTCAAAACACATGGGACATATGCGCTTTTTTGTCACTCCAACCCCACCCCCAGCCACATTGGAAATGGCTCTATGGACTCACCACCTCAGTTCAGCACCATCTACGCGCCAACTCTCCCACAAAACAATGGCTTAGCCTACCATCTATATCTCCTCCCTCAGTCAGCAGAAGCATTTGAATGAGCCTTCCCCCAGTGAGCTAGAAACTCTGGGATCGTTAAGGAGGTTATTTCTCTGTTTCAAATGAGGCAACAAAGCAGAACCGAGAAAAGTTTCAGACTCCACAGAAAAGCTAATTTTATTTGAGGGAAACTCAATGCAATGGTGGGCAAAGATTGCTTTCCCCTTGGACCCACATGACCAAAATGTCCTCAGAAGCCCTTTTCAAGAACTCTGCTGAATCAGCCACGGAGGAATTGACCTGTCTAACTGACTGAAGAAATTCAATGAGGTGTAGTCAAAGAGCATAAGAGAGTCAAAAACCGACGCTGCTTTACAAAGCCCCTACTGACATATTACCATTACGATGAGACACCAAAGTGTATTTAAACTTTGCAGAAGAACTGTGCGAGCTGTTAGGCTGAAAGATTTTACGCTCCAGCTGATACTATTAGTAATGCAGAGGCAGCTCATGCTATATAATGGCCAGATTTGCTTATCCTTTTAAAAATATTCTTATTAAAGTTTGCCTTATGTGTACCTTCTCTGAATTTAATTCCATGTAGTTAACTAAAAATGCCCTTTTATTTTACTTTGCAGACTAGAATTAAAAAAAGGCTTAGAACAAATAAAGAAAGCCATTTTGGATACAAAGTTTATCAGTACTGTGGAATTGATCTCGGAAATATTTAAGGTAAAGTACTTACAAATGAACGACTGAATACATTTAATATGCTAAAGAATACCTCCAAAAATAAACACATATCCTGTGTTACTTTTTATAAGTGTTGTCTTCATAAGTGTCCCACCATAGTCATTTAGCTGATCTCTGGACACAGGAAACACATTTATTTTAATATTGAATTTTAAAAGGTATTTTACTTAGAGTTATTTTCACTATGGGTATTTGCTTTTCAGAAGATGTGCCATAGGGGACTAGGCTCGTAATTGAGAAAAAAACCATTGGACGACTCATAGCAGATTAGCATGTACTAAAAAGTACACTGTGTGAGTGCTCTTGCTTAAAGGACGGTTTCCTTGCATAAGGACTAAATTCGCGTGTAGCTTAAAATGTGGTCCCCATAAACCATTCCTGTTGAGCTGTATCTGATGAGATGTGATTTCTTCTATAAGCTCAGCAATTAGCGATTGACAAGTGACTCAGTTTTGTTTTAATTACATACCCAAGTGTTATTCTGAAAACATATATCCTTACATATAGTACAAGGGAACAAGTATCCAATCTAATTAATCACAGGTGCTGCCTACACACAATGAAGCAATAGCCATTTGGCTCAAAGTCAATGCTGGGGTGCACAACACAAGGAATAGGCACTATTAGTTAAAGTAATGAAGCAAATCAGTACAGCTGGGCCTGAAATAACTCCCCATCAATCACTGCCCAAGAAGACCTTCCCTTTATTGTTATTCACAATCCTATCCAAGATGGACACAGGAGACTACAAACATGACTACAAACCCCCAACACTGCCAGTGTCTGAACTTCTGCCTTTGTTGCTTTCCTTGTGATATTTTCTGTATATTTATTAGTTTCCTCATTTTTCTGTTTTTGTCATTTCTTTGGTTGTTATTTGCATTAGTTGTATTTGCTTTGTCACTGCCACGTGCAGCTTGTTTTCTTCCCTTCGCTCACGCCCTCGCCCTCCCCATTCTGTTTTTCTATCCACGCGCCTCATTCCCTTATTTGAAATTTCCTGCCACTTCCTGTCTCTTCCTACTCCTACACCTGTTCCCACTACTCATTAGTTCTCTTTTCCCTTATATAATCCCCAGTATTTCTGCAAGTCTTTGCGAGTTTGTTGCCAGTATTTCCTGTCAACTCATGAGTATACTGTACTCCCTCAAGCTTCTCAGGTCATACCTTGTGTTGCCTATTGTTTACAATTTTTTCTTATTCCCTAGTGTCTGGTTGATGTACTGATTACGACCTTCGCTGGCCTCTTGATTTAAAATTTTGGATATCCCTGTTATCCGTGTACCTCTCAAGTGGCCTCTGACCTTTGGACTGTAATTCGATTATAATTTGGATTTCCCTCTCTGCGGTGCATTCTTCCTGAAGAGTTTTGACCCAGACAGTGTGACCAAGAACTTAAATAAAATCATTGAACTGTCACAGTCTGCTCTGCTGCTGCCGTCTCTCCCTCTGCCTGGCCACACCCCTTCCACTCAGCTGAGTCTCATTACCCAGCCAGCATATAAGCAGCTCTGTTTCACTCACACTTTGCCAGATTGTCGTTGCAGCATGCACTACTCTCCAGCCTTTGCCTTCGGTTTGCCTTCCTGGAATCGACTCTGCCTGCCTCTGACTACGTCCTCTCATTCCTGCCCCGGTAAACCTGAAAGTCTTCTGCCTCTGACTCCGAGTTCTGCCTGTGTCTCCTGGTTTCTGGCTGCCATCTTCTGTGTTCCTGTCCAAGCCTGGCTTACTGCTCCCCTGCCTGCCTGAATGGATACTGTCCAGTTGGCCCAGCCTCAAGCCTGCCTGCCCCGGTGGCCCAGTGGTAACTCTCCCACCCGCTGTGTGGGCGACCCGGGTTTGAATCCCACCATTGGTGCCTGCCCCCTTGAGTTCCTGGAAAGGATCCACAAGTTCCTGATCCTGATCTACACCAAGCTACCCTGCTTTGCATTCTGTTTACCCCTGCCCAGAAATCATTAAAAGCCAGTAAAGATTCAGCTGTGTTAATTGTGTTGCATTTGGGTCTTGCCACTGCCCATGACATGAACTGAGTTCCTGCCCCCGTTAGCGTTCTGACTCTGCTCCCTGTCAAACACACCAAGAGTGTTGAGTCAGTACAGCACCAACACACAAATGGACTGCCAGTATCCTGCCCACAGTGGATCTTGACTATAAAAGACTTAAATACTGGCACATCCTAATATGCACGTTATCTTGCAAGCATGCCAAGGATTCAGCTAGGCATCTGTCTACCCGGCTTTTGGACAGGTATTTTCAAATTTAGACTGATTTACATACGTAGGTTAAAATTAAATTTGATATGTAAACTCACACCTGTCTACATTTCATTACTTCTGGCTACTGGTGTAGCTAAATTTTCCACAGCACCCCCGCAAGGCCCAGACACAAGGCCCCTCCCTCCTTTTATTAAAAATAAATCCAAACCAGTTGCTTTTCAAATAAAAAGCAACCATATAGCTAGTGAATAAAGATTCCAGCTGCTGTGATTCATTATTTGAATGTCTAACTAGCTTCTATTCTAGCTCAAACTATATTTAAACTCAAATGCTTAGAAAGACCTTTTACATTATAACCAAATATCTGTCAGCTAACTTTGTATAGCCTACATGGATTTGAAGGGGAAACTGCACAAAAAACTTACTGAGGACAGAGGAGGTGCAGAGAGATGTCATTTGGCAGTCATGTGATTACATTTCTTCATCCTGAGCTTTACAGTAACCTTAGTCTAATTATATCAGCCTGGCTGTTTGCTTGAGAAACTACAGTACTGAATCAGTGGACAGAAAATGTCAGTCACAAAGCTGCAGTCCGCACCCTCGCATTCAGTCGTATTACTGCCACCACTGCAACATCAATGACCATGCACATGCCTCCAGTTTCAGTTGCCCAAGAGTGCAGGCAGCGTTTATCTGAGAAAAAAGAAATATTGTTCTTGATAATGCTCCTAGTCTTAACATGGACAAAATCTCTGAGTCCCTCTAATTTCCCTAGTTTATAATGCATTGAAGGACATGAAGGTTACTATAGCTCATATTTTTTTCAGATTTTCATTATTTTTTGTCCATTATTTAATTGTGTTTTATGAGAGAAGCACCTCAATGCAATTCAGCAATAAATAAATGAATAAATAAAATGTGGCAGAAGGTAAATGTTTTCATAGACCGTCTTGTATTGCTCACATACAGAAATAATATTTTAAGGGAAAAACATGTAGTGTTTTTTATGCTCTTTTTTTTCCTTTTTGTGCACAATCATTTGACAAAGAACTTTTACAAAGCTTTCCATTTCATCATATCATCCGTTTGACATTTTCTGATTAGGTTTATAAAAGTGGGTGTTTTCCATTACCCTTAATTATCTTTGATTTAATGACTTACCACAAAGAAATGATGATAAGGTTCAATTCCATCTTTCCCAGCAAACTTTAATTGCCCACTTTCTGGACCAACAGGAAACCAGTACATTCTGTATCCTTTCTCTAATCTACTGCTGCACCCATATGCAGTACAGTTGTTAAAAACTCATTCATGTTGAAACAACAGCGATAACCCAAAAGAAACAACATGGCTCCGTATGGCACATGATCAGATTTTTCTGCGGCCATCAAGGCGAAAATCTCTATAAAAGGGACTCAACTGCCGCCTCGACTAAAGATGGCAGTTTATCTCCACAATGGGGGGGGGGGGGGGTTGCAGAAGGACAAAACGTGGACTCTCTGTGGACTCTCCTCGTGGTGGAGGCAACAGGGATTTCTGTGTCGATATGACCACAGCCACTGTTGCAAAGACGGGAATGATTTATGGCAGTGCTGAGGTCACTGGGCCACACCTGTCCTAATCTTAGCCATCATCTTCAGTGAGATGATTCTCGCCAGATGGATGTCAGATACATCTGTCTGCTGACATCCGGTACAGTAGATGAATAAAAAAAATGTATTTACAAGTCCATTTTTTATGATGAACACATTTGCGATATCATACATCTTCATCATGGCACTATAATTCTTTCATCAGAAATAAGGCACAAACATTTTGATGCACATTTTTCTCAATAAAAATATTAAACCAACATGAAACTAGGTCCTCTTCACATCATCTATAAAATTAAGGTGATTTGCTTTCCCTAACAGTGAATACATCATAATAAAGCAGGGTATATTTGCAAATACTGTCATGCCCTCCCTTCTTTCTGGCTTTATGGTTCTACTATTGCAGTTTTTCATTCATTGTTGATAAGAAATAATACATTCCCCGCAGGTCAGTACATCAATGTCTTTATGCTTTTATGGAGGCATAAACTAAACAGCCTGCTATAAATACATCTGCTTTAGTGAAGGACACACGGGGAGGCTGTTGAGCAAAATGGTACCTTCTCTCATGTATTTAAAATGTATTCTCAGTGCAAGAAACACCATTTCTCAGACCGCAACTTTTTTCGTGCATCACAAACAGCAATACTCAACGTTATATCCCCAAACCCCAATATACAAAACTCAGTAGCGATTTTTCATTTCCGGTTGGTGGTAACATTATCCTAGCAAGAAACATTTTCTCATTTGCATGGGAGTAAACCTTGAAATCCTTGGCAGGTGTACTTCATACTCCTCGATTAGACTTCCAGATTAGTCTCCGCTTCTGCTCTTTTCAGTTTTGTATTTTCCTGGTAAAGAAGAACTGTATTTCCGAATGCTTCTGTGACTCGTGGCTATTTCATTTCCCCATGCAGCGATGGAATAATCACTGTAAACCTGAACCATATTTTTGGAGTTCTAAAGCCAACTAAAATAATACACCATAAGATACAGAAGAAACCAGAGCAGAAGTAAGTTCTTACATGCAAGCCATTTAAATGTTGTTATGGTATTAAATTTACTGTGATTAGGAAAGAAGATTAATCACTTCAGTTCACTAGCTTTCTGAAGTGATCTCAACATGGCAAACCAGTCAGTAATCCTCATGAGGAAAATGTCAGCTGTGACAGCACTGGACATGTAGTTAAGTCTCTGTTCAAAAAGTGACAAAAACTATAATAGACTCTACCATGTCATCATATGTTCCACCTGGCAACTGCAAATGTGCAATTTGACAAGTGACTGAACACCACTTGGAGCATTTTTATTCTCAGATATCTTCACAACAAAGGTTAAATACATCACTGACTACAAAGGCATGCCACAATTTAATCAACCTACAGTATTTCAATTTGGACACATTCACTGTTAAAGCTACAAATTTATTCTGTAAGTCCACCAATGCCTCTTAATAACTGTCACCGTGCTTAAAAAATGATGCCCTCACTAAAATATAAATTTTTTATTGGCAAGTTACTGTAGCTTTCTGCATTAAGAGTTACGGTCACTGCAGTCCTACAACAGCACTGCTTCCACACAGCAAGAAGGTCATGGGTTCAAATCTGACCTGGGGCCTTTCTGGAAGAAGTTTTACATTCTAATCCCATCTCTGCGTGAGTTCCCTCCGCGTACATGAGTTTCCTCTTACAGCCCAAAAACACGCATCTCAGGCTAATTGTTCTCTCTGCATTGCCCATGAGAGTATATGAGTGAATGGTGCGTATGCCGTGCAATGGATTGCTGAGTTGTCCAGAGTGTGTTCCTAGCTTTTACCCATAGTTAGCCGGGATAGGCTCCAGCTCCCCCTCAACCCCAATGAGGAAGAAGAGGTATAGATAATGGATGAATTAATGGAATTCTGGTTTGTTGTGAAAACTCATCCTGCATCCAGTCTAGTCAGCAGAGATAACGTCTATTGCCATTTTCTTTTCTTTTGAGCATCAGGTTATCCATTATTATATTGTATGTTAAATTTATCTGCACCCATAATTACCTTTATTTAAATAGTGCACCATGAAAATGGTAAGCATATCAGATAATTCTTAAATTATAAATTCAATCGAGGCATTTCCTGCCTCAGCAGTCCAGTAGCACAAAAGCCACTTGTGACGATGCGTGTCGTGATGAAATTTGAATTAGTGCAAGAGTCATTGTGTGCTGATTTATACTGGCCAATTGTGCGTCACCTTATTACCCAGGTTAAGAGGCAGAGGCTCAAATTTAAATTGCCTGGAACACCTTGTGAAGGCAGTTTGGACTAACATAGTGTCTGAGTGCTCACCTGGAACAGAAGGACAGTGAGGTGCCTTGTCTTGAATTTTACAGTGTGCAGTCCACTGACAAACAAGCATGCCCCCTGGGTAAGGTGACATGGAGTTACAGCACAATTACCCCTTTCCATCTATGTAATGTTGGTTTTAGACAGAGTGGCTTTGGGCACCATTTATCTTTCGTATGACTCAGCAGAATTGAACATAATTTCAAACAGGCAATGAAGAGGATGGCTGACAGGCAGACTACACCCTACTGTAAAAGTTTAAATCAGCTTAAACTCAAGAAAGGCTCATTGCTGACTGTGGACAGGCCCTTAGAATAATACTGAAGCACAACAGCGTTGGAAAATATTGGAACACGCTCAAAAACTGAGGTGCGATTTGAAAATGCTAGTGCTCCCTGATATTCTATTCTTTTTTTCCCTCAAATTTACCCTCCAAGATAGAATTCTTGGCCAGTGAAATCATTGTAATCCCCTATTGCACGGATGGGGAATGGGCACCTGAACAATTGAATCCACAAAACCACCTGATATTCTATCATTATTTTTGTCATCATAGTATTTTATGACTCCAGTGCAGTTTAATTTAATTTAAAGACAGTTTAATTTTCTCTCACTTGCCTCCTTCACCCATCTACAAAGGTGATAGATTTTTTGCAGAGGGGTATTGTTTTCAATTTCAATGCCATTTGTCAATCACCAATGTGGTTAAATGAAATTACATAAAATTTTACGGAAAGGAGTGCAGTGGGCTAACAATCACCTGATTAAATTTTGGAGCTAATTTCATCAGGATCAGGTTCAAGGTCACCAAAAAACATTTTTCTTTTTCTTCACAATAACTTCTGATAATTTTTCACTTCCGCTTCAAACCATAGGCTGACTATTTTGCGACATCACTGGGCTTGTTCGTTGTTGGGGTCCAATGTCAGAGGGGTCCCAGGTTAATTAAAACCAAACCCGCTAAAACTTGTTTCTTGGGATGTGTATGTTGTGCCTAGCTCCTCCTGCACTGTCACGTTTTCTCAGTGGTTGAAAAGAAGTTAAAGGCTAAAGCTCTATATCATTTTTTGCCCCCAGCTCATTCAGATACGCCTCAGGATCATTCAGCTGGTGCTAATTTTTTTCTGGTTCTGTCCTGAATTTTTCAATACTGGTAGATTAAAACTTCTGTACAGCCAATTAGACTGGGAAGGTGGCCTAAAAAGGTACAATACATTGGAATATGGTTTTCAATACAAATTTGTTTGATATTTGCTAATTTTCCGGCTAATTGTTTGTTGTTAAGACCATTAAAGGCTTAATAGTTTGCAATTTTGAGCTTAGCTCATTTTTTGCTCAGGAGTGCACATGGCTGAGTGAAACAGATGAGCATCTGAAAAAAGAAAAGGTGTGAAGGAAAGGGCACAAATGATATATGACATACCTCATCACACAGCTTGTTAAAACCTTACCATTTGTAGCGAGGCAATCTTGTGCAAGCGCTGCAAAAATGGCAAAATTGATTCAGAAGCCACTGAAGAGCTCCACTATTTGGCCATACACATCCAAACTGCCAAAAAAAAAAAAAAGTGTTAATCTTCAATCAGTTTTGTTTTTGCATATCTTTGACACTTCTTTTTTACATCTTTTTGAGATACATGGCCGGTATAAATAGAAGAGCTGTGATTCTGCACTCTCAGAGGAAAATTACAGTAAAAACACATCTCTGTTTTTAAATAAAAATTCCCTAATGTCCACAGAAAGTGTAATAATGTTCTTTTCAAGAACTAATAATACCTCAAAGGTATGTGCAAAAAAGGGTGGTAATAAATGAATCATGTATAGCTGACTAGAAGTACAATTTTATGTGAACCAATCGGTATTTAGAGCTTTTCAGCCACTCTATGTACCTTATTTTCTGTGACTGTGGCGCTTGCAATGAGCATACTTTAGATCTGAGCCAGCGATTTTTTCCCTTTGGCTGCTTTACCTCTAAGCCCCTTCTTTGTCGTACAAATATTTGACCCACTGAGCTGGGGAGACTAATTATAAAACACCAGCATGAGTAACTGCTGAACCTGCAGGCAGGTAACCCAAGGGGGATCTCAGTGCCCTCTGTGTTCAGTGAAGGTTGAAGAGTTCTATCTTTCACTGAAAACCTATATTCTCTCGGTACCTTTATCAAAAGAGAAAAAACACAATCCATCAAATTACTGAAGAATACCAGGTGTAATTCTCCTGTCCATTAGCACAGAATTGCAAGAATTATTAAGTCCGACTCCTAAGATGTTATTTTTTTTCTTAATAAATACCAAAAATGATTCTCTTGACCACAAAATGCACTATTGTAATGAGGTGCCCATGGTAAACATCTCTCAGGAGCAAATGTAACTACAAAGTGCCTTTTATCATTTGCAAGAAAAATGTGATTACAGTCTATTACAGTTAACAGCCTACTTCGTGGTACCAGGGCCAGATCTAGAGGTAGGTGGGGGTAAGCATCCCCCACCCAAATTTCTCCAGTTTGTCACGTGCTATAACCCATTTCTCACGAAAAAGGGAATGGAAAACAGTTGCCCACCACACATCCCTGTGACAAATGCTCACCACCACTCAGACCAGTATAGAATAGGGCCTAGTGGGCTTCCGAAAAAATACATGCAGATCAGTGACAGAGCAGGCCAGCACAACAGGATTATTTCAAGCAGGTGTGCTAATGAATGCCTGTCCTTACTGCTGATGACATTCTTTTTATAGCGCACAATGGAAACTACTGTTATTCTCTACTTCTCTCACACTTGCCTCCTTCCCCCTCCGGACCCCAGCATCTACAGCAATGAACTGTTCTCTCAGATCTATTCAAATTCAGTAGAGTCAGTCTGTCAATCACCTGCAAGAAACAGGACTGAGCTGCGTGCTCATGTATGTAATTTAGACCACCTCATCCTTTATTTGAGCACAGCTTCAATGAATAAACAGCATAGGAGGAGTATATATTTTCACTGAATATCATTCACAGAGCTGGAGACCTCCGCACATGGTAGGCAGGCTCTGATGCCAAGAAAAAAGCCAGGAGAGAATGTGGGTAGTTCATGAAGATGGAGCCCATAAGAATACAGATTTGATTTTCGCTTCCACTCAGCTAGATCTCATTAGGCACATTTGTGCAAGGTACTTTGCTTTCTTTTCTCCTTTCATCTCACCATTCAGTCTTTTCACCATGAAAGGTGAGTGCAAGTCCCGTTTTACTTTAAAGCCTTAATAAAATCCCATGCAAAAATGTGCCTGACTGCCACTGAAGTAGTCATACTCCTGGGCATATGGTTGGTTGACTCAATGTATAAACATAGCTGGATGGCAATTCCTTGACGCACACATTGTAGTTATGATATGGCAGGTTAAACCTATCCCTGCAGTGTCATTAAGAGAGAGACAGTGGTACGGGGGAACATCCTCGTGTTGGCGGGTCACTGTGATGACAGTTTAAAATGCACCATTTCCTCAACAGTGAAATGGTTGCCTTTTTTTCGAGAAGTATGTTTATCACCATCTCTTTTTTTCTCCCTCTATCATTAAGGCATTGATATCAGAAAGGCTTTTTCTCAGGTAAATGGGACAACAATAACTCTGTATAAATACATGCTCTTTACTATACTGTAGTTTTCTACCCATACCCTTAAAAATAAAATCACACAATAGTTTCCTTTATACTGTTTTCAACTAAATGTAGGCTTAAAAAAAATTACAAATCAATTAATTCTATTTTTATTTGCTTTTTACATACCGTCCCAATCCTTGTGGAATTGACGTTGTAAATTTAACATAGTTATTCTTATTTTCTTCTTGCCACGCCATTCAATTGATCATTTAAAAAAAAAGCAATAGCCTCGGCAAGGATTGTATCTGTAGCTGTTATATCTGAATACTGTAATTGTATCTTGTTATGTCTGTACTCTCCCCATATGATTTATTCTGTCTCATGAGTTATGCTTGGGTAATTTTCCAACAAAGACGAATCTAGATCTGATGGATTTGCATAACCAATTGATTCCGTGACCCTTGACCTCATTTAATGTCCAATTATCATTTCAGCAGCCTGATTGACAGGTTCCAGTCAAAAGGAATTGGACACAGTGTTTCAATTCAAGTTGGGATGAGTGAGGAATCTTGTACTCAGAAAACAGAAAGTGCAAATGACAGCGCGTAATCCAGGAGGCAGCTCAAGAAAATATGTACACCATGTTTCTGACAGAACATTGCCTTTCAAAGTGACTGGTTATCTATACCTACCTACATGGCAACAGACTCAAGAATTTTTTCCTTTCTGACAGACGCTGTGCAAAATAATGTATATTAAACCATTATTTCCTTTATTTAGCAAACATCTTATATGTTTTGGCATGTCAACAAAAATATGAACTAGCAAACAATAGCTTTTTCAGTTGTTGACTGGCAGAAAATTCTTGTGTGACTAATCAGCAATTAAATCACTTTTTACAAGTAAATACCATGCTCACAAAAGCTGCTTTCCCTGTTAAATTAAGCAAATGGTAGTCATATTACTGAAAATTGAAATCCATTAGCACTCAGGCGAAACATGCTGCTTGCATCCTGGTTGATTTCCGCCACTAGTGATTTCTGCCAGTGGACAAATACTCAACATTTCTTCCACATTATCTGCACTAACAGAGTACCGCAGGTGCCATTTTCTCATTAGAACATGAACACGGGATAGGTGGATACTTAATGGAGCATAAAATGAAAGCTGTGTTTTACTCTCCTCAGTAAGTCATAATTGAGATCCAGCCTCAGCAGCTGTCAAGATGCCATAATATGTCAGTGAAGCAATGGAAATGAGTCTTGTTGCTATTAATACAGAGTGTAAACTATTACTCTTAGAGATGTAAGCTAACTGAATACTGCAGAAATTGGGCCTGAAGCATTCATAAGAATGCATGAAACAGACACACAAGCCATGGAAATAGCGTTGCTTGATTTCATAACTATTTGGTAAGTCACTGATATTTAGGCCAATGTCTTATTTGATTTCCCTTTTTATTCCGTCCAAAAAGTTTTTCTTTTATTGGATAATCACAAAAAAGTGCACAGGGTAGAGATGATTGTTCCTTCTTCAGATACTCTTAAGCAAAGCGATTGAACAGAAAGCAATCTTGCTGCCATTGCTGAATTTTAGATTTCTGTTTTAAGGATTGGATAGGGAGGTTGCTCAAACAATAATTTTCTGTGTATTGCAGGGAACTGCACTGGTCACAGAGGAGACCTTAGAAGCAGAATTTGACCTGAGTGGTGTTGGGTGCTAAGTGAATAAACACTGCTCTCGAAAGAAACTGGTGGGAGTCGAGAGGGAAAGAGGGATATGAAGAAAGAGAAAAGTGAAAGAAAAAGAAGACATAAAGAGAGACAGACGTGTATGAAGAGTATCCAGCTCTGCTACCAACACGCCCCCAGGTATTCTGTCGACATAGCATTGAAGTCCAAATAACTTAGTAATCCTGTGTTTATTTCCCGGGCAATGACAAACTGCTGTTGTTCCCTTTGTATGATAAACATGAGGCAGTGTAGTACAATGACGTACAACTTACAAGGTTTGAAGCCAACATCCCTGCTGGAGGTTTCTGTTGTACTTTTGAGAAGGATGCATTTGTTACAGCAAATTTATGCAAAAATTTATCTCAAATCTCTCTGAACAACTATCTGCTGAACGTTGAATGACCAGAACTAAATCAACAGCTGAACAACCATGTGAAAAAAAATGCATTTGTAATTCAAGGCAAGATGTATTGAGCATGTAGTATCAACAAGCTAAATGACGGCAAAATTTTCACTGTTGCAATGATATAACATAGCATAAACACCAGGCTTTGAAGAAGCATGAATTCAAGGTCATTTGGGATCCCAAGCAACATGTTATTAGCCAGTCTCTCACCTTCCAAATGCTATCACAATAAAAATGACAGCAACAACTACTGTCTCAATGAAACAATCTAATCATTGCTTATCCCTTCTGATCCATATTACAGGATGCAACCCTAAAGTAGCCTTTTTTTTAACTAACAGCAGTGTCATAGCTCTTCATTTAATATCTAGATATACCATCTACTGCTGCTAGCTTGGACTGACATTTTTTAAATAAAAGCATTGTACAAATGACTTGCAAGCAGTACACCCTCAATAACAATTTTCATCTTAATGAGTGGCTTCTGACATAGGTTTAAAAAAAACAAAACAAAACAAAACAAAACAAAAACTGGTAACTCTGTCTTATTGGAATGACAGTTGTCAAAAAAACACGGGGGGGGGGGCTGCTGCGTTTTGTGTACTGCACTGAACTGCTGCTGCAGGACAGTGGCGTGCCAGTGCAGAACTGCTCCACCAAGGGACTGGCTTAGGGCACTGAGTTACTGTCTCAGGGCACTCAAATTGTACTGCTGTGACTGGCCTGTTCCACTAGGAGACTCGCTTGAGACCACGGTACCGGCAGACTATAGTTATAAACCTCTATTTCAAATCCTGTCTCATATGCCGCAGAAAGAAAGCACCACAATCAACTGGAATAAACTAAGCTGACTGAAAAGTGGGATTAGAATTCAACGATGTTGCTGGTCAAATCATAACCTGCTGAATTTTTTATCGTTCATTACTTAGATAAAATGAATCTGTTCATATCATCTGTAATTAAGTGATAAGCTAACACTATCCCTGCTATTTTTATTTAATGTTAATCTGGTTTTGTTAGGTGTCATTAGAAAGTTTGAAGATGTGCCAACAGGGGCAAACATGCTGCAACGGCCTAAAACATGTCCTATAGGAGACACGTCCTATTATAGTGGAATAATCCCCAATGCCCCAGTGCAGTGATGGGGACACTGTGCTGAAGGAGACGCCGTCTTTCAGATGAGATGTTAAACCCAGGTCCTGACT
Source organism: Gymnothorax javanicus (assembly GCA_029692085.1). Classification (NCBI taxonomy): domain Eukaryota; kingdom Metazoa; phylum Chordata; class Actinopteri; order Anguilliformes; family Muraenidae; genus Gymnothorax; species Gymnothorax javanicus. The sequence goes on along the minus strand of CM056203.1, from coordinate 64,601,785 downwards.
CACTGTTGTCATTAAAGATCCTATGATACTTATCGATAAGAATAGGGGGATCCCCGGTGTCATGGCTAAATTTCCAACCTGGCTCTTTTGACCTGCCACCTAATCATCTCCTGATCTAATTGGCTGTGCAATTCGTCCTCTCCCTCTCCACCTCAACCCCCAGGGCTCCCTTGAAAAAGAGATTTCAATCTCAAAAGGACTTCCCTGGTTAAATAAAGGTTAAATAAATGCGCTGCAAAAACAGAAAAGATGCAAACTCAAAGGCACTCAAACCACAAAAGCAAATGCAAAAGACAAACGCTGCATCTCCACATCAACACAATGGAAGGGCTCCCAGCTGCTATGGACAGCGCCAATTAGAACAGCTTTTACTTTTGACCTGAGCGACACTAGCCAAGTTAGCTAAGTCGGCAAAAAGGCAAAAACGTCATCGGTGCACAAAACGCCATCAGCACACAGCTTTTTCCCATGGCACTGTTGACCGGAAATAGTTCAACTTTTGGAACACCGCTGGGCTCAGTTTCACTTCTCGCTCACCAACAAATCAAAATCGAAAATTGGGAGGGACTTACAATATCAACAGCAATCTGAGAAACTTTTCCTGCTGCCAGAGTCACGTTTCTAATCAATCAGCCAGATACAGTTTATGTTTTCTTTTTGTTCCCCATTTAGTGACACTAGGTTTGCTGACACATTACCCAGTATTAATGTTTACCTCAGTTGTAGAGCCTAACAGCTGTAGCTAGCTAGGTACTCTGAAATTGATTTGGTTCCCATTTATTTGATTCTGGCTAGCTATGTTTCCCAAAGCATGGATGCATGCTACATTAGCAACTTGGCTACATAGTTCGAACCACTGGTTTTATTCGGTTCCAATTTCACTTTTGAGAAATGAACATTCATTAGCTTAGTTGCTATGATTATTTGTGATTTCTATTAATTGAAATAGAAAATCTTGAAATTTACTACAATGCGTAGTGGAAATTCTAAGATGGTTTTTGTAACTTTTGCAAAGATCAGTACTTGAGTGTAGTGCTCTGCAAATGTGATCATGGGCGCTTCCAGCTCTGAAAGTGCTGCCTGTGGACATAGGTCTTCAGTGTCTCTTCATCACAGTTACGTTAGCATTAGCAACAGGGCAGAATAATGTAACTAGCTATTTGCTTTGCTTAACGTGTATGTTAACTAGTTCATGTCACCACGTTATCTCTGCTTGAATGAATGTCTAAAGGCATCAACTCATACATAAAATTATTCACTTTTCTTGAATACAGTCAGCAAAGTTAGCAGCTTGCCGGATGACTGCCAGTGTTTTAAACCGCGCACTTGCCTGCCAATATGGTGATTTTTGATTGAGTGACGTCAGCTACCAGAGCTCAATAGTGCTCTAGGGTTAATCAAGATATCAACGGTTTTTTTCTACCCTAAAAATTCACCCTGCACTCTGCAGTCTATATACATAATTCCCTCACTGTGAATGTCAGTTTACACCCCACTCTATACCAGACGCAACTGCTTCACTTTTCAAATCACTTATGCATTTCCTATTGATTATTTGTCTGCAGCTATGCCAATAATTACTCATTGAAGACGATGTTTGCAAGCACTGTCTTCCCTTGAGTAAGGACCCAGAAAAATTCAGCAGAGCAAATGGATTTCGGAGCACGGTTAATGTGCAGCTGTAAGGTGGTTAGAATAAGAAAATGAATATTGCAACGCCAAAACATCATGGAGAATATATAGGGATTTCGTCTTAAGCCTTACTAAGTTTAAAAGCTCTATGGTATATTGGCTATTGATTAAGCCGCAGAAAAGATGAATGGGGATTAAGTCTGATGAAACTGCTTTTTACAAATATATTTTTGGAGAAAGCCATTTAACGTAGCACTGCTTCGCCAGTTCAGATCTTAATTCTTGAAAGGACTTGTTTTTATGCCTTACACGCAATCTCTTTTGCATCCTGAACTATAAGCGCTGTAAACCATGAAAGATAAAACCTCTGATATGGGAGAGTTATGAATGCCTCAGTGGATGATCCAAGAGAGATAGCAATACAGCGCCACCTCTACGGCTTCACAGAAACCCACAGAAAGAATAGAAATGGTGGAAATTGAAGTGGAATTTCATTAGCAACTAATTATTAGGTGATAATGAGTGTTACTATTTCTTTTCATGACACATCTCCTTTGATTGCACAAGTAGATTAAATCAAGCTAAATTACCCCTTTTGAACTTCATATGCTGTCTGTTAGCATTCTGAAGATGTAGCTAGACCGAGGGAGGAAATGTAAGAAGTCACTGCTAGAAAGATGAGCAAGTAAGAGATAAACAAAACAGACTGGAATTTTTAACAATGACCTTTTTACACATGCATATATCTTCACAAACCATTACATATTTCATTTTATTCCCTCAAGCTACTGGGTCTGGAAAAACACGCATGAAGCTCATTCCCTACTGCACAGCTTTATTTTGTGAATTGCAAGAATTTATGAGCAACTAATTTGTCTACTAGGAAAACTTGATTCACTCTTAATTCATTACAGTCAGTGTGTGATTTGCTGTATGGCGATTGTTCAAAACAGCGTTAAATTAAGTAGATGTTTTGCACAGTTGAATGTCCTGAAGGAAGAAAAAATTTGGCAAAATTTGAGGCAGAACATGGGTATGTCCAGCCACAAAAGGCTATAAAGTTTCTTTTCAGCAAGCTTGTTTTTGCTTAATCTGATCTTTTCATTAACCTTGTGAACAAAAGTCAGATTGATCAGATTTATCGCAGATCATCAGTAACCAAACAGGCAATGGGCTATCCAGTGCCGACTCTAACCATTTTGGTGCCCTAGGCGAGATTAGGATTTGGTGCCTTTTGAATTGATGTCAACCAGGAGAATAATGCAAGTCCTATCTTGTGCAAGGGACCACAGAATCACAGTGTATTCAGAGTGCAAATCTGTGGGTCTACAGAGACGACCATTATCGCATAGGACTAGCATTGTCATCAGTAACCAAAGTAATCTTAAGTCATTATCAGTTTCATTCTGCTGCCATCGGTCAGCCAGCTCTCAAGGACACATTGGGGGCGGAAGAGAAGTGCAAGAGTGGCAGATTGCACACTGGGGTCTGACGGGGCTCAGAGACCCATTTGTAATGATTGACAGGGACAAGCACATACGATGACCCTCCCTCTCCTGCTGCACCACATCACCCAGGACATTTTCTACTCCCTATGCGGGCTTCCAGTGGTGCATGTAACCATGGCATATTTTCAACAAAATGGAAGGTGAATCTACTCACTCAGGATAAAGACTCCAGGGTATTCCATTATTTTTAACCTTGCAAGATGACTAGCTGGGCCAGCAATCCAACTACAACCAGCTAGGTAGCTAATAGCTATCTGGAGTAATACTATAAAATGTGGCGATTAAAAAAAGTCCCATTATTATAGTTACTTGCACAACTTTTAATTTCTGCCTGACGTAATGCTGTATTTTCTGTAAGTCTTATGCCACTGCTGTGACAGCCTACATTGTCTGCTGATTAAAATGTTTATTCTTAAATGATCCAAAACACAAACAAAGAAATATAGTGGGACCCTGCGAAGCAAAACACCTGTAGTAACATTTGCAGTATTTCTGTACCATATATTTGCACATCAAACAATAAGTGATCCAGCATTTGTCATGTTTTGTCTGCCATATCTCATAAATTTGGTGGAGTGGAGCCGTATCAGTTGAAATTTGCATGAGAGAGTTATGAAAGGAGATGTTAGGTAGGTTGCCTAAATTTGTTTATTTTTCCAAATGCTGTTGTTATTCCATTTAAATAACATCGCAAAAACAATAACGCCGCAAAATGTAAGTATTACTTTAATCCAACTGGCTAGCTTGGTGTTGCTTCTGCTTTACTGTATCAAACCACAGGATCTAACTCAGATGCAGTCAGAACGAAGCCTGATTCACAAGTATTTGTTGTGTCTCAATGTGTCTTGGTCTCTTGGATACAGAGGTTCCTGCAACATACTAATCGTGAAGCTAAGCTGTGTCAAAGTCAGCATTTTATGAGCCAGAAGGGATTTTAGCCTACCTATAGAATGGCATTGAGGGCAAGGTTCAGCAGAGATATCTGGGAAAAACAATTGCTGTTTTACATGGGAAAGAATTCCAACACAAACATACACTTAGTGCTGTGGCTCTGTGTAACAGCCTATGGCGAAGGACCTACCTAAGCTAAAGTTGCATCATAAATGCATCATAAATGTGCATATTTACTGATATGATTTAATGTCTACTGTTGACACTACATAACCTGACTTCAACCCAAGTAATGTACACTTGGGTATCCCATGAATGCCCCGGTCTCCATGAAAATGAGTCATGTTTTTAATAACTTTGTCTCTAAAGATATGATATTGTGCACAGAGAATTTGCTTTGGGATGACTTAAAACTAAATTAGAAGAACAATGTTGTGCTTCACTTAGTTTTAATTAGCACGCAGAACAGCACTGAGTCCTTTAACTCTGGCAATGTCCTTTGGTGATACACACTGCTCATAACAGGAGTCTAGATGTGATGCTCAGGCCAGCCACTCAGAGCAATTCAGCGATGTCACTGAAGAAGACCTGGAAATTGGAGTAAAACAATCTCATCGCGCCCACTCAGTTGCACCACAGTCCGTGGATGTGAGGCCAATACTAGCACAGCATCTGTGATGGCTTACCAGCTAATCAATACACTTCCATTACCGTGGTACCAACTAAGCACGTGTGAACCGCCAGAGCCGGAGTGGATACATTGTCTTCGAACTTGGTTGGAATAGAGGCTGTGATCAGGGTATTGGAATTCTCAAAACGAGCAGGCAGGGTACACCATCTGCTCAAAAAAAAAAAAAAAAAAATGGTGACGATTATGGATCCCCTGGTGTCCATGACAGTGCAGAGTATTTTTATGGACAGGGAGGAATAATAAATCAATTCAGATACTGCAGCAGGGGGCTTGCTTTGGTGAGGGACTGGTGAGGAAGCATCGTGTGGACTTCCTCCTGTTAGAGATTGGCGATGCCTTCCCCCAAAGGAGAGAGTATTTTCAGAGTGGAATATGACAACGAGTGATGTCTGATTTCTAAAAACAGCTGACAGTGACAAATTATGAACCTTTTTATAGTGTTCTAATGGTGATGATTAGCCATCCTATGTCACTGTGATTCATATCCGCTTCTATCTTTCCAAGAAGCTTTAGAGAACTTTTCTCTGTCACTGTGTCCAGGCAGAGCGGCCCCATAGAATGAACTTTCATGGACAATCTGATGTCTGTCACTGATTTCAATGAGGGAGGGGTGAAGGAAGGGATGGGTGAAAACTGAGGTGTGGAACACGTAAAACAGGGTTCTGTAATTCTGTTCCTGGAAAGCTTGAAGCTTTGGTAGTTTATGTTCGCAACTTAAACTCAGCATAGCCAACAATTCAGACCCGGGTAACCGGACGAAGAGTGTGCAATCAACTGTCATTGATGAATCAAGCTTAATGTTAAAAACAAACAGATCTTGTAGCTATGTAGAAGTGCCCTCATGTGCAAATCAAAACATAAATATTAACTGGATCCTGTCATGGATGAGCAGTATGTGGTCCATTATTAAAATCATCTTCACCCCATTCCATTACCATCTGACACTGTCTGATCCATGCACACAAAAGGGTGCAAATTTATCCACAGTTGAAACCGTGCGGTACTCAGCAGTAAATCTTGCATTATATCAAATGTTCCCTGTGAAGAATCAGGTCCCTGCTTACCAAAAACTAATATAGGCTAAACTTAAAAAATAATTTTCCAGAAAATACATTGAGACACAGATCATTGAAATTCTCATCATGCCTTTTCAGTTATATACAGGTCTAATTCTATCCCATTGCAGTGTTCAGGAGGCACTGTGGAGTGAGTTTGGAATAATAATGAGATATGCTGGTTATTAGCATATACTGTACGTTTGGATGTAAATGTGTAGGGAGAAGGGCGGGAAAGGAAGCTTAAATCTGAGTGTTACATACTTGCATACAGAAAATCCATGCCTGTTCCACATGGTGTACGACGCGCAAGACGAACCCGCTCTCCCCGTAAATCCATGGGATTTATTAGCACAACTTCCTCCCCTAAAATCCAGACAGTTTATCAGGTTGCACATCTGCAGTATATCTTTCAAGTGTTGCTCCCATTCTCTGCTACTATCGCTCTGGCTGAGACAAACAAGTGCCATATAGTTGTGGCAGGAGATGAAGATAGTGGACAGGAGGTCAGGCAGGTGAAGAATGCCACTGGGTGTCCGACCTCACAGATGCGAGTGAGGGGGCACGCAGTAAGAACTGGTCTGGAGAAATAAATGCATAACTTTGTGTCCCTATACCGCAATATACATTCATATTGGCACACATAACCTCACAACAAATTTGACAGAAAATCAGCCAGTCCAATCAGCCTCTGTAAGGTGATAGAGTCCTTTTTCCCCTGAAAGTTTTGTTAGTATTATATACATATGAAAACACTTTCACCAAGAAACTTAGAAACAATATCAGAAATCTTTGCCTGTGACCTTTAAACACTGCCGGTGTGAATGCCATCTTTGTGAAGCCAAGAAGTGTTTCCCTCAGTTGGTACTTGGCATCCTTTTTGTGGTCTAATTTGCACTGTTTAAATCTTTGTGTGAGCAGAAGATTTCTTCAGTGTCTCTTATAGACACACCTCAAATTTAAAGCATTATCTGTATATAAAGAGCACCATTTAGGGAAAAGAATCAATGCCCTGACACTTAAGCACTCTGGTGATGTCAGGGGGATGGGTGCGGAGGCCCAGACGTGACCGAAGTGTAGGGGTCTAAAAGCTTCCCACGTAGTGAGACACCACTAATAAGCACAAAAAGGGAATGTATTCCCCGGCAACAGTGCCAAAAGAAAACCCAGATAAGCGAGCAAAAATTTCTCAGTAAATAGAACCAACCGAACAAAAAAAAAGAACAGAAACAGCCTCCAACTCCCAGCAAGGAGGGGGAACTTAGAGGCTCAGAGTAAAGGGAATAGACTCAAATAACTTGGTGAGGGGGACAGAAGCACCTCCGCTCTAGAAGCAACAAGCTGGAAAAGAGGTTAGACTGCTCACTAAACCCCGCAATAGCCCACAACTCAGGCTGTGCCGGGGCAGAGTGACAGCAGAAAACCGAAAGAAGGTCCAGATAAGGAATAGAGACCTTATCGGAGGCAAAACTTTCAACGCAAAGAAGGATTCTAAAATAGCCTCAAATATGCAGCTAAACCCTGTTCTAAGGCTGACTGCTGGCTTGGTAGTGTTCAAGCAGAGTGACACAAAAGCACAGAGCACTGCTAAGGCAAGTCTTAAATACTGCCAAACACAGCATGAATGAATTAAGCCGCTAATTTACTGAGTCAGAGCTCTGACGGGAGCCTGCCCTACTGAATCAGCGCTTGACGAGAAAATGAAATTGAGCAGGTAAAAACCATGACAGGTAATGCTTGGCAATGCTCATTTTTGGTCGCTCTTGAGGTGTGACTCATGGCACTGCTTGACCTGTAAAACTTACAATGATTTGTTTACAGACAATCTGGTAGCCTATATCAGACTAATCAAACAAGGACAGTCAGTTTATTGAGCAAACGGTTTCAATCTACATTTTTGATACTTTTCTTGAAAAAGGTGTATCAATCCATGAAATTTATATTCCTGAATCTGGCTCCATTTGTAGAAATTTACCTTGGACTAATGCCTTTAACACATAAAGGTTTATGATGCAGCATCTGCTCCTGTGGTTAAGACATACTTATACTCTCTTTCAGATAACAAGGGCCATTTGTTTCCTCTTAAGTGAGGAAAAATCGTTTGAAGGAACTGGCCTACAGCACAGACAAAATTGCTTTCCTGAAAATATATTGATGTTGCACAAACAATGATCAGCAGATAGAACTGATTGATTTTGAGCTTTTGTGAGTAAGAGGAAGAGCTACTCTACCCTTGGAATGCCGTCCACGTTCCATGAAGATATTGATTACTGATGTGCGTTCGGGAACTGTGTTAGCTCATGCAACTCCTACATGGCAGCTTTGTCCATTTTGTGCAGCAGAAATCTTGGATCAGTGACAGTAAATGCTGATTCTATTTCTCCCGTGCCTTGACTAGAAGACAGTGGGAGCCTAATTGTATTGACAGATGAAAAAAGACTGGTTGCGCTGAGAATTTTGAAAAAAAATACCCCACTTGTTTTCTCCTTGTGATACATCATACAGCAAAGCCACATTAGGCCTGTTGACAGGTGATTCCCATAATGAAGTCTCAGCTGCCATCTGCTGCAATGGCTTGTTTGCAGAGGCCCGTTATTCACCAGTTTCCTATGCATGGATGAAAGGGTAGTGGCTAGATCACAAGCAGTCATCTATGAAGGAACAGCAGGATTATTAATAAGAGATGAGGCTATGTTTGGACAACTATAAGAGTGATTAAGGGTCCAGTTCCTTCAATTTTTAGTGTTGGTGGCTCAGAGAAAGACCAGTGTGGCACCATGCAATACATGGAGGCTAACGCTGGGGAGCCAATTCCAGTGTCATCGTAGTGTAACCCCAAAAAAGCATCTCACCATTGTGGCATCAAATTTCTTGCAGTGTCACATGCCAAGTGCCCCTGAAAGCATTGTTATGAATATGCTCTCTGCTCAGGGGAAAGGCCGCTGTTTAATGGCAGTTTGTAAATGAAGATTAAGCATTTAAATAACACCTGGAGGATTCTACTAATGAATTTAAATGACTACTGTTATAACTTACTGCTTATTAAAATCTACCTGACGATGAAATTGCATATTTTTATCTTTTATTTTTAATTCATTTTTTTGCATCCGGTAGCCCACTAATGGCTCCACCCACTCCACAGAATAATTTAGCTCAGATTCAGTTTCACACAAAGCCTAAGTGATAACACTTCTGAGTTGTGATAGAACAATTTCTTAGTATATTATGAGAACATCCACCAACAAAAAATTAACTTTTTGATGGAGGCAAAAAAACATATTCAGACCAAGTTCACGGTACACTAGCAACATTAAATGGTATAAAGAGTCACTTTTTTGTGGTGTCAAAACCATCTTATTGTCTTTCACACCCTCACACAGTCACAGATGTAGGTGAAGGTCTCAGGCAAGCTCAGGATTGGGCCTAAATGAGAAATGACAGGTACAAAAATTTTTCAGATTATTTATACAGTCTATTGTGCATTTCTTTTTTGTCTTTAGAGGGCACAGAAATATAATGATTTTGTTGTTTTGATACAAGTGGGACATTGCATCAACGAAGGTCTATTCATTCATATTGCTTTCATCCTTTTTAAGTTCCTCAAGGCTATCTAGGGATCTCAGAGGAGTGCTGCTCTGTGACTTTTTTTATTTTTTAATTTCATCAACATGTCCTTCAATGCAATTGACACTCAGTACATTAATGCTAGCCTACACAGACAACACTTCTTAATCTACAAGAGTCTCTTGTAATGTAACCATGAAACACATCACTCTTAAACATCCAGGCTTATATGCTTCTCAGAGATTACTGGGTAATGGATAGTCACCTGTTATCCACCCTTGGCCCTTCTGAATAGCTGAAGGTAAGCAGGTGTGTGAATAAGACTTGGATGGGAGGTAACAGTCAGTTGTTGGGCCCCATTTTGTAATACCGACCCATTTTGTAATATGTGCCCATTCTGTAATTAAAAAAAGTTACCCATTTTGTAATATGTGCCCATTCTGTAATAATGGTAGGCCCATTTTGTAAAAAATGTAGGTACCCATTGTGTAATAATAGTTGGTCCATTTTGTAATAATGTTAGAGGTGCCGATTTTGTAATAACAAGAGGCCTATTTTGCAACAACTACAGATACAATAACACACATACCAAAGGTATCTATGATGTGGTGTATGATGGCAAATGGGGCCTGATGTGTAAATGTGTAAATACTGGCATGTGTGGTACTGAAAATCCATTTATATATACAACGTAATTGTCATAGTTTTTGGAGGCTGGCAAGCTTTCTTTGTTACTCTCGTCCAGGACAATATCGTTTTGCCCGCAATCGGATTCTTTGGCCAGCTGGCATCAATTGTGGGCGGCACCCGGACTCTATTTAAACCCAAGTTCCGCCTCGCCGCCTTTGCTAGAGTGTCAGTGTTACCATTGCACTGTAGCCTGCAAGATCTCTAGCTAGAGAAGTGTTGAGGAATTAGTTGCAAAAAAGGAAAGTGTTAGTTAGTAAAGGGAATCTTTCTCTTTCCTTTCCTCTCTCTGTGCACCGTCTGGTGCTTTTTCTTTTTATCTCGGTTCCCGAGATTTTTCCTTTGTTTCATACTGTCTAGCTCGCTCTGCTTCCTTGTTTCACTCGGACTAGATTTATGTCCTTTAGAAGCGCGAGTCTCTCTCTCCTATTTTGTCTCTGTTTGTCTCTCTTGCATTCCTGTGCTTCCTTTCGTTCCGGCCACTGCATTTGGTGTCTCGAAACACCAGCCATCACAGTAATTTTCTTACTGATATTTCATTATTTTGGCAAGTGCATTTGTTTTATATCCAGATGAAAAATCACAGGTTTTCAGTTTAATTTACTAAGAAAATAGAACACTGGTTGTAATGGAAAGTCTGCCTAATTCTCAAAGTAGATTTATATATATGCGTGAAATTTCCAATTACCGCACAATTACCCATAGGGACAGACAAATCATGAAAGTCAATATTGATTGAAAAACTTTATTACAGTGGAAGACTAAAATATTGGCTCCATGAAAAACCTGATTCACACCCTGTGCTCCTAACATGTCAGTTTTGGTAGCCCTGCAACAATAACCATCCATTTTCGTGTAACGTCAGACACTTTTATAACTATAATGTTACAAAAATTAAGTAAAAACGCTCGTATCAGCTCCCAATTTCGTTTCCAAACAGGGACAATTGATAAAAGTTTGCATACCAAAAAGCAAGTTCCTAAGTTAAAAAGTTTTGAAAATATGGCAAAATGAAAATTTGGGGATTGTCGATATTTTAAGTTCTATTGCGAACACTATATTAACTTTGGTGTAGCACACTAGATCTGCATCATACACTCATTATTATCCCTGTGGATAGGAATACCACTCATTTCATCACCAAACATGTCCAGAACATCTCCAAACTGTACAAAACAGGTTGCACGTCTCTTTTAAAGTCACAAATTATACCACCTAAAATTTCTTTGAAAAAAAAAGTATGTGGTATTGAGTAAATGGCTGTTGCATTTGATAACAGTACCGTAGGGGCATCTTATGTTAAAATATGGAGAGGCTACTCCAAGGCTAGGTGGTATTTCTAATAGAAAAACTGATTATGTAACGTCAGACGCTTTTATAATTTTGACCAAAATACAGCCCCAGGGGTTAGGATATGATGCCTATATAGCTCAGGATGTTTTATAATGTGTATCTTTACCCGAAAAACACAACAGCAGTGACATATATTGGATATGTACAGTTATATGAGCAGAAATCTAAATAAAATAGATACGATGTAATGTTAGACACTTTTATAACCTATGTCTCTGTGATCGACTACAGGAGGTATATAACTCATCTAAAACATGAACAAGGTGCCTCTGACGACTGCGCATGTGCAAGGGATCGAGACCACTTCCGTCGGTTAATCTACGGCGTCTCAAAATTTCGCGCCTCGATAGAGCGAATAAAAGTGTCTGACATTGCATCGAGCAAAGTACATGCACAGGGACCTAACGGAAGCAAGTATCAATACAACAATTGGTCAGGATTGTTGAAAATAATCATAAATACGAGCCAGGGTGCAAAAAACACACAGGAGGAGGCCAAACGTTGATGTAACGTCAGACGCTTTTATCCAGTTTAAAATTTTGTTTTGATGTGCAGCATGTAGGTGAATGACTGTAGACCCAAAATCTTTACCCCAACATACTAGCCCTAGGCACTGTTCAAAGTGAGGGTAATAGTTATAATCTGCCTGCATTGGTTGTACAGTACATGGTGGGTTAAAATAAAAGTGTCTGACGTTACAACGCGTACTTATTTCTGATTCAAGCCATGGCACATCAGAAGGAAGACTCAACCAATGGTTCAACCTAATGAATCTTGGAGCCAGCACCCCAAGGCATATGAGAAATAAGTTTGGGGTGTACTGAAAGTGCCACTGTGGTAATTACACACACCCAAATATTTCAAAAACGTCCCAAAAACAGGTTTTTGAAGCATTTTTCAAGTTTGAAGGCCCATATCTCAGAAAATACCCATGGGATTCACACAAACTTACACTTTCTCAAAGCCCTAACTGTCCTGCATTGAATGAGTTCAAGATAGGCCAGATTGGTGGATTCATTTTTATCTGTAGCACTGAGAAGGTGAAAAGGCTGGAAAAAGGACAAATGGACGCTAATTGAAAACCTGACCCATATATATATATATATATATATATATATACATATCCAGACACATTTCCAAATAAGATTTGCACACCTGCGAGTTGATTATGCCTTACGTAACACCTCAGGTTAACACCTATCTGGGTATTCACACCAGGCGTGCCATGAGACTGTTTTGGCTATACTGTACAAGAATCACACTCTAATCTCTTAAACAGTACTCTGAAGGCATGAAAATTTGTCCGTATGACAACTAAAGTCATGGCAAAACTGACACGCCTTATGAAAGAGGGTTGTCATTAGGTGTTTCACCCACACAAGGACAGACTCCTTCTATGTTGCTCCTGTGTAGGGCTAAGGGTGTTTGGATTTTAAAAGCTAAAAACCGGACCAGGGGTCGATCCAGTGTGTCATGACAGAGGATCTGTCAAAATGAGGTGGGGGGGGGGCACACCCTTCTGAAAAGAAAGGATGAAGGCCCACCTTAGTAATGTATAGGGGTCCGTGCACCCACAGAAAAAATGAGTCATAAAACTACCACCAAAAACGCTAGGGTCATTTTTCTTGAGAAACCTTTATTGATGCCAACAAATACCATTGTTAAAAGGTATTTCATAAAATTTCATAGGTATTCCGTTCATATTTAATACCGATTTTCCTCTCTTAATTTTTTATATCATACCAAGGTCTTCAGCTCCCTCATACTCTTTCGAAAGTTTGTTCGGAATACACCACAATGTTTTTGGACAGTCCTACAAAAGCAAATAAAAGTTAAAAATAAATAAACGTGTCACTTTAACCTATTAGCCCCTCACCCTGATAATTTCTTCTCTCGAAATGCTTGTGAGTGAATGAGTGAGTGATTAGTGGCTTGAGGCTACAGAGCTACAAAGTTTAGGGCTGAAACTTTTTGATTAGCAATAAGCACTAATCAATTTGGGAATTGGCCTTCAATGGAAATTGGCCATTTAAGTATTAAAGGATGCTATTTGTCAAAAAGTGGCAGAAAACCACCAGAATGACTCTTTGAGTGATGGAAAACTTCGGAAATCGTTTGCAAAAGTGTATGGCTTATAGAGGCCACCATTTTGAGGAGGTTATTTTCAAAACCAAATGAATAAAAATTGTAGAACTTTATTTAAACAACAGTTTAAAAATGATTATTCAATTGCAGTTACCTTAGTCTTTTGATCAATCTTTAAAATGTGGGAGCTGTTTCTGCTGCACCATGTACAGTATTTACAATCAGTATCGTGTTTACAATAAAAACATCTGTCTTCAAAGAAAACAAAAGGTCGTACTTTGTTTGTCTCAGGGTTTCAATCCAGCGGGCTCACCGTCGACAGATTACCATCAAGTCTCAGCCGTAAACATCAGGTCTCTCTTGTGAAGAGCTTTAAATGTTTCCATCTGCATTGGTTTCAACTGATTTAATTTTCTCTTTATAAGCCGACTGTTTAACATTTCAAAATTTAAAGACTTCATTACATACTAGGGATTAGTTTGTTTCCGCATTGTTGTATCTGTCTGCCTGTTTACTGCAGTATTCATTCGTACTGCATTACAAACACCCGGATTTCTGTCCTTTACCCCCGAGGCTTGATTTACAAATCAGTAAGGCGGAAATGGCCAAGCGATTCCCATATGGGTTTTGATCCTGGATAAAACTGGTTGTCACAAATATATAGACCTGTAAACGTTCTTTGCTATCTTTGAGTTGGTTTGACCTTTCTGGAGAAGAGACAACACTCAGACTACTTTTTTTTTACTTACTTACTTATCCTCTTCATCCCATGCGGGACATAAGGCTGTGATCAGTCTTCTCCACTGGGGCCTGTCCTGTGCCAAGGACTGAGCTGCATCCCAGATGATCCCCATTTCCTCCAGGTCTCTAGCCATAGTACGTCTCCAGGTGGTTTTAGGGCGTCCTCGTTCCCTTTTCACCGCAACTCGTTTCTTTTTGGCATATATTCTCCGGCTATTTCCTTTTATTCGCAAAAACCAATACTTCAAGTGGTGTTGGAGTTCAAGAACTACGACAAGTCACAAACTGATTATGGACCTACCATATTCAAATACAAACAGATAAGTCCATTTTCTTGAGGAATGGGCACTTTAAAGGAAGTAATTTATCATGTTGACAATCACAAAACAACAACAATTCAGCAGGTGGTCAGCATTGGGATTTCCAGACAGAAGAAATGTTAATAGGGTAAATGGACTGCCCTTTTTTTGTGCTTTTCAAACGGCTTGGTCAAAGCGCTTTATAATTTTTGCCCCTGATTTGCGCAGACACCGATGAGGATGGAGCTGCTATGATCGGGAACGACTTGGGATTCAACGTTTTGCTCCGGGACACTTTGACAGGAAGAGCCAGGGAATATAAGCACTAAATCCTGTGGTCAATGGATGACTGGATCTACCTACTTTCTACATCAACCTGTCCTCCAACCATACGCTCAAATAGGTCGATTATTCTCATTTACTCTGATTTCCAACCCATAGGAGCATTTCCTAAAATTGCGCCCCTTCTGGCAGCAGGAAGGTACTATTAGAGTTACAGTTTCAGTTCCAGATACAATTTCAGTCATATTTACACTTAAAATAACGGTTTGGGTAAGGTTTAGGGTTGGGGTTAGGGTTAAGGTAAGGATTAGAATTAGGATTAGGGTTAGGATTAGGTTTAGGTTACAGATTTACTGATGGCAACGCTGACGATCGAAATCAGATTATAGTTATTTAAATGACCGCTAGAGGTTGCTTAACTCCTAAACGTAACTTTAAGTCGTAATAAACTTCTTGACAAACGACCTTTGCGGGCGTATTTGTTGGAGGACAGGCTCTTCTAGATCTTACTTATTAGATTCTCCTCCTTGTAACTAAGTGATAGGAAGTGCTTGAAATGCTTTATGATGAATAGTTTAAGCTCTAATACGTTCCCATCAGGACTGAAATACACACACCAAGAAACAAGAGTTTTTCTTACGCAAAAGTGTAAGAAAACCAAGAAATTAGTCATTTACTGTCTCTCATTATTGCAATAACAACATAACTTTGTTGTCTTTTTCATTAATTTGAAATATTTCTTGTCCAAAACAACACTGGATGTTTAAAAAATCAAAACTTCAAATATTCTTCAATAAATTGCAACAACCATATTACTTGAATGATATCCTGCAGGATTTTAATTATGTTTTATAATAGCATTGCATGGTAATAATACCATCTGAATCTTTTCTGATGTGGAGTCAAATACAGCTAACAGGTCCCTCAGGCAGAGATAAGCGAGAAATTATTCATGGGTAGAGAGTTAAAATCAAAATTGTATCCCAGGTGTATGTATTAGTTCTGCCAACAGTAAAATAAATACATAGGGTGGATAAAGTATGGGAAGCATTCCTCATCTGTTCTTTTCATCTGAAGTCTCCAAACCTCAATTTTAAAAGCAACTGAACAGGTCAAACTATCAACACTTGGTTAGGTCATTGATGTAAGATGAAAGTACTAACCAAGTCCCAAAGTAGGCCAGTAGTGTCTGATTTGCGAGTGGGTCTGCCACAAAATGGCTTTTTTATTCACTGAATTATTTGAGGTGACAAGGAATAGTATAAAAAATTATGACATGTTCAAAGCACCAAAAAACAGCAACAGCAAAAACAGAACTGTGGCTGCAAGTGAAAGCTGTCTGACAGGGACAGACTGGCCCTTGGTGAGATAGTTGCGAATAAACAGAGTCGCAGCTCAAAAAAAATCAATATAGGATTGTATCAGTGCATATCTGAACCAAACTCAACAAAGTCAGTACATTGTGAACTTCTAAAGCTGGTATTTACAATTGTGTTTTCAATTATTTCATCACCATTTTGCTGATTAAATTATAAAAAAATTGCTAAATAAATAGACATATCAATTTATCCCCAATAAATTATCTTGCTTTTTTATACCGTACTTGCACATTTGTGTGCAGTATTGTAAAGTGTTACACTTTTTTATGTAATGGTAATTAATTTAATTCTGACATCTGTATATAATCAAATTTTGCTTTGTAAAAATAGCCACGTTCATTCGGCATAAAAATTATTCATTCAGTACAGTACAGATAATCACCACATATAATTATTTTTTGTACAGTTGTGAAGGGATGGAACACTCTCAGTTCCTTTATAAGCATTGTTCTTCCAGTGGAGCAATCTTTACAGTGAGCAGTGTCAGTAGGTGTCTCATTGGGGCTAAAGGGGATAAGTGGTAGAAGCCATCCTACCAGGAATGTTTTCCTGACTGCTTGGACAGGAATGATGAGCAAGTGTTTTTGTCATTAGTAACCCAATACTTGTGAGACACGAGATCAGTTGATATAATATGAGGTTGAAAAACGCAGGCAACAGTAATTTATCACATCCTGGGTTGAGCACTTAGGTATACATTGCACATCCCCTTAAACCAATATTGTCTTTATGTCAGCATGAGTATTTAGTCACAAATCACAAATGACCAGCATTATGTGAGATACTAGCCAACAATTCTGTATTTCTTTTATTTACATCCTCATTGAAGAACTAGTTGACACCACAAGCCCTAGGTAGCTACTGCACCACCTGAATGCTGAACTACTGCATTCTTGATATACTGCAATCTATGCAGGGTAGTATCTACAGTATGTTTCCATAAAAAGAAAAATTGGCAACCACATCCCACATTGGATCATGGGGATCCGTTGTTTATTGCATCATTTAAGTTTATGCAGGTATTGTTTTCGATTTTCTTTGGCTTGTTCACTTCAGCGAAATAATGATGTGATCAAGAGTTAGATAACTGGCTTAGGGTGTATGATTGCGGTCTTTTCCTTTTCTATTGCTGCTGCAGCTCCTTTTGTTATATTGCAAGCATGGAAATGAGGCTAAAGGACTACTGGGAATATGATTCAATGTGGTGGGTATCCTGTTATTTAGCATGTAGAAAACTCTCTCCCGAGAGTGTACTCTAAAGTTTTAATCAACTATGAACCCAGGATACCATATTTGCAAGATAAAATGTATAGAAGTACTTGTCACTGCCAAAGTGGAAATGTGTAGTAGAACTGGTTCAATTAATCATTGCTAATATATTTTTTAAAATGTGATCTTTTTAAAATATTGTTTTTATTGTATTACTGTGTTGATGCCATGTTTTAGCTGATGCTTTATGGGTGTGCTGCTTCCATCGATAAAAATGCTCAAAATGAAAATGTTGCCAGCTACTACATACAGAAAAGAATTGACCCTCTTGGATATACAGTCAAGACCATAAGTGTTTAATCAGTGACACAAGTTTCATCATTTTGGCTCAGTTTGCCACCATAATGGATTTGAAATCAATACTGTATGTGCTTGAAGTGTAGTTTCAGCTTTAATTTAAGGTTTATTTCAGAAATATTGCATGAACCATGTAGGAATTAAAGCCATTTTAATGCATTTTAGATGTTGAAAAGTAATTGGACAATCAAACAGAATTATTAATTTAACTGACATTTCTACTACTTGGTTGTAAATTCTTTGTGGCCAATGACTGTTTGAAGTTTTAAACCCATAGACATCACCAGGTGCTGGGTTTTTACCTTAATGATGCGCTGCCAGGCCTTCACTGCAGCTGTCTTCAGCTGTTGCCTGTACTTGGAGGCATTCCATTATAGAATATTTCACTTCTTTGTCTAAAAGAAGTCTTGGGGTGCTTCTGCGGTATGCTTTGATTCATTGTTAATATGCACAGAAGTTCCTTTCAATGAGTCCTTGGCTGAATCTGGGAAGATAAAAAAGCCCGATGCAACTAGAATTAATCTCTCTGGTGTTGCCTGCCCTATTTTAACAATCTAAGTGCACAGTCTGAAACTTGTGGCGCAAGTGCATTTAGGGCATGTCTAAAAATCCATATCTGCTAGTTTAACGGCGGGTTATCAGGGTACAAAGTAAGGTGCACTGTTCAAAAGGGTCCTGTAAAATTTCTCCATTAATCATAGGCGTGTTTTGGGTGTAACATGAAATAAACCAATCAGAGCGTCATCTCCCATTCCCTTTAAAAGCCAGATGCCCTTGCACCTTGGCGAATGCTATAGCAAGGGTGGATTTTCCAAATAGGAAAAACCTCTCTGCAGAAACGGGTCAACTCGTGCACAAAGCGAAGGCGCACAAGCAAACAACAGCTGAAACCTGTTCTCTATAATATCTAAAAATGTTACGGTTTTTTTACGGTTGCTTCCCCTGTTAGCCAAACTGTAAAATATGATGAGCACATTTCAAACAAAATGCAGAGTTATGTATTTGATAATACTTTTGTAAAAGCGGGACAGACAAGTTGCAGGTATTGTTTTCTAGGGTCAGTCTGGTGCAAAATTGATTTTGAGATAGTAGTGGGTAAGGGATCGATCCATGTTCGACTTAAGCAAACGTCCGAAGCGCTCCAAACTTTCTTTCTATACTGAGTAACAAAGGAAACAAAAATTAATTCAAGACCAATGGAAACTAAGCATGCGTGTAATTGTTATAAAAATCTCATTTATTATTAGCACATGCTCACTTACTGTTACGGGCAATGACTTCTGGCCACTAAGTTCTCTCTCTCTCCCTCGTTCCATCGTGCCCTAGTTTTAAGTTTTTCTTCGTTGGTCCTTTTTTGCATGTGTTACAACCTGCACCCCCCCTAGACACCCTGTAAGGTTGTAACACTTACACTCATTTCCTCAAGTATTTATTTGTTTTTCAGTCACTTATACTTGATGACCATGGGAGTGCATTAACTAACTTGCGTTTCTTATTTTCGATTGAGTTCAAATTCACGCAGTTTAAGGCATATTATGCCGTGTTCTCCTAACAGATATCCTTCCAGGGGGAATCGCTAAGAAGACTGTAAGAATGGCTGAGTGTGCTAGTATACTGGAGTCATGGCATTATCCTGAATAATTTGCATTTTCTCAATTTAAATAAATCAGCGCATTCATTGATCAGGAACACAGTTGCACGGGTGAGAAAAAGATTGCACTCACCATTATGACATCTACTTTTTGAATGTCTTGATTTACACAATAATCTTTCACATTGTAATCTTTTTATTTTAAATTGATTGCATGTCTGTGCACTGCTGCTCATCCCTGTGCGAGTAACAAGCCATGGGTACGTGCTTTGTGCACCTCGCCTACAAAAGGCACGTAATACTGTCTGAATAATGTGCCCTTAAAATAGTGGTAAAAAACTGACTATTGACTTTAGACTAGGCTTTTGTTGTTCAATCGCACAAGAGTTTTATGCTACCTCAAGATAGCTACATGCCAGCAGATCGCCCAACCATACCTCATTTTAAGACCCATGGGCGCTCAATTTGGCGCAAATGCGTTAGCTAGTCATGCAGTGTGGATTCTGGATGGGAAAATGGCATCTGCGCCAGTCGTAAAGTAGCAAAGTCACTTCCGTCATGCTTTGCGCTGGATGTAAGGTAGAGGCCAAAATATTTTTGTCAATTCTGCCTGATGTTGGTGTGCAGAAAAATTGGCAGTGACAATTCCTTGGACTTAACATTGAGAGTCAACTGCAGAAAAATCCAAACGTAATTGCCACACTTGGCAGAAACTCTCAACATTTCATCTGCTTGCTTGTACATAAAATGTAGGGAAACACGAATGCAGGGATGAATCAGCTGAGCCAATTGTCTAATCACTTTTGGACCTTTGAAAGGGCTGGGACGGGGCACGTAAAATTTATGAGATTCCTACTTCGTTCACCTGATTTGAATGTTAATGCCCTCACATTAAGGCTGAAAGTCTACATTTTGAGGAAAAAAATGAATGATTTATTTAAAGGAATACATTGGGAAAGAGAAGAAATGATACGCAGAGTAAAGGAGATGCAGAAGGAAATCTATTCACTGAAAGGTATGTGAGATCAGTTTGATCATAAAATCCAGCTTGGGGTTGCATTTGTGGTGGTTGGATAACTGCTTATTTGTTTTTTCAAATCAGTCTTTGAATTGAAGATTTCATAAAATAAATGGACTTGCAATTTGATTTCTACTGATTATTCAACACATTTTGGTATTTACTAGACTTCTTTGAAGAGATAATAAAAGGCGTTCTGAAGTTTAGTACAGCAGGTCCGAACAGGCACAGTGAAGTTTGCCACATCGTGCAAGTTCTCTCACGTAATAATGGCACCATATCCAGGCAGGTCTAAAAGCCCTCCTCAAATCACTGAATAAAAATAGGGAGTCCAATAAACCTCTGAGTAATTTAAAAAGAAACATTTTCTCAAAAATTCCAGAAAATTTTTTCACCCTTGGGGGAAAAAAAACTTTCCAGAGGGGGATTGTCGCCATCATGTCTGTCCGTTACTGAGTGTGTGTGTATGTGTGTGTGCATGCATATGTGTGAGTGTGTGAGTGTGCGTGTGTGTGTTCCGTCACAAACGTAACATGGCCCTGTTTGCACCATTAGGGGGCAAGAGTGCCGGCTTTAACCTGGAGTCTCATCAGCATCATAGCTAGCCTGTCTACTGTAGGAGGAATTGTCTCATCAATTTGTTCTGCAAGGAAAGCCAATGGGGGGGGAATTCTGAAGGAATATATGTTTTTGTTATGGCTGTCTGTCCATCTATTCGTTAAAGTCAACCATGCATCTCATTGCCAACCATTTGTGGTTTGAACTGCTCAACTTAGTCAGTATTGAAGTGATACTCTTAAAAGCCTAAGACAGTTGGACAGTTTTTCATTTGAATCATGTAACTTTAAGAGTAAAATTCACTTCTCTATGATGACCACTTCAAAAATTTAGGCAGCCTTAAATAATTCTACCTATAACTAACTGTTTGATTTTGACATGAGAATCACCACACTTAAAAAAAAAAATCACCATCTCTAAAGAGAACTTATGTTAACATTAATTTGCTTATAATTTTTTTTTTTTCTAAATGTGCAGAGACAGAGGGTTGTTCGTAGCAGTCCACTTATTTGTGTTGATGTGTTTAACTCAACAACTATGAAGATTACTAATTGCCCAGCATCTTTAAAGCTACATGCTTGTATAGCAAGTAGCTACTGAATGAATCCATTTAACTGAACAATCTAAGAAACCCCAAAATTATTTTACCCTAAAGTCATTCATTATAGCCCACGAAATTGACCTAATTACAAAATGCATTAAGGCAGATAACAAGATGCCTTTTTTCAAATCAGCTATAAGGAATACTGATCATGGCAAAAAATGACAAGTACTGTACAGTATCCAATGTGATGAACAACAAAATTGCCCTTAGAAAAAATATACCCTAATGACACTGGCCAAAGTGTACAGTATTCTGCCTGACTGATTTCCAAGAGATACTGGAGCTTGCAATGCAACATACGCAAAGGTAATGTTCCATTGTGACCCAGATGATCTTAATAGCATAAACTCTGAAGTTTTTTTTATATACTGGCACTAATGTATATCCTTTCACTGTAAATATTCACTATCAGTACTGTTTTTGGCACCTTTACGATGGTCAATTTTGACTGAAGTTGACCGTGATGCTGATGTAGTCATATAACTGCATAGAACCCAACATAATTATTACAAACTGGCGACTACACCGTACACTGTCATGGAAAGTGGCATGTAGTATCCTGTATACTGTATATTGGTTCATTATGTAATATGTAATAAATAACAATAATTCAGAACATGTTCAATGAATAGAATGACCTTCACATTGCAATGTGCCCCACTATCACCTCAGTGTACCTCGCATGACACAATAATAAAGGCTTCTCCATTACCACAGGAAAGTAAAGAAACAAATTCAAGTCACATTTGCGTCTATAAACAACTTTTCTTTACTTCACTGAGCTGAAAAATTGCCATTCAAATAAAGTTGACCTATTTAAACATTCCCTTTCCTAATTATTTAATCTAGAAACGGAAATAAGTGCAGTGAACTCAGAACCTGATTCATACCTGTAAAGTTCAGTGATTTTTACCCTCTTGAAAAACAATTTTCGAAAGTGGTATGCTTGTCATCATCTCTGTCCATCCATCTTTACGCATGTATGTCCGTAACAAACTTATAAAACATGCATGCATGGTGCCATACCCGTTTGCTTTATTAGGGACTGCAGAGTCGCAACAAATGTGCACCACGGGGTCATTAGTGCCAAGGCATGTTATGTCCCTTTTATCTTACCATGTGTACAGCAAGTATTCTATCACCTTGCTTGTTTTCTTGCTGTAGTTGAATATAAGGAAACCTTTCAAGGACCACTGCATACTTTGGTGCCTGATCTACACTTCTCAAAAAAAAAAAAAAACATTTACCCCCACTAATTATGCATTACCTCCACAGAAGCACACAGAAGCATATTTCATGCCCACAAGGTGTAAAATAAACCATGAATTTAATGAGGGGTAATATAACCTCCTGTGGAATATTAAACAGAAGATTCAGATTCATTAAAAAGTGCTTTTTGAAAAGAAAATGCAGGGAGGAAGTCATCTCTGAATGGACGATGGGAGTTCACCAGAAAGCAAGGAGGGCGTAAAACATGCCTTTAAAATGTTGATTAGTATTGATCGGTTTTCAATCAATGGCCTCACTTAAAGATACTTTAACTCACCTCTTTCCAGTGTCGCCAATTCTCTTTGTAAAAATTAGAAATAAAATGCATCCTTTGGATGCAAAAAATGTGTGCATTTCAATTTTTGTTTTCATTTAAGCAATCATGAATTGTAGGTTTGATGGCCTGCTTTGCAGGATATGACAAAAGTTAACGCAGAAAATTCAGAGTAGGTTTTCATTTTTTTTCCATGAAGGGTAGCTTACTAAGGCAAGTGAATAAAACATTTTTATTGAATTTATTATTTACTCGCCTTAATATTTCATTAAAAAGGAAGCCATGTGTTTAACTGCCAATGGATTATTCATATTGTAGGAAAACGTGTTAATCAAGAACATTGACTGAAAACAGGTCCATCATCATCCGTTTAAAGGGATATCTTCCACCCTCCATGTGTTCTGTTCAGCAGCTTCCACTGCAGTCTACCATTAAAGCTGAGTGAGAGGAAAATTGAAATGGAAAACTTGAAATCTTTGACTGGACAGTGGATTTGCATTATTGGCTATTTTATAAACAAAGTCCTTGAGCATAACTATTCACGTAAATTAAACCGCAAATCTCACCAAAAACTATAGTGAATGATTTACTGGGCCATTAATTTATGTTCATCACTAGTAACAAAATAACACAATCAAAATTTCTGAAGGGAATTATAAAAAATCTTTTATGGATTGATTGGCCTAAATTGATATCTCGAGGAATCCGTAATCCATGGTTTGACATTAGTCTAGATCTCAGCTTAGAGGCTTGTTCAGTTTCATGCTGCATTAGATTAAATTTTACAGTTGTGTAAATTCCATTTCAACGGAGACAAGTCACCATATTTTTTTTTTTCTTATGATGCATATATGGCACAGATTCTGTTTTATGATCACAAAAGCAGCACAAAACCACCAACTAGACTTTCATTTTCAATCTACGGCACTATTTTTCACCTACCCTGGCTTTCCTGACCTATTTTTGGGAGGCGGAGGTAAAATAAATCTAGGTATGGTTCTCTGTGGCTCTGCAGGTGTATGTCCAAAAATTCCATTCTAAATTTTCTCCCAGCCTTAATGGTACTGTTGGAAAAGAATATGAATCCTGAGATAGACAGAAAAGACATGACTTGCCATGAGAGAAAAAAAGGTAGAGACACATAGGTAGTGATATCAGAGAGAGGTCAATGCAGGCTAAATTCTCATAGGTCCTCTCGTCTCTCTTGAAAGCTGGAAAATCATGAAATAAGAGCATTTGAGACAAGGTGACACAATGGGAGGCAATTTAATTCCCACTCTGAATTCTCTTTATTCAGACCTCTGGAGATAAAAAAAAAAAAAAAAAAAAACTGCTCACAGTAATAATACACTCTCTGCCATTGTATCTTTTCAAAAAATTTGGAGTGGCAGTGTGATAGAAGAGACGATGGAAATTGCTGTGCATAGATGGATGCAGGGCAGCATTTTAGCTATTCTTTTCATGGCGCACTGCAGAGAGTATTGGCAGTGGACAGCTCTCAGCTGCAGTAAGGCGCTGATGTACTGACTGCCGCAGAATAGGAATATCTCTAATATCAATATCCTGTATAGATTATAAAATCCTCTCTAAGTTGTTTTCTTATAAAATGGGCTTTAAGCTCAATATGTCTCCTTTGTCACATTAACGGTGATACTTGGAGGTGATTTTTTACATTTTACACATTCAGTTTCTTTTAATGTTTGTATAGAGGGCACCTTCATAAGGAAAAGCTTAGGAGCTGTAGAGGGCAAAGCCAAGGCTGTTGAATTCAGTGACTGCAGAAGAAGAAGGAGTAGCCATGCCCAACATGCCACTGTAATGTTAACGTCAATTATTTGTATGAACTACTAGGGGTAGTTCCAGAATACAGTTAGACATTTTTAAATCTCAGATGGGCCATGAGAAATAAAAAACCTGGACTGGGTGGGGTCAGTAATCCCAGAACTGGGGTCTGGGTGGATATGAGAGTTTGTTACTGGTAACAGAATGGAGATGAAGTATAAACACCACAGTTCAAGAAATAGGGCTCTAAATTCGTTGATCAGGCGCAGGCGCGGTGCAGGCTCGGCGAATGGGGGGAGAGCCGCGCCAACGGGGTGTATCCAGGCGTATTTTGCAATTTCGTGCCCGGCGCAGCCCGCGCAAGTATTCATCTGTCCCACCTCTGTCCCTCCTGCCAGCTTAAGTGGCAAAGAGGGAGGAGAGAAGGCGTGAGTGGGTTTAACACAGCCGAGTCAAATCTTCACCAATCAAATGAGCGTCTCCTCACCTTTAAAATGTTGGAATAAAGAAGCCTCTGTCCTATATCTGCATGATGCGGTAGTGTTGCATTTTACTTTGCTGCTTCAGGGATGTTTTCTGCTCCGCTTATGTCTATATTAAGCATTACGAATATGAGTTAGCTGGCTAGCTAGGGCAATCGCGAATTATTACCATTAGCGAACTTGAATTGAATTTCAAAACGAAACTACGTCAGATCATTCAAACTTATGAAGTTGGAATGAAATACGACGGTTGCTCATTTATTTCTTCTGCCTGCATCATTGGGAAGAGAAACGATGGATAGCGTGTTCCTATTATTACACCCTGTTGCTGCTTAAAATTTTGGGATTAACATGCATGGACAACAATGCAAGATATATTACACATTTATTTTCAATATGTGATCTTTACTCAGTACAAGATCATAGCAATCAGGCTGTATTCCTTTCCCCCACTAAAAACGATAAAACCTAAGTGATAATATAATAATAATATTATTAAGCCGCTTGCACACTGGACGCGAAACAAATTTTTCGCATGACTGATTACATTCAAAGTCAATGCAAAGACGCGAATACATGCGTGTATTTGCGTCTTTGCATTGACTTTGAATGTAATCAGTTGTGCGAAAAATTTGTTTCGGGTCCAGTGTGCAAGCGGCTTTACTGAGCATAGAACGCAAGCATTATTTTTGTTATAAATTTTTATTCGTGGTTTCCCGTAGTATATACAGTATCTCTGTATTGCCAGATACATGAGCGCTGCTGAGAGAGATGCTGGTCTTGAACGAAGTTTATTTTCTCCTGATCTGTTGGTCTTAAATTACAGTGACGTGATCACGTGGCTCTCATTTGGCTCCTCGGCAATGGAAAAGCAAACAGGTTCTTAGGAGGTTCGTGGGTTGAATCAACTAAGCACTGGCACTAGCACCAGGTTCTTTTTGGTGGAAAAGGGGTAAATGGCCACCGGAGGCGGCCCCTCCACCAGCGTGGCCATGAGCTCGGCGGAGGACATTGCGTCCTCCACCATCTCAGCCGTCAGTGTCGAGGTCTTTGGTGGGATTGAGGTTGGCATTACGGGTATGGCAAACATATTTTCTCACTAATAAAGACACTCATATTTAGTAACCTATATTTAAACCCCGTGTAATAAAGATAAGTAGTGTGCACAGATCACAACATAAACAAATACCATTCGTTACACGGATGAAATCAGAAGCACCTGTGCGTAAAGGACGCATTGCCAAGCGTCTCTCTTTTTCTCTTTTCTTTTGCATTTTTTGAGATGAGAGAAGCCGGATATATATGCACTAACCTGATGCTGAGGCAGTTTGTGGTTGGCTGAGAAGATATGAAGTCGTTAGTTTGCGTCACAGATTCAGCTGCGTTGATTAAGCCAGGTCGAGTTTCCATTATGCGTGCCAACCGCCTTTGATCTGACATCAGGACAATCGATATAGATACTATAATTTATGTCCTGATTCAGATAGTTACATTAAATGGTGGTTGCTGTAATTATTTATTGCATTGAAATGTGCCTGACATTCTGGAAACCTGCTGGTGAGGTTTCGGTGACGTGTGCGCACTTTGCGCCGGTCAGCCAAATTACCACTGCACAGAAAGTAAACCAGGTTGGAGCTGGCAAGCTCTCTGCACACTTTCGGCGGAGCCTTTTGCCACGAAATTGTCACTGCGTCATGATGAATATGTGACACCACCCCCTACTGCGCCGCCACACCCATCTCGGCGCATGGCGGTCTACCAAATTGCCAAAGTGGCTGCGCACGGGATGAAATTACCACTGCGTGGGCTGCGCCGGACAAAATTACCACTGCGCGGGCTGCGCCACGCTGCGCCACCCTGCGCTGCGCCAAGAAATTAGAGCCCCATACTGTATCTTGCAATCAGACACACAATAAAAGCCAAGGATTTTGCGGCTCACACTGATGCTCGTACGTTGGTACTGCTGTAAAATTGGTCAGCAGGCTGGTCACATTAATGTTGTAATTAAAATTTTACCATAACCTGCCTGAAATTTTTTTAAAATTTCAATAAAAAGTGCAATAAATATCTCCACAATCAACCGCACGTAGACCTGGTCTGATTCCTGTCTTCTTAATCTGTGCTGGACTGAGATCACAATCACTTAAAATAGCACAATAAGACCTGAGTGCCAAATTAATCAACTTAATGTAAAATCTGGTAAGAAAAAGGCACACTTGTTAATCCTTCAGTTGATGTACTGTGCTCTGTGGCTTGTTTTCCCAAGCCCAGATGTTGTCAACCCCTGGAGAACACTGTAATCACTTCTTTCAACACAACTCCCAGGACTCCAACATCAATGCAATTTGCTGAAACCCAAAACTTTTTATGCGGAGAACAAAATCAATTTACTCAACAAGACAACACGTCACAGGTAATGTTAGGGAGACAAATTTACTGGCTAATTCGAAACTACAGTTCAGGCATTATATGGAAAAACTAAATATCTGAAATTGGTCATCTCTGTCGTCCATTTTTTTTCTCAGTAAACTGCAAATTATTTAGGAAGCTCTATGTCAGAGTGACCTCTCATAACATGGCGCGCTTCCTTACCTCAAATTAACGGCACTAAACTGAAGTACTTATCAATGTTCTGCTATTATGCCAGTACTTGTGATTTTTTTTTCACTCAAAAAATGTCAATCTATATAATATATTTCAAGAAGTTATTCAAACACAATAGCTCATCATTTTGGAATCATTTGACATTTAAGTTGTTCTTGCCATTTTATTCAAGAAAAGTGTTTGCATTACTGCAAATTTTCTTATTCCTTATAATTTTCATATTTTTATAAAAATCTGATGATGTCTATGGGTTCCAGACTTCTCGCAGTCATTGCTTGCAAAGCATTTGCAACCAAATATTAAAAGTAAAAATTTAATTCATCATTGTCAGTTTTCCAAATACTTCTGAGCCCCTAAAACTGGGGGACAGTGCATATATACAAATGGTTGTCATTCCTACACAATTCATGTGATGGTTTTGGGGAAAAAAATAAATTAAGCACAAAATTCTACCTTTCAAGCGCATCTTGACTGATTCATTTCAAATCCATTGTGGTGGTGTACACTGCCAAAATGATACAAAAAAACAAATAAAAATAAATAAATAAATAAATAAATAAATAAAAGATTTGTCACTGTCGAAATACTTGTGGAGCTGACTGTCCGTGAAAATCATCAGTGATTCCTGACCAATGACACACCAGTGTGTATTTTTTCAACTGAAAAATGAAAGTACATTTACACTACAAGTCAAAAATTGTTGCACACCCCAATATTTTTTTTTATTGTTAGAATGTTTCATATTTTGTTCTTGTGTAATAGTCTCATATTGGTTGTATAACAGAAAGGTTGGAAAACTGAAGCCCATGTATAAACCATGTATATTACAGAACAAATTTAGAAAAACCAAGATCAGTCATTTTGTCAATATTTAAGCAGATCAGTAACGATGGTCTAATACAGTGCTTCTCAAACCTCTCCTGGAGGACCACCTGTCCTGCATGTGTTAGATCTCTCCCTGCTCCAGCACAGGTGATTCAGATGATCTACTCATTATCAAGCAGCTTCGGGGGGTTGATCGTGAGCTGATCATTTCAATCACCAGTGCTGGATTCCTTGTGGATTTTTATTGTAAATTTCTTTTTTTTTTATAAACAAGTACTGGGTTCCAGTGATTCATTTGTTGTAAACATACATGTAAGATAAAGACTTGACAAGATCTTGGAGTGTGCAAAAACTTTTGACTGGTAGTGTATCTCACTGGTTACTTCCATCAACGAGCAAAGTCAGGCAGAGGTTATGTATTCATGCATGTCTGCATGTTTGTTTGTTTGTATGATTGTTTGTCCTGATAATATCTCTCAAATTTCTCAATCAATTTCAAAGATATTTTTGTGGAAGTGTAGGCCATGGTCCAAGGAACAATCTATTACATTTTGGTGGTGATCTGGATCGCCATCTGAAGCCAGGAATTTTTTTTAAAAGAATCTCCACCACTACAGAATTGTAAGATTGAAATAAATGCCATTCATGATAAAATCCACTGGATGGTAGTAGCACTGGTGGAGGTATGCGCTCTCTGAGTGCTTTCTGGTTCTCAGTCACCTCTATTCTGCTCATTGAGGTATAAACCTTGAGTAGTAAGTATTTCAGCTTAAGAGAAGTTGTAGTGTGCAGCATCAGGAGTCACTTGCAGATTTATTCTAGCATATGTGGAAAGGTTATGCCACTTACACAAGAGGCTAAGCCCTAATGTGTATCATTTGCTCTGCAAAATTGATCTGTGGCATTCGCTGGTTCAGGCATATTCCCTCCAGGCATGACATTAAGATAGGGCACCAAACACATACAGCAAGCTGCGCTTGACAGGTATTCATTTTGGGCCAGAATTTCAGGAGTAAGTGCAGAGATAACCAACATGTTGGCATTGTCATCTATGCAAGGACTCTACTAACTTTGGACTTTGGTGGATGGGCATGGTTCTGCCTGTCGCAGAGGAGAGCAACAGTGGTTGGAAAAACTGATAGAAAATTGACTCAGTTTTACTTTCACGGGGTTCATAAATAGAACTGGCTTCCAAGGGCTTCAAAAACAATTGAGCAGCTGGAGGTTCCAGTTGTGTCAGAGTTGCCCTCTGCGCCTGGCTTCTGCATCAGTGCTTTGTTTGACAAAGATGACGCTCCTCTCAGTTTAATTGCTGAGTATCCGCTCTGACGTAAGGGA
This sequence comes from Gymnothorax javanicus, assembly GCA_029692085.1. Classification (NCBI taxonomy): domain Eukaryota; kingdom Metazoa; phylum Chordata; class Actinopteri; order Anguilliformes; family Muraenidae; genus Gymnothorax; species Gymnothorax javanicus. Next base: position 64,571,707 of record CM056203.1, on the reverse strand, counting down.
AACAAAGCAGATGGGTGGAAACATTGATGGGCACCGCAGTGACCTCACCCACACAGATGCGTCGGCAACAAATTGACTAATTGTCATTGAATTCAAGAGAGTGTAGATAGCTTAATTTGATCAAGCATGGATCTCTTCACTAGCAAAAGAGGAGGGGCAGAGGAGGTGGATATTCTGGTGTGTACTTGCGCGCTTAACCTTTCCCATTGTTATGTACCTGCTTAGTACATTCAGGTGCAATTAAAGAATGCAATTATACAGTAGGATGTATCGGTAACCTCCGCTGATTTCCACACGCTCAAAAATATCTCCATATGCCAGCCCATATGGGGTTTGTGCACCACACAGACTATAAAAAGTAGTATATGATGGTTTGTTTTGACCTAGTGAGTGACTTTGTTCAGAGGTTTGATTGCCAACATGGTGATTAATTCAAAAGTATAGATATTCACACAATAAGAGCCATTGATCTGTAAATACAACCACAATTCAACAAGAATTGTAACAGTATGTAAAATGTTAATTAAAAGTAGTCAAGTAATTTTAAGGCTCTCTTTTACCTTCATTTAGTGGAAAACAGCGCAAAGAATAATATTCACAGTTTCAACTGATCAGTTGTTTAAACTTTTGAAAATATTTGCAAATTCTGAAATTGATGCCCGCAACACATTCCAAAGCAATCTGGACAGAGTCGAAAGACTGGCAATGTAATGAAACCCTCAGAAAAACACCTGTTTGGAACATTACACAGGTAAACAGGCAAATATGTAGCATGATTCAATTATGATTGGGTATAAAATGAGCAATCATTAAAAGCACTGAAGTCTTTCACCAGGAAGATGGTTTCAGGTTTGCCACTAAGCCAAATCAGAGAATCCATGCATACTGGAGCAATCTCTGCGCATGAAAGAGGAGGCCGAACACTGATATTAAATGTGCGTGACCTTCAAGCTCTCAGACAGCTTTACATTAAAAGCCTAGATGCTTTTGTACTGGGCATACCCTGTCCAGACCTGTGTCAGTGAGCACAGTTTGTTGCAGCATCATAAAATGTCATTTAAGACTCTACTACAAAAAGAGAAAGCCAAATAATAATAATAACTTTATTTATATAGCATAATTCATGCACAAAATGCAACACAAAGTGCTGAACATAAAAGACAATAAAAAAATTTGTGGTAAAAAATAGAATAAAAAAATATTGTATATATGCATGAATGATAAAAATAAATAAAAGATAAAACAACTCAGTTTAAAACTAATTTCAGAAGAAATCAATGGTAAAAAGGTGTGTCTTAAGATTTTGTTTGAAAGTTTCAACAAATTTAGAGCCACTAATACCCAGGGAGTCTCCAGAGGCTCTGTTAACTTCTCTGGGCTCGAGCTCATCTGAAATGGACTGATGCAAAGTGGAAAGGAATTCTGTGGCCTGACAAGTCCATCTTTCAAATTGTTTTTGGAAAAAATGAACATTGCGTTCTGAGAGCCAAGGACGTGAAGGATCATCTTGACAGTAGTCAGTGAATGTTTAAAAGCCAGCATCTGTCATGGTCTGGGACTGCATTAGTTGCTGTCAGTAGAGTCAACTTGCACATCTGTGAAGACACAATAGACAGAGAAGGGTACATAAGCATTTTGCTATAATATACTATATGCTGCCTTCCAGATTTCATCTTTTTTAGGGACGTCCTTGTTTGTTCCAGCAGGACAATACCAAGCCACACTCAACAGTGGATTACAACAGCGTGGCTTTGTAGTCATGGAGTGCACATAGTAGATTAGCCTGAGTGCAGCCATTCAACTATTCATATGATTCACACTGCAGAGCATTTATTATATGAAGCAACATTTGCTGAGGAGGGAGGGATTTGTGTGTACTTTGCTAAAGGTCAATTTCAGAAGCAACAATATTGAAATTTATCAAATATATACTCAAATACGACACCTCTAATGAGCTGTTACAGTGGAAAAAACTGTCCCTTCAGCACCTGGTCTTGCACTCAACTCTGAAATACACTGATTCGTCTTTGTAGTGATGAGATGATAATCTCACAAGTTTAAGTGATCCCTCTCTCTCATCCAACATTCTGTACCATTCCCTCCAATCCTTTTCAGTTGCTGATGCTTTGCAAGTGCGGTGTCATTATCGCATCTCATCAAAGGCTGGCTGATTACATTCCTTTCATCAGCATTCATCTCATCGCTCCCTAGGACCAATTAAATATTTATAAAAGGCAGAGGCCATATGCAGCTGATCAAAAGAGAATTGGCTCATGTCTCCAAATGATTGGGACATCATGCTTCACAAGGTTTCAATAACATGTTCACCATTCTGCAAATATAACCTATGGAAGCCCAAAGTGGACAATATTCAAATGAAAATGTAATCCCACTATTGCATTATAATTTTCCACTTATGAATGAGTTATTTGAGACAATATTAAATTGAAAATGCATTGATCCAATTATCACTTTCATTTTCACATACACATATGGGAAATCTATGACTATATTCAAATGATAATGAAAAGCTGTTTGACATTTCATTTTCAAAGTCATGCTCTGCAATACAGTGGACAATATTCAAATGCAATAAGCAAAACAGCACCCCCAGCCTATTGCATTTACATTTACATGTCATCACGCTCTTTTTGGGTCAACATGATAATGAAAATGATGTTTTCTAATCACTTGGAAATAATAATGACATAATAATGATGACGACATTTGACATTTCATTTTCAAAGACTTATCCGGCAATACATGGGAAAATATTCAAACGCAGTAAGGGAAACAGCGCCTCCCAGTCCATTGCATTTTCAAATACATGTCACCACGCTCTTTTTGGGACACAATGAAAATTAAAATGCAATCTGTCAGCGTCTCATCAAAAGCGGGTCTTCCGCTAGGACGTCACTCATTAGGGGCGCGAACGGAAACCATGTTCCTCATTTGCATACCAACCAATCAGCTTCTGGGTAGCTCTTGTAAGCACGGAGGCTTACTAATAATGTCATGATGGCTCGGCTGCTATGTATTGTGTGCCATCGCGCAGTAGGCTACGTTGCGCTTTGGATGTAGCCACCTCGGCAGCTAGTATACTAGCTAACGTTAACTAAGGAAAATATTTGTAAATGATCATCACATAAAAGCAATATGATTTGATTTTTGCCCCAACTCTATTAACTGAGCTAGCTGTAATATGCATGAACTTATCCGAGGCTTCGCGGCAGTGTTGTGCAACTGCAACCCAAGTATGCTTGCAGATTTCAGAGACATTAGCTAGCTTGCTAGTGAGTCTAAAAGCAATCGCTTAGGTACAGCTAGCTAGCTATGATGCCTACTGGAGAAGCTCTTACAGCCGATTTGTCGCTTTCAACGCCATCTCGCACACACGACCTCTTTCACCATTGATCAGCAGCTTCTTTTCCCGAAAGAACAAACTGACAGTTCAGCCTGAGACATGTTATTTCATAGCTAGTTAAAGCAGCATTACCTTCCATGCGTGCTATAGCGTATTACATTACTCCAGATAAAACGCTATCCGTCTCCCCACCCTGCTGACGCTAGTTAGGGGAAATGTTTGTCATCATTTTTATACTTAATTGCTGTGATTCGGCTTTTGCCCTAGCTTCACAAGCTAGCTAGCTGACAGCGATTGCTCTTGTGCTTGCCGAGTTGCAAGTTCACCACTCCTGAAACATGCACAATGTAGGCATCATGCCGAACGTTCCGATAAACGGCCAGCAGTCAGTCTGCCGCTGTTACTGGTTTAATCGCGATTCCCAAGCCACGTAGTAATGGGAGAAGTTTTGATGACTCTGGCTGAAAACGATGTTCCTCACTTGCTAACTTAACCTGCTGAAATATGAACTTATTTGATATGTTTGGCAGCACTTTTGTACGTCCCAACAGTACTATCAGATTTCTGGGATATCCATTCTCATTTAAATGGATAGCTCATTACCTGGCTAGCTCAAGAACAATCTGCAAGCACAAGAGCAATCGCTGTCAGCTAGCTAGCTTGTGAAGATAGGGGAAAAACCGAATCACAGCGATTAAGTATAAAAATGATGACAAACATTTCCCCTAACTAGCGTCAGCAGGGTGGGGAGACGGATAGCGTTTTATCTGAAGTAATGTAATACGCTATAGCACGCATGGAAGGATAATGGTGCTTTAACTAGCTATGAGATAACATGTCTCAGGCTGAACTGACAGTTTGTTCTTTCGGGAAAAGAAGCTGCTGATCAATGGTGAAAGAGGTCGTGTGTGCGAGATGGCGTTGAAAGTGGCAAATCAGGGCTGGAAGAGCTTCTCCAGTAGGCATCATAGCTAGCTAGCTGTACCTAAGCGATTGCTTTTAGACTCACTTGCAAGCTAGCTAACGTCTCTGAAATCTGCAAGCACACTTGGGTTGCAGGTGCACAACACTGCCGCGAAGCCTCGGATAAGTTCATGCATATTACAGCTAGCTCAGTTAATAGAGTTGGGGCAAAAATCAAATCATATCGCTTTAATGTGATGATCATTTACAAATATTTTCCTTAGTTAACGTTAGCTAGCATACTAGCTGCCGAGATGGCTACATCCAAAGCGCAACGTAGCCTACTGCGCGATGGCACACAATTCATAGCAGCCGAGCCATCATGACATTATCAGTAAGCCTCCGTGCGCATAAAGCGCTACCCAGAAGATGATTAGTTGGTATGCAAATGAGGAACATGGTTTCCGTTCGCGCCCTAATGAGTGACGCCCTAGCGAAGACCCGCCTTGATGAGACGCTGACAGATTGCATTTTAATTTTCATTGTGTCCCAAAAAGAGCGTGGTGACATGTATTTGAAAATGCAATGGACTGGGAGGCGCTGTTTCCCTTACTGCGTTTGAATATTGTCCCATGTATTGCCGGATAAGTCTTTGAAAATGAAATGTCAAATGTCGTCATCATTATTATTTCCAAGTGATTAGAAAACAGCATTTTCATTATCATGTTGACCCTAAAAGAGCGTGATGACATGTAAATGTAAATGCAATAGGCTGGGGGTGCTGTTTTGCTTATTGCATTTGAATATTGTCCACTGTATTGCGGAGCATGACTTTGAAAATGAAATGTCAAACAGCTTTTCATTATTATTTGAATATAGTCATAGATTTCCCATATGTGTATGTGAAAATGAAAGTGATAATTGGATTAATGCATTTTCAATTTAATATTGTCTCAAATAACTCATTCATAAGTGGAAAATTATAATGCAATAGTGGGATTACGTTTTCATTTGAATATTGTCCACTTTGGGCTTCCATAATAACCACACAGGCTGTGGGCATTTCACATACTGTGGGTTTAGTGTGTGCTGTCACCTTTTCCTAACCCAAAGAATACTAATCAGAACTGACCTTTATCAGACTGGAGCTAATCCCAGTTTGTGCTTCTCATGATCAGCAGAGCTTCCATTGTGGAGAATTGGCCACTGTGTGTATAGCTGTACACACAAGACAGAACACGAAGAGCTTTACTTGGCTTCCTCGTCGGTCAGAGCACATATTTGCATACTAAGTGCCTAATATTGCCCAAGAGAAATTAGTATGACAGAATTTGATCATTTGGACAAATTAGCAGGCGGTTTGCTGTAAGTTTGTAAAATATTTATTTATTTATTTTCAGAAGCAGATTGCTGCATTTTACAGACAAATACTTATCTATTCAGTTCAGTGTTCTCTTTTCTGATTTGGGATTTAGAGTTTGCAATGCTGTTTGTCATTTACTTGAACAACTGTTTCATGCTTTCCACAGTAAATGTCAGATGTGTAATAATATTTTTATGTTATCTCTCTCTCCGCCAGTGTGTGTGTGTGTGTGTGTGTAAAAATACTATTCTCGGTCACATCCTTGAAGCCCTTTGCTGCGCACATAACATTAGCACTGCATGGTGAAGCTGCTAATGTATTCATGCCATAAGAATTTTTAAGTACCTCATGTCTGTAATTAAAACTGACAGCAGTGTCATCATCTCAACTTCTCTGAGTGCCAGAGCACTCAAAGGCTAGATTACTATTTCATTATTAGTTAACTTGATGAGATGACATGGCCTTGTTTGCATGCCCAATGTTTCTGGGTGAGAGACTGAAAATGGATCATCAATGTTTATATTTCCTCTTTGTAGTAAATGCAATAGAAGGGAAACTATCCAAATTTGCACAACAAAATTGATATTTTGATACAAGCATTTTTAGTGCCATACCTTTAATAACGTGCAGGAAGTTGTTCTGTAGAAGAGAATTCACAAAAATGGAGGACTATTGAAGGAAATTGGAAAAAAAAAAAAACTCAATCTGCCGTAGCATCAAAGCGCTGCCCGTAAATGCACTTTGAAATTGGTGGTGCTGTAAAATAAAAATAGATGAAGTAGCTATTGATAACTGCTTACTCATTACATAGTGGTGACTGGCAGGGTCAGGGCCCTCCCCTGTTACCATGGGTTTTTTTTTTTTGGCCAATGAACATATCCCCGTAAGCTGAGTTTGCATACCAACTACATAACCTTCAACACAACTAGGGACATGTAATGAATTGCAATTTCTCTGCTTAGATGATTAGACTTAATGAGCACTACAGTACATTATCCTCAGCAGACACTACGCAGTGCTATATTGAAGTCAAATTAGACGCATCAGCAGATATTTAAATTCGGGAGATGCTTACAGTATATAAGGTGAATATAACCGGGCTCTTCAGGTGAAGTACATGACGTGCTTCCAAGCATACCGAAGTACTCAAGCATTTATTTCCTATTTGGAATCTTCTTTAGTAGCTCTTACAGTGCTGTGAAAAAGTATTTGCCCACTTCCAGATTTCTGTTTTTGCTTATTTATCATATTTAAACATTTCAGGTCGTTTAACTCATTTTAATATTTGACAACACCAATATTCTTCTGATGGATTTTCTGTTTTAGAGCAAAATTAATGTTCTGCAAAAAATCAGTTCTGCAAAGTCACCCTGATCCTGAACCAATAAAGCAGCTCAGAGGCTCATACCACTAATACCGAGTTTGACTGTTGGCGTTATGTTCATGTTGTGGAATGCCGCGTTAGCTATATGTTAGAAGTAACAAGACCTTCCAAAAAGTTAAAATTTTGACTCATCAGTCCATAGAATATAAACCCAAGAGGCTTGGAGGTCTTTTTTTTTTTTTTTGCAAATATGAGGTGACCCGTTATGTTCTCTTTGGTCTGTAGTGGTGTTTGCCTTCCAGCTCTTTCTTATTCTGGAATCATGAAAACTCTTTGGATGTTTGGTTTCTTTGGTGACCTCCTGGGTAAGTTATCGATGTGTTCCTGGAGAAATTTTGGCAGACCAGGCACTCCTGAGAAGATTCATCACTGCTACAAGTTTTCTCCATTTGTAGACAATGGCTCTAACTTTGGGTCACTGGAGTCCCAAAGCCTAAGAAATAGCTTTGAACCCTTTCCAGACTGATAAACATCAGCAACTGTGTTTCTCATCTGTGCTTGAATTTCTTTAGATTGTGGCATCATGCCTTTTCCCTACTTCACATTGCCAGACAGGTTCTATTTAAGTGATGTTTAGAACCAACGGGGCTGCCAGTCATCATGCCTGGATGTGTCTGGTGGAATTGAACCCAGTTATTAATAAAATTTGTTTAATTGGCTGACTTATTAACTAAGGGGGAAAAAGTATGATAAAATGACCCCTGTTCGTGCCAAGAACGCATTCGCTTCTATGGGAGAAAAACTCAGTAGAGGACTGGCATGCAAATTCACACCGCTGACCAACAGCAATGTGAGTTGGGCCTTGTTTACACTCAAGGGGCGGTACTTCCTGCAAACCCCAAAAAAAGATGGTGACGCTAATGTTGCTGTGCTAATGTCTCAAACATTTTACTTTATGAACATTGTGCCTGCTTGAGAATACAAAATATTCACAAAACTGATGATGATGTCATATCCGATGTTGAGCTAGAGTACAATTTTTTTTTTAACTGAGATATATAGGTTATTTGACACAGCTCACTCACTAGCTACCTAGCTAACAAGCTAGGTAGTTAGCATTCCCATTATCTCAAGCAATGCAGCTAACTGCAGTTTCAATATGAAGCTAGGTAGCCAAGCAAGTCGATGTTGCTGCCAGTTGCAATGATGCTATTCAGAACACTTCTATATTCGAGCAAATTTTTCGCAAAAGAATATTGGATCATTCCATGCCAAGTGGAAATGCTTAAGGTACCTTTTGGGCCATCATGGTCTCAGATTTTTCTCTAACTTTGTATATTTGTTCATTTGAACTCAAATGATGGGTATCTCCAATTTTTTCACAAATGGCCCACCAGTATGGATTTTATGGGCCTCTGAAAAAATGGCCTGTAGGGGGCGCTTTTCAAAACATGCTGTCGAAAAAGTCTTATATCTTTGATTCTATGACAGATACAGATCTGGAAGGTGGCTTGATCCTTGACATGAACCTTGCTCTAGGCTGACAATCTTAAAGGTTGCTTGTATCAGGGTGAATGCCATGGAAATTAAGGTCAAAGAGCCCAAGTTTAAGGGCCTGGCTCGCCCCAGGGGGAAAGTTGCACTGACACCACTTTGCACCTGAGCAGTGTCTAATGACCTGAATTACACTGCTATGGACCAAACATCCTCTATATAGGCCTGTTTCCCACCAAAAAGCTGGCCTAAAAAGTTGTAAAAATTTTTGTTTTTCTTTGCATTGAAATGTACATGGCAATGAACTATTATGTGCTGGAAATAAAGAAACCCCTCTTGAACATCATGTGGGTTACTTTATTTGAGCTGAAAACCTGATATTGATATTCTTTGCAATTGTACTGACCTTATTTTGGTCATTCCATGCCAAGTGGAAACACACCTCGGCCATCATAGTCTTGGATATTACTTTCACTTTGTCTGTTTGTTCACTTTGGCCCAAATAATGGATATCTCTGATTTTTTCGCGAACAGATACAACCATTGTAAATGATAGTGGTGCTAGAGGAAGCCTCATATTACAAATCCATCCAAACCTCATACTTGTATCCGTAATAGGGCCAGAGATATAAGGGTTTTTCTACATCATGTTTTGAGAAGCGCCCCCTACAGGGCATTTCTTCAAAGGTCCATAAAACCAATACCAGAGGGCAGTTTGCGAAAAAATCAGAGATATCCATTATTTGGGCCAAAATGAACAAATAGACAAAGTTAAAGTAAAATCCAAGACCATGATGGCCCAGGTGCGTTTCCACTTGGCATGGAATGATCCTATTTTGAGGTAGAGCAAAATGCAAATTTTGTGCATTTGCACTGTTTGCGCATGCCATCCATGTTGTGTCGCACCACGCGTGTAATTCGCATCACCCGGTGCGAAATTGCGTCTTTTTGCGTGTATTCGTGTCTTTGCATTGACTTTGAATATAATCCAGTCGTGCGAAAAATTCGTTTCACATTCGGTGGAAATGCAGCTTAACAAGTAGTCATTTCCAGTGAAGCAAGCCATCCATGGCCTTAATAAAAAATAAAACCTTATCAGCACTTGCCACATAACAATCATCAAATGTTGCCCTGACACAACATTAATGCCATTATAGTGCAATAATACCACCACAACATGCTTCTCTGCTGCCATTTTTTTTTTGGGTAATGGCAGAGATGATGATTAGAATGACTCCAAACAAAAATCAAAGGCTAGATGGAAAATAGGAGTGAGTTAGGGCTGTGCGGTATGGGAGAACTAGGGACCTCCCTGTTCTCACTTACGTCCCGTGAGAAATGATTCAATTGTGCTTTTAAAAGGGTTCTGCTGAATTTTTTGAGTGAAGCAACCAATTTCTCTTTTCCTGCTAAAAACAGCCTTCTTGATATGGCCATTAGGACTTAGCAATGTGTACTTAGAAGCAATCAGCCCTTTCAGTATGTGTAAAGAATACAGTGTATTCTAACTAAACCGTTCCAAGATAAGATTGTTTCTGTATCTATAGCCACTGATTTGAACCAGAAAATATAAAGCAGTTCAATAACTGTCCAGAAATTGTCAATAATCCTTGCTTCCGCTGGCTTGCTTCTTTATTCAATTTACTCTGCTGCTGGCTATTCTAGTATAGTTGGATTTGGTTCACTCCTGAGAATGTACTTAGGAGCAGACAGGTTGCACTAATGACTTGTCTGTGAACAGGCTTTTAATTTGTCACATAATGTAAGAAAAATAGTACTTGTATGTAACCAGATTGCACAGCCTTAAGATCAAAATAGTTTGAGTTGACACATAAACAAAGATGCACATACACATGGAAGCCAAAGTGCGATGAGAGTCATCCTCAACTTAAAATGAGAAATTTAGGCCAAAACTTTTTTTAAGCAAAAGCCTAGACAAAAATGGAACACTGAAATGTGCTGCCTAAGATTTTGGGAAATTAATCATGGTTAGACTAAATATCAGACTATGACATTAAGAAAGGGGTCATGTACTGAACTTAATGATATCAAGAAGAAATTCAAATGATATGTTGTGGCTCAGATTAATTCTTGAGGAAATTCTCTCCAACAAGTAATGTACTGTACTTATCGCAATTCTTTTGATTTCCAGATAGCTGTTCTAAGGTGGTACCCATCTAACACATTGAAAAAGAAAATGCTTTCAAACATCAAAAAAATTCCAAAAAGATGCAGCAGCAATAAACTGGTAGGGTTAAATTTGCAGGCTAGATAATAGGATCTCATTTAGTTTGAATGGTAGACTCCTTAACACGATAACATGTTGAACGTATATGCTGTTTTGATAACAGAAATTGGAAATAATTAACTAAACAACTCATGAAATTAGTAATTTATGCCTGTTATAAAGATAATGGAATGCTTGGCAGATTTCAGGTCATATTCTATGCAGACAGTCACTAAGAATTTGTAACACTAGCACATACCATAGGTGGCACATGAAACATCTCCAGTTGCCAAGTTCTCTGTTAGTGGTATTTCTCTATCCTAATTTCAGTGCTTGAGAAAGTGTGTGTATGGGATGGGGTAAATGTATGACACATTTTTGAATTTAGTTTTCAATATTATATTGAATAAGAATGGTGCAATGCACAACCATAGAGGTATTACACCTAGCAAACAAATTTCTAAAAGTAAAATGGAAAATACACTACACGGTTGTATTTTATCCACATCCTCACTACACAATAACAATAATGTCAAGCATAAAAAGAATCCATAATGTCTGCTTCCAAATATTGCTCTACCATAAGATTGTGGCACTCTGCTCAGAACGTCAGCAATTTATTTTGTAGATGACATTAATATGAGTTATTCTCCTTGAACACCTGTGATATACGGTTACGCACGGTTTGTGGGTTGTGAAACAGCATGCTGCAATTACGCTCAAAGTGTCAGCACAGATAAGGCATGCGTCCTTGGAAAGTGTCTAATGCAGGCTGATTAATTGCACAAGAATTCCGAACGCAGGACCCAGTGGACAGAAAATGATCTATGGCTCGGCAATCAATTAATCACAGTTTTGTCTTCCAACCCCCGCTGATATGGCTGTGGGGAGGAATCACAGCGGTGCTCTCAATGCTGAGCAACACAGAGCGGCATGGCTCCCTCTCTCTCACCTGTACGCTATCTCAGAGATATCACAGACAGGTGAGGATGAAAGCACTGTTGTATGGGAAGAGTTCCAAATAAAAATTTACCACAAGCACATTGGTGGCTCTGAAGCCATGGGGATGGATGATTTCATCAACCCCAGTGAAGGACAGAAGTGGCCACGTCTGTTCAGGACAAGTGTGACTATCATCCTCATGAGGTTAAGGTCATAGCAAATTTCAGATAGTGAATTTGGGCAGGTGGCGATTTGTGAGGTTTAGCCATGGTGGAGTCTGGAGGGGCTTTGATTTGGAGAGGGGCAGTCTTTGAGGGGTGTGGGCTTAAAGGAGCAAAGTCAAGAAGCTGTGTGGTCTGGAAACACTAGCTGTAAGGGATGTGCTCTGTAAGGGACATGGCCTGTGAGTAGAATTGTCTGTTAGGAGCATTGTCAGTAAAGAACTTGCTCAGATGGGGTATTATTTCTAATGGGCATGGTGAGCACTGTCAGAGAAAAATTGCGCCACATCAACAGGAATGAATAGAATGGGTGACAGCGTAATGGCATTCAGTAGTGTTAGCATGGCATAAATAGAAAGCTGAGATTGTGTATTCCGTAGTCTTCCATAATACAAAGTTTCAGCGCCAGAAGTGGGTTAGGTCAAAACCACTTTTTTTCGCAGGATAAACATTTGTCGTCATGGTTAATGATTCACAATACATAAGAACAGACAAGCTGTTTTTTATGATCAAGAAAAAAAGTGAATAAAAGATGTACAGAATAATGGTTGCTATCAGGGTTTGAGTTGTGCCCTTAATAAAGTTTGCAACAGACTTCCGTCCATTTTTTTTTAGTCAGTAACAGGCTGAAATCTTCTTCATATCACTGTTATCCATAATCCACAATGCAACCAGCCTTGTTTGATGGAATTTTCACAGTTACTAACAGTCATTCTTACAAGTTTGACAGTCAGTGCTTATTATCAGTGACAGCTGGTGAACTGAAAATTGATGAGGCACAGAACTTACTTTGAAAATCATAATTAGTCCTGACCTGTTTTCAATCACTTATTTACATTACATGAACACTGAAAACACTCACAAACAAATTCTTCTCATTAAGGTATTGGGAGAACTGATAAACCTTGATTTGTTTTCAATCATTTTCATTCATTAAAAAGCTTTTCAATATCAGAACAAGCCAGCCACAGTTGAACACACAGCTTCCTTCTAAATGCAATGTTGCAACAATTAAATAGAAAATGTTTTATTAACTTTACAAAAGAGGTACACTACTATGTTAACTTCTGTGTTTGTTTTAAGCCATACAGTACTATCTTAGCTTCAAGATTGATTACAATGAAGAAAGTGAAAATTACCATCAAATATCTGCAAATGAATAACGTTGATTGAAATTTGTGTCATAAAGACATGTTTTCTGTCTCATGTTACGCTAACAAGGAAAACTGGCCACCCATGAAAATGTTGAGTATTTTAGGAGTTTACGTCATGTTAATTTAAATTAATGATTAAAAACAAGTGAGGACCAATCCATTAGTTTCAAGAGATGTTTAGTGCTTTGCCAATTTTCAGCTCACCAGCTGCCACTGCTGACAACTGATGAATCTGTCTCTCACACTGTGCAGCAGCTACTCAGTGGTTAGCAGCCTAAAGGCAGCAAGCTGCTGGCTGAGGAGGTCACAAGTCTCCCTCGCTGTGCTGAGCTGGCTCTCGCACCACTGCACCAGCGACTGCTGAAACACCTCCACCCGCAGCCTGTGAAACTTCTCAATCTGGACATGAAAGGATGGGATTCCCCAGAGAAACACCAGCACAGGTCATACTAATTCAGCCAGAAAATTCTGAAAAAAAGTAAAGTGCTAACCTAAGTGCTGTGGTTGCTAAGACACGAGTAAGCATTTAATATATAAGGCTTTGCTTCCTGAAGAACTTTTAAAGGAGATTTTTAAGCTGCACAGAGTATTATTCTAAGAGTAAAATGCATATAAAACAAAGCAAGACTAACCTCCATCTTAGCCACTGCAGAAATGTGATCAAACTCCTTTTCGGTGGCGTTCTTTATTTCCTCCATCTGAAAGCCGGGTCACAAACTTAAATTATCAAACCTAGTCTTACTGCACCCAATTTACTTCATGGTTAAAATGCTAGCTCAAGTATAAGCCTTTGTTAAAAAAAGGCATGCTTTAAAACATGGTAACATCAAGTAAGCCCCCCATCTTCGTTCTCAATTTACTGGTCCAAGGCAACCAGATTTAAGGTGACGTTGCTTCTTTGAGTGAATGAGAGGACTCTATTGCTATCTGCTGGCCATATCAATACCTGCAGCCCACAAGTAATTCTGGTTAGGTGAGTAACTGTGTATACAACACAGTGAAAGACATCAGATTTAAGAACACTGGACTAATTTTGTCATCTGTGAATGATGCATAACACTTTATTCCATTAACGCAATCAGGTGCATCACCTGAAATAAGCTAAGTGTTTGATCAAAGTGAAGAAATAAAGCCCTGATTCAGTTCGCTCTCAGAGCAAAATCAACAAGGAGCTGAAAGATTAAACAAAAGGTTAAAATTTCAGAGCTCAATGATAATGTTTTTATTTCATAAGGCACTTACTGTCGCTTTCTTTGCTGACTTGGCTTTCTCAACGTTTCTGTTGGCATTTTCCAACTCCACTAGCTTACAGGTCCTTCGAAAGAGCATTTCCTGCAACACAATGATAGGGTGAGGCTCCAAAAATGACCAATGAATTCATACACTGTATCAGTTAAACCAAACTGGGGGAGGTTCACTCTATGTACGTAACTGCAAAAGTCACTGTGAATCATCAAATGTAATCTTTTTGAACAGCGTTCTGAACTTCTGAGTTTCAGCTGCAATCAGTCCCAAGACCAAGCAAAAGGAAAGAATAGACCAAACAAGCTGCGTTCGTGGAACACTGATGCCCCCGACAGCAGGTTAAAGTATTGCAGGTTAAAGGTTTTTTTCCGCTGCAGACAGACAGACAGACAGACAGACAGACGGACGGATCGGTGCGAAACAATATGCCCCCGAGGCATAATAAAAAGTGGCCTGAAATGTGCTTTATAGTTAAAATATTGGGCGGATCAAAATTTAAATCTCATCTCTCAATAACACCCATGGTGGCAGCCTTTCACAACAGGAATCACTTCCATAAACATCCTGGTATAAATCATTTGATATTTTACAAGTCCCCAGTATTTCTTTCATTTAGACTGATATACTCTGCTCCGAGTGATATGCAGGTAATTTCTGAAATGAGTGACAAACACAGATTTCACTGGAGACCAATGCAACAAAACCATATTTCATGAATTAAGGAAAGCAGAATTTTCTTAGAATATAACGTAACGAAAGGGATGTCATACAAAGCCAGACAAACTGACCTCCCAATGTAAAACACAGCTGAAAATCCCATTCAGCTTTGTGAGATAGTTTTACCCTTGGTATAAAATACATATTTCTTACCTTCTCTGTCTCTTGGTAGCGTAAGTCCAGGTCCAATGCAAAGCCCAGTGTGTAAATGTTGTTCTCGGCAACACTTTCAAAGTTCTTCTAGAACAACAAATGGAAAATTGGGACGATAACAGATTTTATGCAAGCCCAGACAAAGGCACCCAGCACAATTGTTTGGAAAATGCACACAAAAACTGAAAGCAGTGATTTCTAAATTTAATATGACTTGCATGTCATTGCTGACAGTATAAAAAAAAGATATTTAATGCTTTATATGGTCAACATATACAGCGATTCCTACCATTCAGGTCTGCGATGCATTGGGACAGAGAAAATAAAGTGAGCTGTGTCATTATGACTGTGCATGCTCAAAACTTTGGATGAAATTAATTCACTCAACTGCAAGTCAAAATCTAGAAGGTATTTTTCTTCCTCTATGATTATTGGCAATGGCAATCAGCTTAAATTCTTCGTACACCTTGGCAAAAGATTAAAATAGTGCTTTGAATCCTCCAATTTCCATTGAAAGCTCCTCACCCCTTTGCGCAGAATACGAATAATGCCAATTTTTTCCTGTTATGCATGAACCTACTTTGGCTTTATAACTCAGTATTTGTGTCACAGAGACTCTGGAAAATTATTCGAGTGAAGGTAGACATTTGGAAATTCAATTACAGAATTATTTGGGAACTGAATTTCAGAATTTACGGACGCCGGAGTCCATATCTGCGCAAAGGGGTTAATATAAAAAGCGTAATGCCGGAATAACTAAAATACACTGAACAAAAATATAAACGCCCCATGTCAAATTTTTGAGTTTTTATTAACAAAAAACTGGAACCGGGATTCGTCTGTGAATAACACTCTTCTCCAGCGTGCCAAGGGCCATCGAACGTGTGCGTTTGCCCATGCGAGTCGGTTCCGACGCCGGACAGCGGTGAGATCCAGAGCACCGTGAGGACGCCGAGCGTGCAAGTTGGCTTCTCGCAGGCGGTTACAGACTGTCTGTGGTGTGATGCATCTGTTGTGCAGACCAACGGTCTCATCCGCTGTGCGTGTCGCTGATCTGAGCCGATCCCGCAGGTGGACAAGCCGGATGTAGCGATCTTGTGCTGGTGTGGTCACACGTGGCCGACGTGGATGAGGTCGATTTGCAGTACTGGCAGTCTTTTGGAAACGAACTCTCAAACGGCCTATCGTCCGATAGTTAATATTCAGCTGCACAACGACTGCTCTGGTGGACATCCCTGCATCCAGCATGCCAATGGCACATTCCCGCATGACCTGAGACATCTGAGGCATGATGACTTTTGACAAAATTTGACATTTTGGGGTGGCCTTTTAATGTCCCCTGTATAAGGAATGTCTGGGTACTGCTCATTCTGTCTGATCACCGTCTGGAAATGCCACACCCATGTACTGAGTGAAATCACTGCATCACTGAGCAAATGCTCACTGACAGAGAGATGGGTTAAAAAATGGAACACAAATCAAGAGAAATATCCCTATTGTACAAGTAAAAGTCAGAATATGCTCACTTAGAGTTGTTAACTCCATGTGGCATCAATATTTGACATGGGGCGTTTGTATTTTTGTTCAGTGTATACAGTATAAATACAATGTAAATGAAGACAGATTGGAAAGGATAGAATCAGATTATGCCTTGCAGTCACGCAGATTCCCTTTCTTGGGATGTAAGTTCTGACCATGCGCAGTAATCATGACATAGCTCCTTTAAGGAACAGTAAAAAGATTTTAAAAAATTATGACTGATGTGATTTGAAATAGCTGATGTCAGCAGGTGACTAATTATGATTTGGTACAAAAGCAGCACCCAAGAAAAGTCTAATCCTTCAAAAGCGTAGTCATTTCAGCCTGCTTATGTGAATGTAACCATACTGTCTGCCCTAAACAAACTTCTTGTCAATTAAAAACCCACTGAATTCCTGTCATTGCCAAGTTATCTCAATAGTGACACATCTTTGATATGAAGCACTGTTTTATATGTGTTCAAAGATATTTTCACCAGAGAACAGAAGTGCAGTTGAATAAATATGGACCGATTGGTCCAGGTTGAAGAAAATCATGAAACGGATGGCATACCTTGATAACTGAAATAACCTCAGACAGCTTAAGGCACACCCTGTACAAACATTTGAGGGGAAATTCATTCTAAGAAAACAATGCTAAAAACCTTTTAAAAAGCCAAAAATGGTTAACTTTAAAAAACTGTATGCAGTTAAAATATATACATTGCACTTCAAAATGTCTCACATATATGCAAACAGTAATTTAATCAAATTTTTGAGGCCAGATTCTTCAGCATGCATTACAACTGAGCACATGAACACAGATTGATTGCAACAATATCCTTATTTCCCTCTGGTTGCAAGGACTAACTAGTATTTTTCTGCCAGGGCTAGATACAACTGGGCGAAGAAATGAATTCCGAGGGTGTGGCCAATGGTGGATTCAATTTGAAGTCGGAGGTCAGGAAGCAGAGCTGGATGATAACGTCATTTTACGAGTTATAAGTGGTATTTTGCTTTGAGTTGTCCGAACATTTCGTTCTAGGTGAAACACGAACACCTGTTTTTGTTGCCTTAGTTAACGAGGCAATGACAATTGCTTTCTCGGAGTGTTGTTAATTCAGGAACTTTCATGGCACAAATTGCAAACTTTTCTAAACAACTATCCTAGGTTTGATCACCTGCTACATTTGTATGTTGAAGTAAAGCAAAAAAATTAAATAAAAAACAAGCTGTCGATTTGTGTTTTCAGTTCAACAAACATTTTTTGTACCATTCAAAACATGTCTAGAAAACAATTACGTCATCTGGGAAAGTCTTTCAATCTTTTCTAAATCTCTCAAATCGTGCCGACTTGCGGTTATTGCATAGCCTGTGTACGTATGTAAATAGCGATGTTCACTGTTAACAAACAATGATGTCAAAGTTGTACATGCGCAGTTTGGTGGTTGGCAGAAAGCATGATCAGGGCATAAATAAAATGGCAAGTAGCCTCTTCGTTTCTTCGCTTAAAAACCTCAAAACGTGATTCCTGAACCCTTAGCGAACCTGTTAGCGCAACCTATAACACAACAACTGACTGGCATCGCTATTTTAGATCTTTTATTGAGTACATATAAAGATGAAAATCTACTAGTAAACTTAGTGTAAGATGAGCCTTTCTGCCGACCACGTATCAAAACATTGACGTCATCGTGAACATCGCTATTAACACAGAAGTATCACCCCCATTGATGGATTGCAGAAGAGGCTACGATAACCCTTACGTGTGGCACATATAACAGGAAAAGATTGGACCATAAATATTGTTATGAGAACACCCAGGGAAAATCTTACTTTGTAAAAGCCACTGAGATGGGATCCCCTTGCCCAATCATGAGATGCAGAGAAGTGGAAAAATGTTCGCATGCCACGGCCATTTCTGAGAAAACAGAGAGACCGAATAGGTGACCGTAAAAAACACATGATCACTGGCAGATAATGCTTCAAAATAGCATAATACTTACTCTGTTCTGTCAGAACTATTTCAAGGAATTTCTGTAAAAAAAAAAAAAAAAGAAAGAAAAAGAAAAACACAAAATTGTCAGGGTTTGGATGAGCAAAGTGCCCCACAGGTAAATCAAAGCCTTGTCAGGGAGAAAGTGTGACGAGTACCTCTGCTGCAACTCTGCTGAGCCCCAGAAGTGTCAAGTTGTCATCCCTCACATTCTGAAAAAAATCATCCACATCCTGCAAAGGATTTCAGGCATGGATAAGCCCTCTCATTAAAAATCTGGCCAGTAGCTTCAAGCACTTCCACTGCTGGTGAAACGACTCTCTGAAAAGTCACTTCACTGTGCATAGATTATCTTTAGATGGTGGAAGAGTTTGGAGATTCAGGGTAGCTATGATGATATGGGCACAGTCTGATATACCTTGTGATTCTCCTTCCTCTTCTCCTCCACAGCCTGGCTGAGCCGACTGAAGAGTCCTCTCTTCATTTGCTGCTTTGCAGGGGGCTGAACAACAGACAGCGGACAAGTAAAACATGAATATAATTGCAGCTTCAAAATACTGCAGTGTTTTTCTGATGATGCATTAAACTGACAATAATCATTATTTTTTCCCCAAAGGTGTTGTATCATACAATTTAATGATGCCTGCTGTGCAATGAATAGGCCCACTGCACATTCACGTAGAAAGACAAAACATAAGTAACTATGAAATATGAATCCTCAGAAAAACTATTTTCAAATAATTATAAAAAAATTATAAATAAAAAGTATAGCTATGCATAGCTAATACATCAAGTAAAATCAGTAATCTATGAATAGAGGATTAGATTTACTGTATACCCATGCCAAAACGCTATCAATCGTATTAAAAACTAGACATCAGGAAAGATTATGGGAAATGTATCAGACATGTTGATCAAAGAAGCCAGTGGCAGCCTATTTTGACTCAGGGAATGCATACCAATACCTAAAACATGGAGCTTTGACTTAAATTCTGATAGGCCACGGAGTCAAGCTTGTTTAACATAGAGGAGCTGCTTCTACTGGCTGGAGAGTCACGTGAGTGCACATGACGGTCATCTGACTTATCAGTCACATGATTGCTTGGCCAGTAGTGTGCTGGCTTACTTAAGCTCGCCATCCTAAGAAGCTACTCCTTGGCAGGCTTGCTCAACAACCCTCCTTTACCCTAGCAGCTCCACTTGTCTATTATAGCACTCATTAATCCTGTTCTATTATGACTAAGTTACAGTTCAATGACAAGGTCTCTTCCTTTTGAGGTCATTGTTGCTGTAGGGGTTCTGTTCTATGGGGGAGTGGGGGGGGGGGGTTGTAGTAGCAGCTCCCTGCCTTCGGTTCCACGTTTGGGTGGGCAGGGATCTCTCAGAGCAGAGCCATGTAGCGCCAAACCCAATATATGCTTGTATGGCTGTATGCTTTCAATAAATATTCTCTTTTTGACAAAGTAGTCCTATCAGAAATACATGAAATGGTCATCAGAGGATGAAAGTGCGAGAGAATAACATCAAGTGTTGAATTTTCAGTACATCCTTTCAGTTTTTTTTTCAGTTGTTACATCTTAATAATTACGTAGTAATGCTGACTTACAACAGCACATACTATGCGCATCAGATTGGTCTTGACCTTGCAAACCTGCACCATCAGCTCTGCACGCAAGGACAGGACACTTTAACTCCACTCATGTCGTCTGTGCACTCATTGTCATTGCTAAACAGGACAGGGTTCTCAGCACTCAATTAGCTGGGACATAAAAAGCTGAATCAAGCAGGAAATGCACTTCTCTGAGTCATTCTTATAAGATGAATTAAATATCTATGTTCCTGTTTTTAAATATTAGTTATGGGAGTATGTTACATAGGGGATAAAGCACAGCAAGGATTTCATTATTGCAAAATGAACCTCGGCAGTATGTACACTCACATCTTTGTGAGTGAGAAAAGTGTGCCAGGCCGTGTTAATCCCCAGTGTGGAGTGTGCTGCCACCAGCTGGAGATACTTCTGCAGGGCAAGGCAGTATGGTTTCCAATCCTCACCCATCGCCAGGAAACCTACGATAAAAGTAAAGGCCAAGAGCATCGCTCAGTGGCTTTTCTGGTCCTGGTCCAGTAGAATCTACTTTATCTTGATTGGTCATAAAAAGTAGATAAAAAATGGTGAACACACATTATCAATTTTTGACTAATTAAATGAATTGCCTCCGTGTCTCTGACTCTGTGACTGTAGCTAAAAATACATTATTCACTCGCTGGGTCAACAAGTTTGAGATTTAGCTGCTGATGTAAAAGCAGAAAAAAAAACAAAAACAACACAAATTTCAATGTAAAATTTGACAGTGAAACTGATTCATTTTGCAAGTTAGAAAGAGTAAACAAGATTACCTTGCTGAATACCAAACTAGCCAAAAATCAAAATATATGAACAAGCACTATGATAACAATGAGAATATTGTACAATAAAAGTCCTTAAAAATGCTTACAGGGAGACATATTTTAAGACAAACAATACACTGAGGTAACATCACAAGTGAATGCTGGAAAGTGTCATGTCCAACTGGGCAAAATATTTTCAAATCAAATTTGTTAATAAGTGTTGGTTTGTTTGTTTTTTCATTTTTCTGATGCAGATATGTCAATGGCTATAAAACATTTTTTAAAAAAAGTGTTACAGAGTGCAGCATATTCATCGTTTACACTATTTAACCCTGTGACACCCAGCTTTTATAAAATCAAACATGACTGCTCTGCCCAAGTTAATTAAGACCAGATGTCAGATATGCTCAAAGTTTTTATCAAACACTGAGGTAACCATAGCATTTCATGGTATGAAAAAGCTAAATTAAATGTTGCTTAGATTTCAGCACAAGTAGGATGCATTTATTTGCAGCAAAATGTAGCAGATTTTACATATTGAGAGTAAATATTCAGAGATACACGATCAGTTTGAATTTGAATCTTTGTTGAAGTCCTTGATTAGTAGAATCCAGTGTGTAACTGTGTAGTTGGGATGAAAGTTTGCTCCCACACTGGCCCTTTCTGGATAAGACGACCCTAAGGCTATTGAAAAACATGGAAAAATCCATATGTGGGCAGAGGAGTCAATGAGCATAATGCAAAAATTTTTGTATGCAGGTGCGAAAGGGTTAATTAATCCTTTTCCCCCGGAGACCCACTTCATTGGGTCCAAAAAATGAAGCTTTTTTTAACTGACATGACAATATACTTCCATAGTTACCGAGAGGATGGGCAAGTGATCCATACTTTGAAAGCTTCCAGTATTCCAATTATATCAACTGATGACTACTTTAAACTTAAATCAGAAGTGGTCTGCTCACTTGTTTGCAACTAGGCGATCACGTTTTTTGGGAAACTCAGGAGGGAAAGGGATTAGAAAAATAAGAGCACAAAATCGCTGAGCAATATTTAGAATTAAGGCAATATATACATTGGATGGTATTCAAATAACTCTATACTTAATGTCCAAATTCAAACAAGCAGTGCAAAGCATGGCAAATCCCACCCCTTGCACATATTTTAGCTGGTCAATGAGTTGATCCCTTTTTTTCGGGTTCATTTGTTCTCGGGTTTGACCTTTCAAACTCACTCAAGGTCAAAGGTCATGGTGTCATCTTAATCACCATGTATGAATTTGTATGCATTTAATAGTAACCAAGTGGCTATGTGCAGTAGGTTTTAAGATACAGTGTAAACTAGAGCTGTGCTCAGAGAACGCAAGTACCTCTGCCAATGTACTCGATGTTATTTTTGCCAATATTAGCTAGCAACCTGTGTTTATGCAGTCCTGTAGTCTTCGCGCAAATATGTTTTTAATGTGTTTTTGACCTTTTGCATGCCCTTGACCTTGACCTTTGACCTGAACCTGCCAAAATCGAATCACCTCTTCCTTGAACAATACTCAATCATTCCACCAAATTTGAGGAAAATCCAATTTTGCGTAATCCTGCTTACAAACAAACCAACAAACCAACCAACAGACAAACGGTAATGATCACATGACCTCCTCTAACTTCATTGGGTGAAGGTAATTAGGTGATTCAGATCAATAACCTTGACCCCCTGAATTTTACCCCCACTAATCTTTGAAGCCATACACTTTTCACCAAAGCAATGGTGGGATGATATTTTACAAATCGGTAAAGGAAACTTATGGCGATGGTTCGATGTAAATCGGACCATCTCTGACAGAGTTAGGGCCAAAAAACTATTTTAAAAAGGAATGCTTTCGCATGCCTCTTTTTTGGGGCAGGTGCGTAGGAGAAAGCCCAAAAAGGGTCGCAGATCAGGAAAGTAGAAAAAACTCCCGCACACTGTCCATTCCACATGCAATTATTTATTCACAATGTTTCGGTCAACAGACCTTCATCAGGTGAAGTCAGGTGACCTGACGAAGGTCTGTTGACTGAAACTTTGTGAATAAATAATTGCATGCGGAATGGATAGTGTGCGGGAGTTTTTTCTACTTTCCAAAAAACTATTTTGACATTTTCAGTGACCTTAACCGTGATGGAATTCTTTCAAAATTTATGTTGATCTATTCGGGGGTCATTGCCCAACTTTCAGCCAAATTTGTTACAAATTGAGACCATGGTGTTCTCGTAATCTTGCTGACAAATAAATAAAGAAAAAAAATAATAAACCAAGGCTATTACAATACCCCTGTCCCACCCCTTTGGGGGTGGGGGATAAATATGTCATTCCACCAAAGAATTGTTTGATATCAAACACATACCAAGCTGTTTAAGGTTCCTCCCCCTGAGTTTGGCTGAGAACAAGCAGGCTTTGCTGGTAGAGGGGGAAACTGAGAGAGATAAAAAAAAAAAAAAATCATATAAATTCTGCACTAGTGATGGGGAAAAGGCAGCATTTGTAAAAGGTTCAATGGTGCACTTGTTCTCAGCATTTTATGTTCAAACACGTTCTTCCCTCAGCCAGCAAGAAATGTAAAGTCATGTTTTACATAACAGGTACATCCACATCCTTTGCCCAGATACTTAGCAGGCTTTACAAAGCTGCCCAATTGTTTTTTTTTTCTCTCTCTCTTGTTTCTTTTTTTGAAATGCCTGAATTACATCAAGTAACTGAGGAGCAAATAGTGATGCAAAAGCACCTCTGCAAACAAATGACCATTATACCTCTTATCATACTTCTTTTTTTAACAAATACTGCACAGTATAACTACAATATTTGTTTCCTACATTACCATACTTCAAGTGGTAATGGAGCAAAATAGTAATATACTGGTTGTCTGTCACCTTAATAATACACCCCACAGGTAATGCATGCAAAAAATACCCATTTTACATTGACTTCAGATTCATGAAAGATAACAGATAATATCCCAGCAGGCTTGAGCATTTTGGATATTTTCGGCTTCATCTTTTTTTGGTAGTAATTCATATAATTGCCAGGCAAAACTGCTGACTAGCCATTCATTCTTGCATATATTGTATGCACTACAGTAACTTAACACACGTATCTAAAGTTTACACACATGATACACGTGTAGTTATAACAAAAAAGTCTGCACCCAAATGCTGTGAGAATGTGAAAGACACCAACTATGATTCCTTGCAGTCCTGGGACTTCATCCTGTGTGAAGAGACAGTGCTGTAGCCACTCAAAATCCTCGAAAGTCCTTTCGACACGCTGCTCCTGGTTGTCGGCCAACTGATAGAAGAACAAAAACAGCATGCTCTCCGTAGATACACATGAACATTTCTTCCTTATCGAGCCCAGGGGAGTCATTAGAGTTGGGGAAGGGTCTCCTTGAAAAACACTTCATGTTTGACAGTTCTCATCAATAACAGATTTCAGGCGTGAAATGAGCAATTTATTTGTTTTACTCTTTGTGCCTCGCAGTTTAACACATTATATTTTGACCCGTGTTCACTCACCTTTGTGGACTTCACAATGAAGATCAGCGAGTCTTCATTCTTTATGGCTTCAGTAACCTTGATACTGAGAATGCTAATGCTTTGGGCAGGCATCACAATTTCAGATTCCTCCTCCTGAAATCAATAATCTGCTTTTAGTGCCAGGAATATGCATCCTAGTGATTTGTTCATGAAAAGAAAGATTAACATTTAGCAGCTTGTTGTAAGCTATTATAAATGGTTTCAGATGAATCTTCAGTCATAAATTGCACTCTTCTCTTCATTTTTCTGTCATTGACGACTACTGTGTTATTGTTTCATATCTGAACTTTTTAAGCCTTATATAACATTAAAAATCTAAAATGCTTTGACATGTCCTGACAATTTTTGCATGTCGTGCAACTTCCAGATACTTACTGGGTGGTAAAATATGCTTTATTATACATAGTATGAAACATAGACAAAGACTGCAATAATATATTTAATATACCAGAAAGTAATAAAACCTTTAAAAGGGCTCCTTTTTTCTACTCTAAACTGGGATTTCATATGATCTGAAAAAAAGTTGGGTGTGATTAAAAAGGGTCCTTTCATGCATGACTTCTACCAATTGATATCCATGCAAATATGATCACCGGCCAGGTATTGGTGCTGAATGGTGGTACATCTGGTCACAGATCACTGACAATAGAGAAAATAATTTTGCCACTACCAAGTATACTGTATGACAAGGGTTCACAACCTTATACAGAAAAGGCTGGTATGGGTGCATGCATTCATTCCAGCCAAGCAGTTGCACACCTGATTCAACTAATCAAGGGACTATAGTTTTATGATCTTCACTCACACTCTAAAGCGCACGGCACAAGTATATTTAAGGCATGTCCAAATTCATTTTTTCTTGTTAAACAGTGGATATTCTGAGCGCAAAGTCAGGTGCATGATTTTAAGGGGTTGGACTTTGTCTCTTAATTAATCATGGGTGTATTTTTGGCATAACGAAAACCTATCAGTGTCTTCTTCCATTTCCTTTAAAAGCCAAGTGCGCTTGCATCCTGGTGGATTGCTATTAAAATGTTGGATTTGCCAAGTAGTAGGAAAGAATGCTTTTGTTGCAGAGAAAACAGATCTGCTCCTGTGCAAAAGTGAAATCATATCTTGAATGATTCGATGATCCATCTTGGCCGGAGGCTGGTGATCAACTGCTGCTGAACGCAGATATTCTGCCGATTTATGTAAAGGCGGTTTCAAAACCTTCCTAAGCGTAGTAGAAGCCTAGCGTCAGCACAGCCTTGCCACCTAGGTCGTACCACGATCGTAATGGCATCGTCAAAAGCATAGCTCTAAATTCTTTGCTGTAGTGGCAGCGTCGTGGAAGCGCTTTTGAATGCCGTCGAAGCGGGGCCTCAAGCGCGGCGGAAGCTCAACATCACTGAGGCAGCATCGTGACCAGCGTAGCAACATCGTATTAGATGTGTACTGGAAGCGCAGCAGTCCCAAATTTTGGCATCTGCCGGCAATTCTGTGGTGATTTGGGAGAAGCGCCATGATTGCCATGAATGCAGACAAAGCGCCATCCAGTGGAATGGGGGTGTAATGAATAGCCATTGTCCCCATTCAGCCACTCCTCCAGGAGGATTCCCCAGTAAAACTGCAAGAATTACAGGGTTGGCCAGGATAAAGAAATCTTGGCTTGATTGAAGATTATTTGGAAATGGATTCACTGACCTTACACATAACATCGCAAATCATCTGGATGTTAGTGGAATGGGTTCCCTCAGGATTTGCATACTTTAGAGCATTCTCTGATGGGCCATGGAGTTTCACATGCATATTATCATACAAAGTGATGAATAATAATAATCTTTCACATCATAATTTTTTTTAATCTTAAGCATGTCTGTGCTGTGATGTGTCCCTGTGTGTGTAACAAGCAGAGTGTGGGAGCATCGTGCACACAGGCGCATATAACAATTTAAAAATGCGCCCTTGAAATAACCATTGACTTAAGACAAGGTTTCTGTTGGTTGTCCACACCTCATTACAAGACAAAACTGCCCATGGGCACTCAAATGAGTTCGGGTACATTCGCTATTTAAACAACGTGGGTGCTGGATGGGAAAATGACAACTGCATCCATCTGAAACAAGCAAAGACACCTGTGTTGCACTTGGTTTCACTTTGTGCCGGGTGTGAAATAGAGCCCAAGGTCTTTAGCAATGTCTCTAAGGATTGATTAGGACAATCAGTGTCTTAATCAATGTATGCCCCTAATGTATGACATCTTCAGTCCTCAGTCTTTTGTCCCACAGGTGTTGCAGGTCACACATTTTATAAGCTGACTCATCAAGCTAAGTTTATCAGTATGCAACTGTCTGCTTCAAGGGAAACTGGCCAAATGAAAAAGTAGTTTCAGAAAAAACAAAACAAGAAAAATAATTAGAAGAGGAAAGCATAATCAGAGATGGAATGACTTGGCAAGCTAATATAAAAGGAAAATGTATATTTCATGATTAATTCACAAGTTTAACAGGCCATTATTTGAGCAAAAATTGCATCAAGTGAAAAAGAGTGACCGCCGTGTGGAACATCACACTGTGAAGGAAAAAGGGAATTATGCATCTCAGAACTTACAAAACTACTTTAATTTGTTGAAGGCGCTCAAACTGCTCGATGTTTAATTTTATTGAACAGACACCGTAATCCGAGGTATCCTATCATTACATTAATTTTTCAACAAAATGTCTAATGCTCATTCAAAAATTTTAGAAAATGCTTTAAAATTACTGATAAACAAAATATGATAAAGATTTAATTGGTATAACATTCTAAAATAGTCAAGGAAAAACAACTGTAAACCCAACTGCTGACTCAATACTGATGAACAGTATACATTTATGCATAAATTAATCCAAGAAGGAAATTAAAAACAGAAATCCAGACAGAAAAGACGGCCCAGATGATATAAAATGGGACTTTTTGGTGGCTCACCTAGGTGTTGAATCTGTCTTCCAACACAGCATGGCATTAGTGTCACGACATGATTGTAAGGTACGAAGCCATTCTTCTGAATGTTGATGGCCCTGATTGTGATGCAATAAACATGCTACTTCTCCATCAATTGAAAATAATTCAATAGCTAACAGTAAAAGTTTGAATGAAACAAAGATTGATGCCAAGGAGCAGGAAGTGATGCATCCAGTATAAATGAACAGTATGTTCTAATTGTGGCTTACCATTGTTTCAGGGAACAAAGAAATGGTTTTCAGAAATCTTCTGCCTCTTCCCAGGACAGGACTCCAGGATTTGCAAATAAATTCAAAAAATATAGCTAGTTTTTTTTCCTCTCAGTTCTACAGGCAAAACTCTAATTGCTGGAGTTGTTGAGGCTTTCAATGGTCAAAGTGCATGCCAGTCCCGTGAGAGCGTAATCTAAGTGCTAGTATAATGAAATAAGTCAGGTGAAGTGGCGTGTTACTCTGTAACTACGTCTATCTGAAAGTTTAACCCTATAGGAAAGATGATGTCCCATCTCAGTTCCCTGTGGACTCAACACATAACCACAATGGTCAAGGTACTATTCATGTTTGCACTTAATTAAATTTATTTATTTAGTACATGACTTTATAATTTATACCGAACAATTTACACTGAATATATTTTACATACTATACATTTATACAGATATACACTATTCAGATTATGCAGTTGCCACAAGTATGTGACAGCAGTGTCCTATTGAAGATTTATATCATTATCCTATAAACTAATAAACTAGCATCCAAGCTCCCACCGCATTTTAACAGCATGATGCAATACATTACTATAAATAACAAAGCTAAATAAAAAAGAAATACTGAGGTGCTATAGAACACAACTTCATAGTTTTAAGCACAATTGTCCAGACAACAGTTAATCGTCCTCACAGACTCTAGAGGTGGTGCCATCTGAATGCGTTTTTATCCAACAGAAGCTTGGCTCCAAGTCTTGAAAACCATCCTCTTGGTGATCCATGCTCATTTTGTTGAAATCACCTCCAAAAAAATTAAAGAAGTCACTGCCAAAAATGCCCTCTCTCCTACGCGGTTCACCTTCATCAACATCATCCATCTGGAATGTCCACACATCTTCAGGGAGACTTAAGTACAGGTCGTCTTCCAACCCCAGACCTTGGATGAGTTCCTCAAAGCTAAAGCGGAAGATGTTAGCACCATACGTGGTCTCGTCCTTGTAATCCACTTTAAAGGCTTCTGGACCAAGTTCATCATAGCGGCGCCGCTTTGCATCATTGGAGAGAACCTCATAGGCTGATGGCAAAAAGGAGGAGTTTCATTATTTTTTCAAAATTTTTCAGTACATTCTAGCCAAAGACTGTATAAAAAGATGGACGAAGCAGCCGTGACGTCACCCATTGGTTTCAGCATAGCATTTAGGAAGCCTCAATTTTGTCATTTTGAAACCAGATGTGATTCCTATTGGATAAGAGCGTAAACTGAAGATCCAGGGAGGAGTGAGGGGTAGATCTATGGGTGGATCTGACCGTATCTGCCGAGGATCAAAGGATAGCTACGCCCCCAAAGCATAACTGGCTTAATCCTTTATTCTAGTCCAGTGGTCTTCAACGTCGTTCCTGGAGACCCACTGTGTATGCTGGCTTTTGTTCCAACCACAATTGTAATCGCAGGATTTTAACAAGCTGTTAATGTATTAATTAGGTGTTTTTCATGTTTAGAGTTGTTAATTACTCTCTTTAGCCAAATGTTACATAGAAACATCCATCTGTGCTATGAAGAAGAAAATAGCCGAGTCCATTTATTTCTATTCTGCAAGAAATTTCAAGTAATATAACATTTCAAACAGATCAAATTAGACACTGAGGAAATCAGTAAACCCCAAATTAGGCTGCTGGACACAACTGTTTCAAGTTCTTTCAAAAAACTTCAGGTGAACTTAATTAGATTAACATAACACAAAACTGGTTTGACTCTTTCCCATTTGCTTGTCGAATAAATTTGTCATGATGTGCCAATTAGTTTTCACCAATTAGGAGCCAACTACGTCTTTAATTTGATTGGTTACATTGTTTTCTCTTGTTTTACGTTTTTATTTCCAATACATCGCAATGTGGGTATGGAATTTATTTTTTTATTCTTGATGGCAAACATAGAAATTTCTGTTAACTTGTGAGTTAGAGGGCAAATAACTGCTCTAAACATTAAATGCACGTCAGACAAATTAACAACTTGTTAAAATCCTGTAATTACAAATGTGGTTGGAACAAAAACCAGCATACACAGTGGGTCCCCAGGAACAACGTTGAAGACTCCTGTTCTAGTCTATTCGGAACCATAACTTACAAAAATGAACATCATGATATATCGAAGAGACTTGACACTTGCAGTTGATACCATAAAATAATGTGGAAAATCATCATTGAAATAATAAATCAGATGGGAAAGTAGGGTCATTTTCTCATAGACTTCTATCGCATTGAATTTCTTTCTGAAATTACCGATGTTGCCATCTGCTGGTCATTAAATAGAATGCAATTTTAAGAGATTTCCGCATTGCTTCACTTTTCAGACCCGGGCGCTGCGTCCATTTTTTTATACAGTCTATGATTCTACCATTATTCTAGTAACGCAACATCACATATAGCTTTAAGGGCAAGTGGGTAACCGCAGGAGCAATGCCCATCTTAAGTCCAATCTTAATTCAAATCTATGGGAATATGGCTCAAACCAACATCATGTCCATTGCACAGCAAAGAGAGCTGATTGGTCCACCGCATACCATTACAACCTACAACTGCGCAAGTGTGGGTCACCTGCTAAACACGGCACAACTAACGAAAAATATATAAGCTTAATAAGTAAGTACAAGACACATAGATATGGGTTTCACTACAAAGGCTAAAAAAAGAAAGAAAGTTCATATCATCTCACCTGAGAGAAGAAGAAAAATCGTTATGCAGTAA
Organism: Gymnothorax javanicus; assembly: GCA_029692085.1. Classification (NCBI taxonomy): domain Eukaryota; kingdom Metazoa; phylum Chordata; class Actinopteri; order Anguilliformes; family Muraenidae; genus Gymnothorax; species Gymnothorax javanicus. The sequence continues at coordinate 64,541,201 of CM056203.1, read as the reverse complement.
TGCTGAATTTCTGCTTTGGTCAGTGTTAAAACAATGGCTGAAAGAGGTACTTACCTTCAACAATTTCACTAAAGATCGTCGAAGCATCAGGACTGTTGTTCTTGTCTGGATGATATTTCACTGCCAGTCTATGAAAGGCCTTCTTAATTTGCTGCTGGCTTGCAGATTCTGGAACATGGATGATACCGTAGTAGTCTTTCTTTGCCATCGTTATTCGGCAGAGTAGCAAGAAATAAATAACAGCAACAGAGCGCCGCAATATGCCTTGCATGGTCTGCGGAAACAAATGAAAAACGAACCTCTCACTTCTGGTGAAATGTAGATCTGCATTTATGACGAGGTCGCAGAGCATGATCTTCAATTATGTTAAATATGAACAGACGAATTTTGACTATTTAACTTAACTACGAAACAGCACTAATGCGAACTTGACCCCTGCAGCTTTCGGCAGAATAACTCGCATCAACCCTCGGAGGCGTCATCCAGCAAGGTCTATCCGGAAGGGTAATTAACATTCGAATTTTAGGTAATCGCCATAGCGAGATAGGCCTTAGAATACAAGATCCTGGAATGCTCATGTCCTACAATCAGACATTATCTTCTAGCGACTTTTGCCTCTTAAAAACAAAATGGTCATGCACAGAAAGAGTATATGTCAATTCAAGTAGTTAAGACCTTGCAAAAGCAATAAAGGTTCAAGTAATTTAGCTTGTGGTACCTTCGATTGGTGTCTTGCAGCGCCTTCGTCCAGTCAGAAAGTGCACGAGGAATTCTACTATTTCCCCCAAAGAAGAAATGGAATCTTAAGCTGATTTGTTTCAGCTTACCCACACCCGACTGGCCAAAGACAGAGTTCTCGTGTTCACCAGAAGGATTAATTAAACTTTTAACTTTTACTAGTATTTACATCATGATTAATTGCTAGCGACTACGCACACTGAGGTTGGTCGTAAGATCATACATTACTACAGCCAGTGTTCAAACACCTCTCTGATTTGTGCGCACTCCTATGATTCATGTGCGGATTAAAATAAACTCCCTCCATGGGACTCGTCGATGAAGTGATGCATGTGCTTGGCGCCACCACTAGCTGTCGCTCTTCATTCACAGTAAATGTTAGTTCCCCCTTCTTTCTGACTTGACCTGGCTTGTTGTCGCCCAAATTGTAAACAGCTGGGCATGGCCGACGAGGGGGGAGGAGACAACAACCATATCAACAACATGGGAAATCGCTTACAGTTACTGCCAGGTATAAATTGTACAATGTCTTTACTGAATTAAGCATTTGAGCCACAGAGTTGTTAAAGGGAAATTTCGTCGCTTGCTGGATGAGTATCGAAAAAAAATGTTTGTCTTTCGCATTGACTTGCAAGTTATCCGAGTTTAGCGAGTGTATTAACTGGCTAACAAGCTAGCAGCAAGCTCCCTTGCAACAGTAGCTTAACCGCCAGTTAAATACATTATTAGGGAAGGTTTCCTGACATTAATTTGCGTTACTCTATTGTTTATCTAGAATTTATCGTAATGTGAGTTCTGCGACCAGAGGCTCGTGAATGGCAATGGCATTCCTTGTATGAAAATGCGATCTGAATTCTATCTCAGTAAATTAGCTACGTGTGAGCTGCTACTTTCTTCCTGTGGAACGCTGCCCTGGTATGTGTGTCCTAATGAGAGTGTGATGATCCTGCGTGTCAAGAGCGAATCTTCGTCTCACGAAGAAATGACATTTAAACCTTGCCATTATTGTCATATTGAAGGAACCTAGTCAGTCGTCTTGCCTTATACCCTGCCTAAGCATTCGTTGGTAAAACAAAAGAGTAGCGGAAGCTGCCTGCATAGATCTTCTGGATTATTAATCATTATCATTATTTTATTTTTAAAGAAAGCGAAGAGGACGACGAGGATGACATGGAGACAGAAGATCGGGATAGCGAGGACGCTGAAAAACCAAATATCATCAACTTCGACCCGAGTCTTCCTACCTCGCATGCAGTAGGTGATATCAGTACTGTAAAACCCGCAAAGGCCTATTAATTTATTTCAATGCAGAATTTACTGCAGCATTGGACTTCCCACCTATTATGAATACTGCAGAATGCAATACAATATTTCATTGCAGCAAGGGTTGTGGCCGAAGTTTTTGAACGCTATACTGACAGTGGCGTACTGCTCTTTCCGCCGACAGTATCTGGGTGCGGATATGGAAGAGTTCCATGGTCGTACGGTACATGACGATGACAGCTGCCAGACAATCCCGGTGCTGCCGCACATGGCCGTGATGCTAATTCCTGGGCAAACCTTGCCTCTGCAGCTCTTCAGGCCGCAAGAAGTCAGCATGATGCGCAGCGTTATCCAGAGGGATCGCACATTCGCCGTGCTTGCTAGGTACAGAGACACGGCTACTCTCTCCTGTTTATTTAAGAATGCTGTGAGTTCTCTGGGCTGGGGCCATAAGTCCTGTACTGTGTGCTTTCCAGCCCCTTTTGCAAGTGTGTACATTTCTGCCTGCGTTTATGATTCCTTGCTGCTCAAACCAACTCTAACACCCATTTCTTGATTCACAAAACCACTCTATTTATTTCTGGTCCCAAGGTTGAACCAATGTGGTCTATTATTGCTTTACAGCTTAGCACTGACTCTGATTGTATTCAGGCCATCATTGGTCCATCAAACAGAAAGAATTGCAAAGTAGGGTCCTGCTGTCAAAGCCTTTACTCTTTGCTTACTCAAAATATTTGAAACGACATGCACTTTGTGACTGAAACTGGGATAAATTTATTCACAAGAATTTGGTGTAACCCTAAGCAGCGTTCTTCATCTGCTGGAATGGGTTGATATGCTATGCAGATTTAACATCGCATCTAGCTTGAAAAAAAGACATTTTGAATTTATAAGAGATGCTTGTTGACTGTTGCTGTGAATTTGAAATAATGTGCTTAGTTTGGAGTCCAGGTGTGTGGTCCCACCTGGCCTAACTGCTAGGTTGTTAACTCCTGATCATTTGTTGAAGGAAGGAGATAAATAATTAAATTATTTAAAAAAAGGGAAAAGTCTGTCCCAAGCCATTTAGCTTACCAGGCCGGTCCTTAACTCCGGTTTCTATAGCATGAAGCAACTAAGTGTATTGCTACTCCCTCCTGGACGATAGTCCATCTCAGGATACTCCCCCTCCCTCCCCCATATTTAGTCAGGTTTCCCCAACAATTGGTACTGGGTAGAGTTGGGCACTCTGGGAGTAAAGTGTTTTGTTTGAGAACGCACAGCGAAAGCTGAGGCAAAGACTCAAACTCGGAACCTTTCGATCCCACGTAAAGCACACTTAACCACTGCATCTCCTAAATAATTAAGTGAATCAGTAATAAAACGTTAACTGGAGGTGGCGATGAGGAGGTTGAGAAAAACGATTGATGTAAAGCAGTAGTCAAACAGGTTTAAGGCAATAGCCTTAGGGATCTCACTTGAATTCTTTTGCATTTTTACTGTCACACATCACAGATGCCCTGAAGATGGGATATAGAAAGTCAAACCCTGTACTCCCAGTAGACTCTGAGATGTTCACTCAGCACTTTACAGCAACTGAGTGAAACATCTCCCTGACTATTTGCTTTTATGTGGCATATACAGTAATGTGATGTTTAGCCTTTCCTCATCGATGATGTGACTTTGTTTGTCCCTCTGTGCAGTGTTAGTGATGCGGGGGAACAGCAGGCTGAGTTTGGGACGACAGCTGAGATTTATGCTTACCGCGAGGAGCAGGAGTACGGCATTGAGACGGTCAAGGTGAAGGCTGTGGGCCGGCAAAGATTCAAGGTGCACGAAATCAGGACTCAGGCAGATGGGTGAGTATAAGTGCACTATGGTCTATCCTGTCATCCTTACTTTTCTAAAATACATTGTCATCAAATTCAATGGAAGCACAATCTCTTTGTATATACTATATAAGCCTAAGTTCATGTTGTTTACTTGAGTAATACCACAATTTACCATTAGGTGGCAGAGTTTCTCTGATTATGCGAGTCCCTGGTTATGGGAAATACTTTTTCCCAGCTCAGTGCACCTGTAGAGTGTTCTCCTCTGCATCCAACAACCCAGATAAGGTGGGCTTTGAAGACTACTCCCCCCCAGTGTAACCATAAGACTCCCCTTTTCTACTTCAACATTTCAAATACACAGTTTGAAACTCCTGCTGTTCTGTACATTGCAAATAAACCTTCTCTGCACCTTCTCTGCAAAGGCCATACCTACCAGCTATGTCTGTGTGCCCTACTCTCTGTCACAGTCTTTCTCAGCCTCTCCCCATCTCTCTCGCACTTACGTTACCTTTTTCTTGTTTAGCGCTGTTCACTGGCCTCCCAAAATGGTGCTTATCAGAGATGAGATGACCTAGAAATGGTTGTTTTTAGGTCTTTTTGACAAAGTTTATTGACCTCCCTTTTGGACATTCAAGAATTTAATCATTTTGGGGGAAAATCAGCACAATACGAGATCTTAAATGTGGAAAAGGACCTGTACGCTTTAATCCTATTACATGTACTTCGAAAGAACTAAAACCATTGAACAAAAACTTACTTACTGTTACTCTAGCTGCCAGGTTTTAGGTTATACACACCACATCATAAACAGTCATTTTTGGATGTCTTGGTTATCACACGGCAAAAAGAAATTGGTACTTTCTCAAACCATTATCCAGCTTGCTGCCTGCACTGTGTAAAATTTTTAGTTATTTAGTGTGCTTGTAATATTGTTACCAGAATTGAAAAAAGCTTCCATAAATTTGCGTGGTTCTGCAGTTAGGGGAGTGAAACATGCCTTGTTTAAATAAGTATTTTAGTAGTAATGGTTTCACTGAGCCAAAAGCTGTCAAGCAGTTCATTATACTGGCCCAGAAGGGAGGCATTGTTTGTAAAAATTGTGGAATTGCATGATGTTAAAAGGTTGAAAAAGGTTAAATATTTGAAAAACCTTCAGTGAAACAATGCATTATAAGGATTAGTTTGTGCTAATTCCCTGTTTAATGGGATACTGAAATCAAATCAAGATATTTTAATTCTCTCCATGAATTCATAATTACTAATTTTAATCATTTTCTGGTGTGTGTTCTCTACAGAGGTCATCTACTTTAGGTCAAGTTATGTATTCAGCTGCTTGCAGAGCAAATAATGAGTGACTGTTGTCACGTGCTGTTATTGGTAACCTAATATTAGTTGGTGTTACTGTGATTAGATATTTAACTAACTGTGGAATGTGGGCATTTGGGTGATATCAATTGATGATGGTTAATGTGCATAGAGGCTTGTATTGTGTAAGGTACGTGTTGAGTTACATTCTGAGTAGGAAATCAGTTCAGTGTGTAAGAGGTTTCTGTGGCTGTGGGAGTTCCAGTGCTCCTGATACCCTTTCTCTATGTGTGCAGACAGCAAGGCACTTTAATAATGTCCTTCGAGATTTTTGTACACCCTGAGTTTCAGAAAAAAACAAGCCAAACATGACTGGACAGAAATATTTGCTAAAGAAACCCCAAAGGTGCAAGCTGGAATAATTAACAAAATAATGCTTCAGCCCTGCAGTTGCATGCAATCTACTCTCAGAAGATACTTCCTGAGTCAGTACAGCGCTCTGAGATGTTGATGTTAGCATTGAGAGTTTCACCGTCTTTTCTGTCAATGTCTTTCATTACTTTTCCCAGTACTTTACTTACTTCCCCAGTAAGATGTCTGTACTGATGAGGTGTTGGTTTAGAGTGGGGGATATGTGACCACTGTGGCAGTCTGACACACAGATTCACTGTGATTTTATAAGTCTTCTCAAAGCTGTATGTGGATGTTCCTCTTAGATACTGATGTGTAAATGACATTGACTATGAAGCAAAAAACTTAATGCAAAGTGTTTTAAGACTTTTTCTTTCTTTCAGTCAGGAACTCATCAGTAAAGTCCTTGAATATAGTCTTGTCTTTGCTGTTGCTGTGTAACTTAGAGAGCCGAGTGTTGTGCTTCAGATTGGCGTTTGTTCTTGTTTTTGCAGAGCTCTGGGCAGCTTGTTTTGCTGTTTCATTTAAATACAGGAATTCTGTATTTGCTATTTGTAATGCTGTTGATGGAATATGATTGATGAATATGATGTGGCTGAAGTCCTTGATGGGAAGTGTTTGATCTGGAAGTCATATCTGTATTCTGCTATTTTTCTGTTTACTCAGTTCTTAGAGATACATTCTTGGCAGTCTGGATTTGCTGATGACCCATGTTTTTTTGGCTTTGCTCTGAGTTTCAGTAAACTGTGAAAAGCCATTAACTTGTGAGCGTGGGGTTGGGCTTGAGTGTTGAAAATTAGTGGCATACAACAAAGACAACAGGATATTTATTCGGTGGGAGAGAAGATGGGACAGTCCGGAATTAGGAGTTTGAGAAGAGCTTGTTGGAGCAGACAGAGACAGAGTGGAGATATTAAAATATGACCCAATGAAGAGTTCCCTTCTGCAACATGGCTAGTATCGGCTGATCATCAGCACTTGAGACGGTACCCAGCTGCAGCTGTTCATTGTGGAATATGAGCAAATTCGCCCCACATCATTCACTTGGAAACCCAAAGTTTAAAACACTCTATCAACCCAGCTGTTATATTTAACAGTCTATTTGCCTCTGAAAACGTCTGCTTTTGCTAACATTGTTTCAACTTTGACTGTACGGACTAGAACAACTGTACAATTTTTTACTGTGGACCCATTTAATTATTGAGAAATATAGCTTAATATATTCATACATGGAATGTCTTTCAAAGGAGCATAAAGTATTGCCTGAAAACCTTTAAAAACTGGACAATATACGTATGGAGCATTAATGGGGTCTGTTCTACCAGTGTTCAAATATATGGTCCCAAAAAACCATGTAAAGTTTACTTTAAAATTCAACTTGTGATTAAATTTGAATACCCCCGACCCATAACAGGCGAGGGTATATAATGCATACCAAAGAATTCCATCCGTCCATCCGTCCTTCCATCCTTCCCTCTGTTCATACCAGTTTGTCTGGCTGATTTCTCAAAAACTGCTCATCAGATTGTTTTCAAATTGCAGTCATGCATTCTTCACTTCATGGAAAGGTGCAGTGGCAAGTTTCATGAAAATGTGATGATTTTTTCAAGAATGACTTTTGTTTTCAATATTTTGAACTTAGAAAATGTACCACTGCAAATGTTGTCCGACCGATTTCTCGAAAACTGCTTATTAGATTGTTTTCAAATTTCAGCCATGCATTGTATACTTCATGCAGAGGTGCAGTACCAGTTTATATGAAAATGTGCCATAATCTCTTCAGTGCACAAGGTTCAGGGGTATTAGTGAGCTGTGCTCACTTTTTCACTTGTTTACATTATGATATTTCCTTGGTTTTTGGGATAGCCGATGCCCACATTTGGTATGGCGTGAGAAATAAAAAGTCAACAAACACTCTGCTAATTGTTGTTGAAAAAACAGACGCAAAAGTACTTATTCAAGTGCGAAACGAATGCGACAAAGGCCATATTTGCACTGAGTAAATAGTTGTCTTAAGTAAGAAAATTATTTTCATTAAGTGATTATGCCACTTTAATTGATGGTGTCAGTCGTTAGAATATGACCTTTTGCCAGATTAGAGACTCTCGGCAACATTGGGCGTGTATTTGAATTCTTCTGACTCGAAGCTAAAGCGGATGGAGCTAGACGACATGCTGAATGCAGGTCAGACGTGTAAAAGAACAGCCACATGCTTCTTAGAACGTGGCCGATTCGTCTGGTGTCAGCGACGGCAGAATATGGTGGAGTGACTGGAACTGCAGGAGGCCGTCGCTTTCAAAGTATCCCCGTAATGTGGCACATAATGTCTGAACTGCCCTCATGCGCACCTCCTCCTGCTCGTTATGTAAGTAATTTGTGCAGTACAGTGGCTGCATATTGATGCCTGGTTAGCACCTAATTGGTGGGTTTTTATTCCAGACAGAACAGGGAAGAACATGCACCCACCCATCTTATTTTGTCACTTTATCCATTTTTGTGTCCTCGCAGCCATTTTTGTCGGCTACAGAGGATGAGCCTCCGCCATCAAACATGTATTGAAAAATTGTTCAGAGATTATTGAAAATGCACTTCTAATGGACTGCAATCAGCTTTGAATGTGCAGTATGGGTGTTCTCCTCACTGAGGTGTGTTCGCTCAAAAAAAAAAAAAAAAAAAAAAAAAAAAAGGAAATTTTCCAAGCTGTCTTGAGGTTAATGTGGCCATCAAATGAAAAAAGTTTCATTGCTGTGTTTGTTTGTTTTTTTTCCCTCTCTCTGGAAAACATTTTTCTGTTCAGTAAATGTTCCAGGAAGTGTGTCTTTTTGCATGTGGAAAAATCCCCTTTATGTGGTCTTAGGCCAAATGATGTGATGTATGCTTGTTCAGTAGCCCCTTTACAGTACTGCAAATAGTTAGTCATGACTTGCATGTCAAACTGTTTGGCACGGTTTGGCACTTGATTGTGTTTCAGGATCCGGCAGGCCAAGGTTCAGATCCTGCCAGAGCGGATTCTTCCAGACCCTCTTTCCGCTGTGCAGCTCAGCCCCCTGTCCAGGCTTCACGCGCACCCATCTTCTAGACCCCCCACTGAGCCCTGCAGGCAGGTCCAGCGTTGGCGAGACACCTACCAGAAGGCGAGTCTGTCGGGCGTTTGGTATGGCTACGACCCAAGCGTGGTACCGGGCTACCACGTGTACCAGGTCAAGGTCGAGGCTGGAAAATTAGTCTGTATGCAGGGGTGGAGGTTCAAGGCTCTGCAGAGCTGTTCTGTGTGGATGGCTTGTTGGTTGTGACCAGCTTTCAAAGGTCTAATGGAGTGGTCCGTTCATCTGTCCATTACCCTAACACCAAGGGTTTGAAGTGGATGTGTACTGATAGAGGTTGCCAGTGGATGGTGATGCTGAGTGTGGATGTTGTCGGTCAAATGAGCTGTAGAATTCTACAGAAGCACCTGAGTTCTTATAGCAGCGGTCACACCTTGCCAGGTAGCGTTAACAGACGTCTGACAGATAGAAACTTTGCTAATGAAAGTTATCCAGTAGGGAAAGTTGTCTCTGTTGCTGCTCGAGGCTCAAAATACACAACACTTTCCGCCGGATTGAACGGACCGCGCTTGACAAGGAATACATTCGCCGAACGAGAAATGACCAAGAAACGCCTGTGAACGGAGAAGATCGGATTGAAAATTTTTCTCTCCGTCGGACGTCCGTTAACACTATCCGGCAAGGTGTGACTGCTGCTTATGGTTTAGGCATGGTGTTTGGTAGAAAAGTGCCATTAGAACAGGATTATGGCAAATCCATGTAATAATATAGTTATTGTAATTGTTTTTTCAAACAATGTTTGTCATGCAAAAGGAAGGATTTTAAAGAACTATATTTGCTCAGGGCTTTTGACAGGGAATCGGTCTGCACTGACTGGTGGCCATGACACTCATTTAAAGCATGCCATTTGTCTGGCTGGCTGGAAAATGCTGATATTTTTCTCATGTAATTTCCTTCTTTGCCCTGACGGTGTCTGCCACCCCCATTCATTATATTAAGACATTTATTTTCACAACGTGACCTCACCTGTGGAAATTTCTGAATTCCAGGTTTGCATGAATTCTTCAGGTTATATTTCAAGTGATGTCTTTATCCTCTCTTAAATTTGCATTATATTAGCTTATTACGTTACAACATGCCCTCCACCCTGTGTGACTGTTGTCTGGTTTATCTTGAAGCGAACTGGTCCTCATTTTGCCTGGATCCCTGGTGGGTTCTGGCTCTGACATTAGGATTGCTGGAAATCTTCAATAGATAGAACAGCAGAGTTTAATTAGGTTCCCAGCAGTAGTTTTTGAGTCCGAACATTTTGAGTAAATTCTCTCTATTCACTCTATCAGCTTGCAGACCGCTCCATTTCAGGCACAATGATAAGCAGAATCAACTCTCCAGTCATGAGATAATCTGAACCTTGTTCACGCACTCCAAATGTGAAGATTGATCACACGCGCGCACAAACCAGACACCACTCCTTATTCATCGGCACCATGTACTGACAGTATAGTCACGTGCACGCAAGTGCACTTCAGTCAGATCACGCAGTTCACGTCACACACTTGAAATTGCTGCAGGGCGTGCAGCCGCATTGCCACAAGTTCTTTTCCGTATTTGTCACGTTACACTGGGATTGTAGCATTTCTGTTTATCATTTTCATGTTGCCGTTTTCTTATTTTTCACACATCCTTGCAGTTAGTTCAAAACATTGGTTGGTTAACATGTGACATGTGACATGTGGTGATATCATTAAAAAATCCTCAGAGGAGCAGTGTCTGGTGTGCGGACTTACGTTTTGTACTTTTGTATTTGTTCTTCTGTCCAGCATCCAGCACTCATCGTTTTTGGATGTACGTGCTGCTTTTTGTATTTTTGGTTAACCAGTAGTGACATCTAATATGTGTATTCATTGTGCTCTGATTTTTACTCGCTAATGCATACTGAGGACAGATAATTCGCAGACTGAATTGTTTTTTTTTTTTTATAGAGGAAGTTCCATTGTGCTAATGTGACATCATGGCCTGGCTGGGTATACTCTCTGTATGATTCGGTATGTACTAGTGCTGCAGCAGAGTTCTGTTCATTAACCCCTTGTGTACGGTTTTATATTCCAGTGAATGCTCAAGTGACTGGCGTGTATGCAATACGTACGATCCAGTCAGGCGGGACCCGCATATATGTGCGTGCAGGCTATCTGTTCCCGTGGCCGGAACCACGTATTCGCTGATGGGTATGCTGAATGGCGTGTAGTATCAATATGCAACTGCTGTGAGGCGATTGCCGTGAATGAGTTTGTGCCAATATTGGGTCAGACTAATGAAGTACCTGATCGCTCATTGGGTGTGTATCCTGAGCTGAAGATGTGAGTTTAGCAAAGAGAATGGGCGGAGTCGCCAGCTCCGAACAGACTCCTTAGACGACACTTCCTGGAGAGCCATCCACCCACAGCAAAGACCCGAAAACCGCAGAAACAGTGCATCGTCTGTTCCAAGAACAAAGTTCGCCATGAGTCCCGGTTAACATGTGACACTTGCGAAGTTAGTTTGTGCGTCGAACCGTATAACAAACTGTACCGCGCAAAACGGGTGTACTAGAATGGGACGGAGTGATTTTGTATATTTTTCGATTTTTCTGTATTCATTCATACAGAGTGAAAAATGAAGCATAAAAATTCAGTTTCTATTGTCGTGTTGTGCCATTATCCAAGTATTGTGGGTAAAATACTTCTCCTGGCAATCATCACAGCAAACAGGCGAAGAAATAGACAAAGAATGTGCATGAAATACGTCCTTGGCGATCGTCACAAGGGCAAGCCAACAATCCCGGCCACGGCAGCATGCCCGCATGCTCAAATCAGGACACGGCGGTCAACAGAGCACTCTGCGCATTTGCGGTTCCCTGTTAATTTTCAGTTCATTTGCGGCTCATTTTCCTGTTAATTTCGCATACACGGACATTGAAAATGCGCAGGCATAGACATGTGGAAATCCTGCTATTCAGGACAAGACCTGCCGCACTTTTACCTGGAGTTCTTCTGTCATGTGCAGTTATTATCACCAGTGTGCAATGTTTTATTTTCTGAAAATTAGTTGTTATAAAAGGAGAAGCTTGAGTTAGCCAAGTAGATTTTTTCTTTACCAGAGTGGCATAGCCTACATAGCCTGAGCTGTATTTGTACTTAAACTGGAACGTGGGAGGGAAGCGGCGCTTCTGGACGCAAGACCAAAAAGCCTTGAATTCGCTTGTGTATTAGGTCAACACTGGATATACTGAAGGTACGATACCCTTTTTCCAGAAGAAATACTTTGTTCTGGAGAAGTATGAATGAATAAGAGATGAAGTCATATAAGATGTAACGGCAGGTCTTCTTGGGGAAAAATGTCCTGAGACATGCTGTTAATGGCTGCTGTAATTCTCTCTCCTGTTGTAGATTGAACTGATCCTCTCTCTCTACAATTCCATTCTTTTGCAGGAAATCCTCATGAGCAGAGTGAAGAGGCAGTTGCATGAGTGGGATGAGAACTTGAAGGATGACTCTCTGCCAACAAATGCCATAGGTGACAATCTTTTCAGTCCTCTGTGACCCCCTGAGACCTGTCTACCTGCGATTTTTTTTTTTTTTTTCCCTTCTTCTTCTTTGGTCAGTGACTCTCCATGGCAGCTTAACAAAGGTGCCACACACCAGGGTTGGACTTAAGTTCAATTAGTTGCAATTTAATTAACAAGTGCCCTTCCCGTTCAATTGCTGCTTGAGAGATATTGATGCTTGGAGCTTTCTTGATTTCTCAAGAACCGCTCAGTCAAACAACTTCAAATTCGACGCTGCACTTCCTTGAGTCTTCTGCAGTATACCCGCCAAGTTTTAAGCAGATTGTATGAACGGCTCTTAAGATATGCAAGGGAAATTCACACACATGCATACATGCATACATACATGTAGGGCTGGGCAGTATGGCCTAAAATTTATATTGCGGTATATTTTGAAGCATAGACACTAACGATATATATTGCGATATATTCTTCGGTATATATATTTCAATATGACGGTTTCTGAACATACTCCCACAGCAGATACATTGCAGCAGAAAGCTGCAATCTTAACTATAAACTCACTTCAAAATAGTATAGAATGCCATTTGAAGAACATTTATTGTGCAAAACTCATTTTCAAAAAATACAAAACCTTTTCAAGTTACTTGAAAGTGTAACAGATCTTTCTCCATAACAATGTAACACAAATTTCAAAATGAAACATCGCTGTCGTGCAAACGATACCAGACACCACTTTTTCCTGAGCTTTCTCAAATTACAAAAATAAAGATGAAAATATTTTAAATTAATAAAATTAAAGAAAAATATTTATTTTACACAAAAAGAAGCAAAAAAAAAAAAAAAAAAAAAATGGGAACACCCCTTTCCACGTCACACATACAGTTTACAGGCCCATGTGCATGCCTTATCAAAATACGAGTGCCCGTGGACTAACCAGCTTACTACCTAAGTAACAGCTATGGTCAAGACTGGCTTCACATCTTATCAGTTTGGTGATTTAAAGCCACTAATCTCCGTTGTTCAAGCTAACTATAACTTGCTCGTGAAAAGTTATGTCGTCCACTTTCCCTCTTCCGTGACTGCAATTGACAGCGACACCGTGTTCAGGCATTTCATGAAAAATCGTGGATGGTGACATACACCTTACTGTCAAGGATGACCGTCGTACGGTGGCGGCCAGACTTGCATATTGAAGTCGTGACGTTGCACCTCTAGTTCGTTGGTTGAATGTATCGTGAATTAAGAAAAACGATTGAGAACAAGTAAGGACTAATAATAGTTGTAAAGGGATTTTTAAGTTCTGGCTATGCCATTATTGAGAAGGGGGTTTAGAATGTTAATATTGAATAATAATATTGCAAATGCATATGCTGCGCGTGCAATAGCAACCCCGTGTGTCATCAGTAACATGGATTACCGCGTATAGCAGCACGAGAAATTGAACGCTAAATTCTCTTGACTGGATGCTTGATGTTTTTGCTCTCCCAAATCTTTCTCTGGGCAGCCAAACATCAAGGTAAGCCGAGAAAGAAAAGAACTGATTACTTTCGGTATTGGTGGATGTTGCATAACGTACAGAATTCTTTCGCCCTTGAGTTTTTGGCCGATTATGCTGTCCACTGCCTCATACCACGAAAATTTATCTTTCTCATAACTTGAGCTGCCAGACTTTTCGTTGAAATATCGCAGCCGCATTTTCTTTAGTTTGTCACAGCACTGATCTATTGTTCTGTGATAACCACGCGAATGTAACTACTCACAAATTATTCCATAAATCTCTGAATTTTTGTGTGTAGAATCCACCTGTGATTGTATGTTTTCGTCCGCCTAAATTTCGAGCAAGCATTGAAATTTTTCATTTGAATGGAGTGATCCTTTCGCCACTGCGTTTGTTGGAACAAGAGAGCCGTAACACATAACAGTTATCTTCTGTGCTCAAGTAGGTTGCTTTCACATTTGGTACAAGTAGCTACGGATGGACCGTGCCCGAGTCCACCTCTTTCAATCTCATATTGCAGATTATGTTTTTTCAGCTCACGATCGGACTCCTTAAATCCAAACCAAGTACACATGATAGACGTTGCACCGGTGTTCTTCACAAGCACCCCCTCCTTCGTACGCTCAATACTTTCAGCTATGCTCTCGGCCATTATCCAAATATAGCAGGTGCAACTTAATGACATCATCAACGAGCGCTATCGCGGTTGGCCGGTAGAGTCAAAATCTCTACCTTTGGCCAAATTTATATCATCTCTACCGTCTACCGTTTATACCGCCCATCCCTACATACATGCATACATAAATGCTCACACAGAGATTGCTTGTTTTATAGAACAGGTAATGATGAATCGTAAGCTTACCTCAAAATTTTCCTTTTCTGCACATTTGTCAAATAATGACTATCCATGTGAAATAAATTTAAGTACGGATCTTCCATAAAAGTAATACTATACAAACCCTCTGTATTTTAATTATAAAGATGGTTTCCTTCCACTTCCAGGAGAAACTTTTAATGAGTTAATGGGGTACCAGCAGTTGTGGAGTTGATTTAATTTGCCTGTAAATCCTTTTACCTCCTATCAAGGTAATTTCAAATCAATCACAGCTTGGAATGTGTGGAAATATTTAACACTGATCTAATTGACTTCACTTCCTTAGAAAATTAAGCAAAATGTTACGCTTCTGTTGGATACATGTCAAATCGCTGATGTTTGTTTTCTGCTGTAACCTTCATTTCATGGCAATTGTAATTTAAATTTTGGACTTTTCGGCAGATAAATTGAATTTTAATGCAATTACCTTCGGTTATTTATCTGAATTAAAACGGAATTTACCCCAGTTAGGCTCACGTGCTTCTGAATTCATAGATGAATAAGTGTATCAAGAATTTTTCATTTTTGACTGCTTTTAACATTGTATATATTACATATGTACATATTACATATTGATTTGAATATGCACCAATTTAATGGGGTATAATGAGCTGCCTGCTCCCAAGTATTACCTTCCTTCTAGCCAAGTTTTTACAACTACAATGCAAATAAGTGATCAATGTGATAAAAATTTAGCCAAAAAAAAAGCATTTGTTCAGCTGAGTGTTGTATTATAGCACATAAACTTGGTTAATCAATCATTTTATTGATTTAATGAATGAGTTACACGGATCTCAATGCAGGACAATTTAGAGACAACCAAAGTTCAAAACCCCAGATCTATTTGGGCCTCATTGAGTGTGTTTATTCACACTGCAGATTTCTCATACAGAGTGGCAGCCTGCCTACCCATTGACGATGCCCTGCGCTTCCAGCTTCTGAAGATCGGCAGCGCCATCCAGAGGCTGCGCTGTGAACTGGACATCATGGACCGGGTGAGGGCAGGGGGCTGACATTCCTTCAGAGGCTGGCAATATCCAGTGATTTCTGCCGGGACTGCGGCTTTATTAAGCCTCTTGTGCTGCAAAGCCAATTTCCTCATTGAGGTCCATTCAAATTTATGACTTAATTGTGTGTATGCTCCTGCATGGCGCAGTTTAAACTCCTGCATACTTCTTTATTATCATTGCTATTATTCTGTTTCTTCCATCAAAATTTTGCCTTCAAACTCCTTCCACATTGTGAAAGCTATTGACCCCATTCAAACTTTGAAATATTCAGCATGCTTTGGACTACGTTGCATCCATGCAGATTTTTGATTATGTTTACAGTCTTTGGCCGTTTTAAATCCAGCCTTTTTCAGCAATTTCACCAGATTTTTTTTTTTTTTTTAACTCTTTCATACCTTCCTGTGGAAACACTGCAAAATGTTCATCTTATTTTTAAAAAGTTTTTGTACTCTTCTACTTTTTTATTTCATATATACTTCTTAAAATATGTTACTTTTAAAATGTTACTTTATTTTATTTTATTTTTTATTTTTTTACAATTGCAATCAATGAGTAGAACACTGAAACCCAGCACTTTTTGTAGTCTTCATACTCCGTCATACTTTCAGCTAGAAACTTCTTTCAGACTTTAAACAGGTCAGCACACATGGCAGTTTATTGGCGTGGAACAACTTGATCAGACCTTGTATCATTTTTGTGGAATCCAAGTTTGTTTTATACAGATGACAAAAAAATATAATGGCAGTTGAGAGCCGTTAGAGCAGATTATGACATTACATGCTCCCATCAACACATTGGGCTCTAATTTCTTGGCGCAGCGCAGGGTGGCGCAGCGTGGCACAGCCCACGCAGTGGTAATTTTATCCGATGCAGCCCGCGCAGTGGTAATTTCGTGCGGTGCAACACCGTGCGCCACTTTGGCAATTTGGTAGACAGATGTGCGCCGAGATGGGTGTGGCGGTGTAGTAGGGGGAGGTGTCACATATTCATCATGACGCAGTGACTATTTCATGGCAAAAGGCTCCGCCAAAAGTGCGCTGAGAGCTCGCCAGCTCCAACCTGGTTTACTTTCTGTGCAGTGGTAATTTTGCTGACCGGCGCACAGTGTGCACACGTCACCGAAACCTCACAGGCAGGTTTCCAGAATGTCAGGTACATTTCAATGCAATAAATAATTAAGGCAACCACTATTTAATGAAACTATCTGAATCAGCACATAAATTATAGTATCTATATCGATTGTCCTGATGTCAGATCAAAGGCGGTTGGCACGCGTAAACTCGACCTGACAGCCCTCAGAGAGTCAGTGCATTCTCTGTGGCATGTTGCGCGCTACACAACATAGCTGTACGCCATGGATGTCACCTTGACCTCACGCAGGAGACATTACAGGACTTGAGACAGAGAGAGGCCAAACTGCATGTGCCATAGCAGCAGGGAGAGCAGCAGCGCGCAGGGGAGAGGAGAGACCACCTGGCTGCACAGCTCTGTCCTTAACACTAGAACCGCGGTACTGATATTAGTAATGCATGGTATTTCATGTCAGTAAAAGATAAGAGTCCATCCGTCCATGACTTTTTCTAAATATGTGTTTTCTCTGTTATATCAAAGTTTTGAACTTCTATTATAAAACGTAAGTGAGTATTGATAATAAATTACTTAGAGCGCCGTAGCCGCTTTTTTCTCAGCAGTGGCTTTGACCACAAATACCCCTGTCTGCAACGAGAGAGAGAGAGAGTGCAGAAAACATGCCTGAAGCAGCAAAGTAAAATGCAACATTAACGCATTATGCAGATATAGGACAGAGGCTTCTTTATTCCAACATTTTAAAGGTGAGGAGAGGAGCTCATTTGATTGGTGAAGATTTGATTCGGCTGTGTTAAACTCACTCACGCCTTCTCTCCTCCCTCTTTGCCACTTGTGCCGGCAGGAGGGACAGAGGCGGGACAGAGAAGTACTTGCGCCGGGCTGCCCCGGGCACGAAATTGCAAAATACGCCTGGATACACCCCGTTGGCACGGCGCTCCCCCCATTCACCGTGCCTGCGCCGCACCTGCGCCTGGTCAATGAATTCAGAGCTCATTAACTCTAATTGACTCTGCTTTTTAATAAATAAATTTAATAAATAAAGATTTGTGGAAAGACGCATTGCAAGTAGTTTCAGGCCTCAGTTTGTCTCATCACAAATCTTTGGTCTGAACTGGCTTTCAAATCTATTCATGTTTTAGCTGTTTTTCAAATATCACTGCACTTTCATACATTCAGGTTGAAACCTCATACCCAGTTATTCAGCTTACTTAGCATAGTTTGAGTATCGTTAAACTTATCTTTTATATTTAAACTACTTTTGACATTTAAACTTCACCACTGTTTTAATAATTACTACTGTTGCACATACTTCTTCAACCACTTAGACAACTTCAAGTCACCCTTTTAAACTTTTCTAGCAGAAGCAAACACAAATTTTCCTCAGAAAATGTAATCTTTTCTGATTTGACTGCACTTTTGGTACATAATTTCTTTTCACTGAATTAATTACTCTCAGGGATTTTTTTTTCTTGGCAGAAATTATGATTTGATTTCTTTTTTTTTATCACCTCTGCATAAAAATGTGGGGGGATATAGGCATTGCCTCGTCTGTCTGTCCGTTCGTCCGTCTGTCCGTCTGTCCACAATCATTTTGTTTCCGGAGTAGAACTCGGAAAATATGCAAGATATCAGCACCAAACTTGGCACATGTATTCTGTGTATAGCCTAGATGTGCATTTTGCTACTTTGGAAATTTCAGGATTCCTATTTTTGTCATTTCCATGGAAACAAATCTGGACTTAGTGCACATCAGGCCTCGTTCGTTTCCGGAGCACAACTCAAAAACCATTCATTATATCTTTCTGAAACTTTGCATGTGTATTACCCACATACTGAAGTGGTGCCTTTTCATATTTTTCAGATTTCTGAAAATTTCTTTTTGTTTTGTTTCCATGGAAACAAGTTGGATTTGGACTCTGTACGGATATGGGTTCTTTTCTGGAGCACAACTAAAAAACCGTTCATTATATCTTTCTGAAACTTTGCATGTGTATTACCCACATACTGAAGTGGTGCCTTTTGATATTTTCAGATTTCTGAAAATCTTCTTTTTTTCATTTCCATGGAAACCAGTTGGATTTGGACTCTGTACAGACTCTGGACACAACTCAAAAACCGTTCATTATATCTTTCTGAAACTTTGCATGGGTTATTTTAAGATTTCTGAAAATTTTCTTTTGTTTTTGTTTCCATGGAAACAAGTTGATTTGGACTCTGTACGATATGGGTTCTTTTTCTGGAGCACAACTAAAAAACCGTTCATTATATCTTTCTGAAACTTTTGCATTTTTACCCACATACTTGGTGCCTTTTGAAATTTTCAGATTTCTTTTTTCATTTCCATGGAAACCAGTTGGATTTGGACTCTGTACAACCGGGTTCGTTTCATTATTATATCTTTCTGAAACTTTGCATGTGTATTACCCACATACTGAAGTGGTGCCTTTTGATATTTTAAGATTTCTGAAAATTTTCTTTTGTTTTGTTTCCATGGAAACAAGTTGGATTTGGACTCTGTACGGATATGGGTTCTTTTCTGGAGCACAACTAAAAAACCGTTCATTATATCTTTCTGAAACTTTGCATGTGTATTACCCACATACTGAAGTGGTGCCTTTTGATATTTTCAGATTTCTGAAAATCTTCTTTTTTTCATTTCCATGGAAACCAGTTGGATTTGGACTCTGTACAGAGATGGGTTCGTTTACGGAGCAGAACTCAAAAACCGTTCATTATATCTTTCTGAAACTTTGCATGTGTATTACCCACATACTGAAGTGGTGCCTTTTGATATTTTAAGATTTCTGAAAATTTTCTTTTTTTTTGTTTCCATGGAAACAAGTTGAATTTGGACTCTGTACAGAGAGAGGTTCGTTTCCGGAGCACAACTCAAAAACCGTTCATTATATCTTTCTGAAATTTTGCATGTGCATTACCCAAGTACTGAAGTGGTACCTTTTCATATTTTCAAATTTCTGAAATTTTTTTTTTTCCTTTCCGTGGAGGCAAGATGGATTTGGACTCAGTCCCAGGGATGGGTTTGTTTCCGGAGCAGAACTAAAACACTGTTCATTAATGACTCTTGTTTAATTATTGCCTATGTCAACATGTGGTTCATAGTCTTTGGTAGATGTTGCCAGTACATACTTCCAGATAATTCCAGAGGAAAATCACCTCAACATTCTTGTTTGAATTTCTTTAAAGGTGTCGGATTGACATGACTTTCGCAAATAATCAGGGGCCGGGGGGGATATGTCGTCTTCTGATGACTTTTGTTACATGAGAGAGTAACTGTTGAATTGAACGGTGTTTTCGCAAGAGAAAAACAAGAGAAAATGGGGATTTCTTGGGTCTGATACAATGCAGAGAAGTGCTTCAGCATTGAGTGTATCAAAAATATTTGGAGGTTAATATAGTTTACAGTGCTGCGGGAATTTTAAGGACACGGTCAAATCATGCTACCTGACAACAGTACGATGAGTCCACTAAGAATCCGGTAATACATAACCTTTGAATCCAATAGAATTTTGATTTATTTTTATGTTCTTTTTTTATGTACTACTCCGCCACAATATTGACATCTATTTTTTTTTTCCGAATTACTGACGACCCAATTTCTGAAGAAGCTTTTTTTCACTCAAGCCTAGGTCATGTGAATTCATTTGGTTCGGACGGAAACGTTCCCATCTGCTCCCTCTATACTGCTGATTAATTTAGATCATCAAGCTTTCTTTTGAGATGCCTGAAAAAGTAGGTCATGCCAATTAGGGAAGTCTCTCCTGGCTTTTGAAAATTTAGGTCCATTAACATGACCACAGAATGTTTTGTGGCTCTGACCTAGAATCGGGTCTGCTGGGTTCTCCTGGCATTTTCTCTCTCTTCATCGTAGTGTACCTCCCTGTGCTGCAAGCAGTGTCACGACACGGAGATAACCTCTAAAACGGAGATTTTCAGGTGAGTGTTACAGGAAGTATTATTTCAGCAATGTCTGAAATCAAAATGAACCTTACTCATGAATGAAAGATTTAATATTTAGCATTTCCTTTGGCTTGCTAATTAGCATTGATTAATTTTGTGCAGTTATCGAGACTGTTGTGTGACTTCATCGTGCCTCAGGGAACTGTATTCCCATGTAAATGCACAGAACTGCAAAAGCCATGTGCTGTTGAACTGACATCTTATAACTGAAACTCATGAAGATGCAGGTTGATTATAATACTTGTACTAATAGGAATAATTTTCACTCTGTCTTTGTGGATTTCGTATTCCTTTTTGAAGATCATCCAGCAATGAAAGAGATGCATCATATGACCATGTAAAATTGTCTCCTCACCAATTATGCAATGGACCATTTTTGTCAATGCGCTGTAATTATAGCTCAGCTGTACTGAAAAGGATATGCACGTGGATTGTACAGCAAACCTTTGGTTTATGCATGTGATTGCTCTTTAAAAAAGTTATTAAATAACATATTTAATCCCAACACACTTGCACTAAACAAAAGCACTTTTGTGTTTGCTGCGGTTACGTGTTTCTTGGATTTGAAGGTATTATGTCCCTCGCTCTCTTCTCCTGCAGTTTGTCCCTGTATGGGCCTATGGCCGCCTACGTGAACCCTCATGGATATGTGCACGAAACCTTGACCGTGTACAAGGCCAGTAATCTCAACCTCATTGGACGACCTTCCACGCTGCACAGCTGGTTCCCCGGGTAACCACTTCTGCTCATTCGTTTGTGATAGAACTGTTTGAAACCATAATTGCTGTAAATGGTGTGGCTGAATAGAACTTGCTGCATCTCAGAATGCAGTTTGTCTATCATCTGCCTATCCCAGTTTGAACAGAATTTATTTATCTAAATCTTTGCTACCTGCATTGTGGTGAAGTGCAGTAGCTTTACTTTTATTCCCGGTAATCAAATGTGGACCACCAAAGCACCTTTCCACGATGAATTTTCAATCCCTTAAAACCACAAAACCTGCCATGTTTTCACAAACTTTCAAAAACAGTGCTGTCTTAGGGAAATTTTAAAATATCAGCCCTTCCGAGCTGTTTGTCTTAGACATTTGTGATTTTATATCCCGGTAATTTCAACACTTCAAACTGTCTGCTAGAACTTTGATGCTGTGTGCCATATTTGAAGCGTGAAGTAGTCAATTGTTGTCTGAAATTTCGATTGGGAATAGCATGGTTTTGTACCAGAGTTTCAATTTCCAGCGGAGATGTTGCTCAACACCATGTCTGATACCATTTAAATTGATATAGATTGCTAGAAAACCTTAATCTTGGTCATGAGTGACTCATATATTGTCTCAAATTTGATGGGTGTATGTTTGCATTCCCATTTTCCTGTATGATTGTTAATGTGTGGAATGAAAGGCAGTCAGAGAAGGACAGTGGAGTGAGGCCGCAGCTGGAACTGGTACACCTGTATAACTTTTGTTCCCTTAACTAGGATGCTGTTGGTCAATTACAGTCTCTTGATTATGTAACATTCTTGCTTTCAAGTTGAAATGATGATGGTCCTCCAAGTTGTATAACTCTTGGCTCATTTTTTTCCCTCGTGAATGACCTCTTGCTTATGGTTTTCAAACTCCTCGGAGGCCTGTGCAAATGATGTTTTTAGCTCCGCTGTGACGACAGTCATTGTCAGCGGAGCGTTTCTAATGCCGAGTCGTCCGGCGTCCGTATGTCTGTCCGCCTGTGTCTGTCTGTCCAGCGTCAACTTCTCACTTCAAATCTGAATATCTCAAAAACTGTCTGACAACTTTTTGTCTAATTTGTTGTGAGCCTTTCTTATGATGTTCTGATGATCCCCTGCGAAAATTAGAAAATTCTACATCCCGGTTTTTGAGAAATTCAGCATTTTGGACTTAGAAAATCAGTCTTTGTGCTTTTTTTCAGTCTTTCATTCATATCTCAAAAACTGTCTGATAACTTCTTTACTCCGTTGTCACCATAGTCAGCAGTCAGCAGAGCTTTTCTAATGCCAAGTCGTCCGGCGTCTGTCTGTCCGTCCAGCGTCAACTTTTCACTTCAAATTTGAATATCTCAAAAACTGTCTGAGAACTTTTGTTCTAATTTGGTGTGAGCCTTCTTTATGATATTTTGAATATTCACTTTGAAAATTAGAAAATTCTACGTCCCGCTTTTTGAGAAATTCAGAATTTTGGACTTAGAAAATCAGTGTTTACGCTCATTTTTTCAGTCTTTCATTAATATCTCTAAAACTGTCGGATAACTTTTTCTCTAATTTGTTGTGAGCCTTCCTTATGATGTTCTGATTATCCCCTGCAAAAATTAGAAACTCCACATCCCCGTTTTTGAGAAATTCAGCATTTTGGACTTAGAAAATCAGTGTTTTTATGCTCATTTTTTAGTCTTTTATTAATATCTCAAAAAGTGTCTGATAACTTTTTGTCTAATTTGTTGTGAGCCTTTCTTAGGATGTTCTGAATATCCCTTGTGAAAATGAGAAAATTCTATGTCCCGGTTTTTGAGAAATCCAGCATTTTGGACTTAGAAAATCAGTGTTTATGCTCATTTTTTCAGTCTTTCATTAATGTGTTATATGTGTTAATATTGCAATAGTTTTCAAGGATATCTGAAATTAAGTTATGACATGGACATTTCAGTCATCCTCAGTGGAGCTCTCTAGGCCGACAGGCCTCTTGTTTTACTACCGGAGTTGCAATCCCAGAGTTTTGTGAAGTTTTTAGTTTTTAGCTCACTTAGAACAACGAATCGGTGTGCTTATGCCAAGGCCTGTTTGTGTGAAGTGATCGGCTGTCATCGTCTTCATCGTCAGCGTCTGTCAACGTCCTCTTCTTTGAAACTGTTTAGCAAATGAAACTGAAACTTTGCAGTCATCTTATAACCAATGAGGACATCAAACTTACATAAATTGTTGCGATTGGTTTTGAAATATGACTGCCACAGCAGCCATCTCAAAAATGCCATTTTGATCCATTTGTGAATAATTTCAGAAGCAATTCAGCTGAAACTTCCTATTAGGCACTAAACAGTGTGACTGAACGGGTATATTCTGGGTTTGTCTGTACATTGTATTTTGACCTTGATTTCACCTCTGATATCAGCTCATGCCCCTAAATTTAGATTTAAATTTAACATTTATATAAATGATTACAAATCTTTTTTAAAATATGGCGCTAAGGCAACCATCTTCAAATTGCCATTTTTACCCATTTGTCAGTAATTTTTTGCAGCGATTAAACTTTATATATTTTCTATTTTTTATACCTGTCTTTCTTCTCATTTTCTTTTATATTTTTTGTACTCGTTTTATACTGTACTATACTTTTATACTTTTTTATATTTTCATATATAATTTGTTTTATACTTTTAATCCTGTTTTTATTTAAAATATTGTGTATTTTTTTATTTGGTTTACATTATGTGACCTGTGTTATTGATGGGGACACCAATGAAGACACCATTAAGAAAGTTGTCACAATTTGTCAGCAGACAACCAATCATTATTTTGATAACTATCTGACTAAAAAATAAAAAACTATAATTTTAAACCCCATTTTTACAAGTAGTTCATTTAATGTCACCTCAAATTAATGATATTAGTACACCTCAAAATATATGTGTGCATATAAGTCATTTCCAGAACGTCACACAGTTCTTGCTGGGTCGTGTAAACAATTATCTACATTAGTCAAAACAGTTGAATGTCCAGGTGAGCTACATGCCCGTAGCTCAGTTTTTTTTATTTTTTAATCGCACTTTTCATGTTTATAGCTGTTATTTAATCCTTCTAGCCACGTTGTCAGAAGTAAGTAAGCTTTTCAAGGAGGAACTTAATTGTGCATTTGTCGTCGGATCAAAAGCAAGAATTCACAGTTCAAAAACCACTGCATTGTGCCAGTATGTAAAAATAAAAGAGTATTTGGAGTTTTACGATGAATTTGTGGTGTGGGCCGATTGGCAGGGTTGCCAGATTTTTAGTTTGTGTGTATGTGCCTTCCTGTATCCTGGTGTCCAATCTAATCCACAAATGGCCGGTGTGGGTGCTGGTTTTTGTCACAGCCTGACACCAACACACCTGATTCTACTTATCGAGGTCTTGATTGAACCCCTGATCAGTTAATTAGTGGGAATCAGGTGTTGTGGCGCTGGGATAAAGCAAGAACCTGCACCCACACTGGCCCTTTATGGTGAAGATTGGACACCCTGGCTTTACACTTTGTATGATCCCCAGTTGCTCACTCTTGATTTTTTTTTATTAATGAAAGGTTGTTAAATTATCTGATACTTTTTGTTATGTTGTGTTTTTTTTTTTTTAGCTCAGAGTGGAGATAAAAGTAGAAAAAGTAGACCAGTCAAGTTGCGTAACTGCCTTAAAAAGGAACAGATGTCAATGTAATCAGCTCCTGGGTGGCAAGCTTATTGAAAATAGCCAAATATGCCCTATAAACTATACTTTTGCAGAAATAAAAAGATTACAAAGATATTCTATTTAATTTTGTATGTAATGATATTTAATGTGTTGTGAAATGCAGTCGCTCAGGATTGTGTATATATCAGGCTTTTGTTCAGTGGTTAAGGACAGGTGCGTTTCTCTCGTTCTTTGACAGATTCGCATGGACCATTGCTCAGTGCCGCACCTGCAGCTCTCACATGGGGTGGAAATTCACCGCCACCAAGAAGGACCTGTCACCACAGCGCTTTTGGGGCCTCACTCGTTCCGCACTGCTGCCTCGCATCCCCAAATCTGAAGGCGAAGAGGGAGAGGAAGGGTCCCGGCTGCTCTGCCTGTGACCTGAGGAACCTGGGGACCTCTCCGAGCAGTGCTGGCTGACCTTGTGAGCTTAGTTTCTCTGAAAGCAGTTAAGCCAGATTTATACTCGACATAAACTATGCTCGCACATCTGCATGATGAATGCCTCACATATCCTGCAGTTGTTCAGCATGTAGATTGTGTACAGTCTGAAAAGTTAATGGTACACGCACGCAAGGTGCAGTGCAAACAAAAGCCATGGGGGCAGTATTGTCAACTGATGACAGCAGCGAAGAGATGGTGACTGGCATCGAATTCTAGGTAGCAGTCTTTTAAAATTGAGGACTTCAAAGAAATGCTTACTGCACCTGCACGCAACTATGCATTTCTATACAATGTCAGGCTTAAGTAACATTAAACAGTTACCAAGTAATGGCCTACATATTAAACATATGCTAGAAATCTAGAATGGCGATCACAAAATGAATGGAAATCAATTGAGTTTCCATGAGTTCACTATTCAATAATAATAAAAATACAAAATAAGAAGTATTCATTTTCCTCCATTTATCGCATGCTTTAGTCATCAGGACCCCGTACAATTGAATACAATCCCCAGTGATTTTGAAAATCTAACAAAAATCTACTTTTGATCAGACAAGCACTGGTGAAATTTTTACCTTATTAAGCATAACATTGTGAAATGTTAGCAGCTAAGCTAAGGTTGGGGGGTAAAGAACGTAATCTTCGTAGTTGGACAAGATTATCCAACGTCACAATTGCCATCTGGGTAATAATAACGAACGTTAAATCGGTAGCAAACCATTAGTTATAGTTTTCAAGTACTTTGAAGCCAGCTAAGGTTTCAGACATCTTGACTTATCAGCACTGTCTAAGATCGTGGAACAACACTACTGTGCATGCTTGCTGACTCAGCATTTTTCGAAGGATCTGTGGTTTTGGCATTTCCCCTTGTGGATATTGCATTTAACTCTCCTCAGATTTATGCAAAGTACAGAAGCGAGTATAAGCACAGTAAGGCAGACTATGCGTACACGTACGCCCAGGCATGCAGAGATTATGTTGAATATAAATTTGGCTTTTGTGTCAAAGGCAGTGTTCCATTAGGCTTAGTGATGCAGAGAGCAGACTTTAATTTTCTGTTAAGGTAACAATTCAACCATCGTATGGGAACTCTTGCATGGTGTATTCAGCCCTCTGCTGAATATAGAGCGTTATTCAGCTTGTCATGCATCTGCTGCTAGGGGTCTGGGGTTGGACCGCACCCAGTCATGGGTCTTTCTCATGTCTTAATAGGCGTGCTAGTGTCTTTGCAACCTCTGTGACTGCATGCAAGTTGACTAGACACATGCTTTTTTGGGAGATTTTTCCAGTAGAGTAATGGTGAATTTTTTCTTGTTTTAGTTTTGTTCACATAATTCTGAGCCATAATACACCCATAGGGAACGTAAGAAATGCATTGTTAAACATCTGTTTAGCTAACTGTAAAAGTACATTGTATTGCAGGACATAGTGCCTCTGTATTTATGTTGAAAAGAGCATACTCTGTGTTGAAATACAAAGTGGAAAATATAAGCTTTGGATTCTCATAATCTTTAGATACACTGTATACATTAGAAGCTGTTGGCTGGGTCCGCTTTAATGTTTGTACATGATGTATGGGAACTGTTAGAAATTATATTTGTATGTGCAAAAACATTCATAAAGGTTTGTGCGTTTGTATAGAGGCAATAAGGAAAATGTAAATATTATGTATGTGCTATATATAAAAATATGTACATGAAGTATATAAAAATATACTTTAAAACATGTTCCAAATGTCAGTGTTTTGTATTTATATGTTTGGTGTCAGGGGTTGAGGTTTGCTGAAAATAAACTGCTTAACTACTTAATTGAATGCTTTCTAATCCGTTAAAGAAAACATTCTGTTGGTTCAGTTATGTTGTTGATCCTCAGCTGCTCTATTTAGTATAGGGTTTGCAACAATGTATTGTCCTTCCTCTTCTATTTATTTTTATTATTATGGGTACAAATTTGTACCAGCATATCTTCAGGGACTCAGGCTGAATGAGTGGTCTCCTACTGATGGACTTTGTTCTAACTGTTCTGAGTGCGAGTGGCTGTACTGTGTTTGCGGATTGATTGGGGGTAATTCATCAACGTTTGTGTCTGGCTTTGCATGATTAACGCCAAACGCGGTTTCAGTATAGCATTTCTTGACGTGGGTTTGGACTCTTCCTTATCCATACAATTATTTGCATATGACAGATGATTCTTACAGCACTGCTGTCTTGGTAAAACTGTTACCTGGTACTCTTTTGTTTGAGGCTGATTGATTATCAACGCAATTCTCAAAATGAATTAATGAATTGCAATTTTATTAGCTTACTGGCCTTATGGGCTGATTTGGTGGCATTAAACTTGACTGTCAGTGACCTTTTAGGGTCAAAGACAGCAGTGAAATTAACCTGACTTGTAGCACCAAAATGGTCACAGATGGAGCCAAGGTTTGTATAGAGACATTTAGAAAGTCATATATGAAGTTCCTTTGCAGCCCTCAATTGACCCTCTGTGACCTTTTAAAGTTCACAATTGACATATTGAATTTTCAATGACTTGTATCACCAAAACTGCTTCAGAGCTTGGGATTGGGTAATACTGGGGGTCTTATAAATGTATGTGAACGTTTCTTTAGTGACCTTGAGATTGACCTTCAACAATTCGAAGGTCAGACTTCACATGAAGTTTTCATTACTTGTATCATCACTACAAGATTGCTTGCCGGTAAGCTACTGGACCCTTGGTCCTATTTTTTTTTAAATATAGTCCTTTACAAGTACAGCTTTGATGTAGCCATTTGCCAACACCTTCATTTTGTGAGTTTTTACTGATGTACTGCCATGGTTTTCACTGTCTAACGTTCTGGTAGTGCATCTTTTACATTTGAAATACTTTGTGCGTATAAAAAAAAAAAAATCTCATTGGCTGCTGCAGGTTGTGATTTTATTTCTGCAACCGTAAACCGGCACTTTGGCTCTTATCACGTCAGAATTACTTTTATAAATCACGTACCAGGACACAGTTTGAGTAAGTGATCACCCTATGTGATGGTAATATTAGGCTGTTAATGCTCATTTATTTGATTCTGGTTTTTTTTTTTTAATTCATTTTTGACACTTATGTGCAGGGGAAAAAAAAAAATCTTTTTTTATGGTGTAGTTCTTGTAAATAATGAAGCCTTGACTGAATATTGTGGAATCATTTGTATTAAAATTCTGAATTCTGTCTTCTCTTAGAATAGTTAGTTTGGTTGGTTCTCAAATCACTGCTCGCTGCCTGCTGTAGTTCATGGGAAGTATTTTCTATTTATGTCTTTTTTTTTTTTTTTCAAAATGGTAATGAATTGAATGTGTGGCGGCATTGAGAGTGCAGAAAGAGAAGGACAGGGAGTGCAAGAGAGGCTAATTTTCACGTTTCAGCTTCGGTGAGTCATGGGAGATTTTTTTTTTTTTTTTTAAATATCAAATGAAAACTTAACAAGCAACAAGCTCTTAAATGGCTGGGGCTCAGTTCATGTACCCTGCCTGTTGCGCATGTCTATGTAACCCATTAAGACTGAGGGTTCCCTCTCAAGAAACATTTTAAAACCTGATGCACTGTATGAAAACAACCGGATAGCACCTGAAGGTTTTCTGAAAAACCCAACAGGATTCAGAAAAACCTTTATTTTTCAGCCTCTGTAGCCCATAGCAACATGAAATAAAACTCATTTTAGAGCTTAAACCATTTGCTTTTATTAGAAATATTTGCCTTTGCCTAAATGTTGATTAACATATTTAAAAAACAAAGAAATGAAGAAATTCGGGGGGAAAAAAACATTTCCTAGTGATTTGTTTACAAGTGGCAATTTACAAAAAAGTAGCGCTGTAATTAAAAGTCAGTGTTTCTCAATCAGGTCTTCAGCCACAATCGTTGTCTGATGTGCAGCTTTTGGAACTTTTTGTGTGGTCCAAACTGAGGCCAAAAAATTAAAAACGCAAAGCCCATACTGCATTTTGCCTTCCCCACTTGTGCATTGTGATTTGCTACAGTACGTTATCGGTCAAAAACGATGGCATCATCTATAATGGGCTCATCTCGCATCAGGTCTTATAGCGAGAAGCACGCAGAAGTCACATCAGGTCTTCATGGGTTAAGTGTGTGTAGTTGTTTGATTGTCTTAGTTTACCCTTCGACAGGTTGGTAATTGGTGCCATCAGAAAAACAACTGCACATAATGAATTCTTGAATCTTGTGCTGCTGCTCCCAGTACTGAAAATCTCTTATCTCTTGTTCTGTCAGAGATGTGACAGTAGACTTTTAAGCTTCGCATGGGGACTAACAAAGACCGAAATATGGTAAAGGTTGGAATTACTTGCCACTTAGTTTACATTTAAAAGGCACATGGTTATCTCAAGAACAGTGGAAAATTGAGGGCTAAAATACACTAAAGCTATAATGGTTCAAAATCTTTCCTTAAATAAGCATAGTTTTTTCCCCACTTAATACACCAAAGATGTTGGTATTTGAACTGTGCTGAATACTTTTGTGGTGTACCTGTGAATTGGAATTTTTGTCCTATTCCTGTATCCTCTGGCCATTAATGCATTTGCTAGCCACTCCATTGTACTCTACAAATTACGAAGATGTGACTCATTGGTGTATTAACATTGGATATTTATGTTCTTATGAAATGTTTTGCTTTCATGTTATAGTGCTGCCATTCTATTGACTGCTTCCTGGAGGAAACTTGAAATTCTCTGTCTGTAATAGAATTCTGAGAATTCTTTGTTCTGCAGTGGATGTCAGGCAAGTTGAGCTTTGCCCTCTGCAAAATGAATGTGATTTTATTCCACAACAGGATAAAATGGTTTTTTTCTACTTATTGAAGACCTTTGCTCATCCCTTTATATTTTAGTGATAATGGCACTGGGGAGGTTGAACAGTCTCAAGTAAAGGCAAAATTGCAAAGCATGAATATGATTTTCTTTTGGTATAAACTTTCTTCTGTTTGGCTCTTGTAACTTTTGAGTAATTGTATTATGCCCTTCTGATTGGAACAGCGAGGAAATGCTGAAGTCAGTATCATTCACAGAATATCTGTTCTGAAATGTATACTGCCTTTTTGTCAGTGTGTTTTTTTACTGCTTGTGATTTTGCCTAAGTCTTCGCCTGTCTTCGGGATCATAGCACCATTTCTGTGTGTTCAGATGCCTGACAGATCCTGTGAATGTTTATGCAGATAACAACTTAAATCTGTTTTAGCCAAGTAGAGAACAAACTAAGACTTTATCTATTAGAACTTGAGGTTCAGAAGCCCTCAAAGGCAAATTACACTTTTCAGTGTATATTACTGCTGTCCACATCGTTAGAAGTCCCTCGTGCAGTATGTAAGGCATATTTTGTCCATATAACTAGTACGTACCTCAAAGGACATAGCGATCCTGTTCCTTTTGTGACTTTGTCTTGTGTAGATGCATTTCTTTTAGTCTTTAGGTGATGCATTTTATGCGAGACTGCTCCGATTTCCTGAACTGCCATAAATGAAGTCCTTCCAAGCTCTCAGCTCGAGCTCTCCATTATTTCTTCCCTTCTCCTCCAAATGAAAAATCAATGCAGACTCACACGTGCAGTGTGCACTATTTCCACATGTATACAGTGTTCTTTAGGAGCAGTAATATTTGCCATGGCAACATGCCACAATTTTTGCTCACGTTTTTTCAGGGCATGAGTGATGTTGGATCCTATTGTCAGAAGAGTGATTTTAGCTGGGATACTTTGTTTACTTTGTTTGATGCCTGTAAAATTTCTTGTATTATGAAGCTAAGGTACTGCCTTCGTCTGGGATGGTTTTGATCCAAGTCCAGGAAACAAAGCTTTTTTTTGAAGCTCAATTCCTGTTCGTGTTGACTGATTCTGCTCTCTTTTGCCAGTTTTGTTGGCTACCGTTCAGATGGTTTGGGTGCATGTTTCAATGTAAATCTGTGGTACCATTTTTGTGTGGGGGGATCAAAACTCCTCCTCACACTGATTTGTTACTTGGCCAATAATCAAGTGTTGTCTGGATTAATCAGGAAGCTTTGCGTGTGTGTATGCATATTGCAATGCTACACACACACACACACACACACACACACACTAATGCATTTCTTCAATGCCAGTTGCCACTAATGCTGCTTATTTTTCTCTCAGATAAAATAGACCATATTATGGAGTTATGAAAATTGTGGTACATTATGTTCAGGTACAAAAAAAAAAAAAGCTGTCACCACATGAATACCATTATAATTTTGCGTTTAGCGCGAAGCGTGGGATATAGTATTAGGCTCCGTCCGTCCGTACGTTCGAACGAATTGGAATATCTTAAGAACCATTGACTGGATTCTCTTCATATTTCACATCTAGGTTGATCTGTGGAAGGCACAGGGCCCAGTCGATTTTGGTGACCTTGACATTATTTTCAAGGTCACAACGACACATTGAATATTTCAGCATGTTTACCTGCATGTTAAACTTGTCAGCGAGATATCTCAAGATCAGTTCACTGGACTTTCTTCATTATCGACACCAAGCTCCTTCTAGGGGAGGCGCAGGGCCCAGTCGATTTTGGTGACCTTGGCATAATTTGCAAGGCCACGGACAAATTGAATATTTTACAAGGTGACTTTTACGTTTTTTTTGACATTTTACCCTTGTCAGCGAGATATCTCAAGAAAGGTTCACTGGATTTTCTTCATATTTGACACCAAGCTTCATCTGAATTCTGTTGAATGTTTATTGATAAGCAGTTTCTTTATTACTGTTTTTACTATTCATACACTGTGACATTCATGTCAAGGTCACAGTAAGTCTTGAAAATATTTTTGCATTTCAACAACCACAGTGCAAAATATCAACGGATGTTGACTGGATCATGTTTCTGTTGACATTTAGCTTCATCTTAACCTATCACCATCACTTCACACCTCTTTAATTTTGAATTGATAATTTGCGGCGGGGGATGATGTCACCTTAGTGACAACACTTGTTTACAATTCAGATTGATGATAAATTCATTGAAACAATGAATGCATGGTAGTCTATTCTGATGTGGTATAACAGTTAGGACAGAAGAAAAATGACTGCTGATGACACTGTTTACCACGAAGCTGAAAATGGTCCGGACTAGAGAACCGATCCGTGAAGGTTCTGGTTGACTT
Source organism: Gymnothorax javanicus (assembly GCA_029692085.1). NCBI lineage: Eukaryota > Metazoa > Chordata > Actinopteri > Anguilliformes > Muraenidae > Gymnothorax > Gymnothorax javanicus. The sequence continues at coordinate 64,508,607 of CM056203.1, read as the reverse complement.
CACTGTTCGAAACTTGCATTCGTTTAAAGCTTTAAAAGCCTTACTGGAATAAAGTGGTTATTCCGCTAACACACCTGATGTGAAGAACAAAGAAGCAAGATGCTCTTTTCAGACTGAAAGAACACTTTTGAGGAGCAGCTGCAACACATGAAAAGGTACAAAAACGTGAAAGTTCAATCACCGCCCCTTTTCTTACTGCATCTAAGCATCTAAGTCTTGTAAAATGCACGTGGAGAATCTCTTGCTGAGACACGAGCATCGCCATTATGGTCAAATCGTTGCACTGCCAGCATGAGGCTTGCACAATGTAAAGGGCTCCTGGGGGTTATCCACCAGTTCAAGAAACGTGCGCGGCTTTTTGTGCCCATCATTGTACAGCTTATGCAAAAACGTGCGTGGAAAAAATTCATCTCCTCTTACCCATATGAATCAGGTTTCATTTGGAATCTTCCTGAAAAATATAGACAAGTTCCCATAGAAGTACATTTAATGCTGTCATGGGTAATCATTGGACTCTAATCTTGGCATGATAGGCACCTTTATGAAACTTCAGGGATCATCTGTGACCAAGCATGCAAATGTTTTCAGTATTGCAAATACAGGGTGCTAGATATTATTCAAAACCAGGACAAATGGTCTTCATTAAAAGGGTCCTCGCTTCTTGTGATGACAGGGAAACAACAACTTAGGTGCAGCTTGAGGTTACAGTTGAAAATACGTTTCCCACTTCTGTTGTTAGTGATATCGGGTACTATAGGTTTTTTGGCTTGGTATAGAGACACAGCTCTCACTTAACCCTATCTAGACTGGGCTTTTTGGGGCTTCCTGGGGGGGTTTAGTTCCCCCAGAATCCTCGTAAACGACATGGCGTATGACCACCAAATTTGCAGGGGATGATGTACACGTAAAACTAAAACACTACAATCATTTTGGTATTATTATGACCTATTATGATGTCATTATTTGCTTATTTTATCCCATAGTCCGAGATGGGTCTTTTATCCGAGAGGCCATAAAATACACAAAATTCTATTTATGTTCCGTGAAAATAGTTTTTCATTTACTCAGAATGTTTTTCTTACAAGTTCAGGTCAGAAAGAAATGAAAGTAGACTTATAAAGGATTACAGGTTTGCATAAGCAAAACTGGCTCTGTTCTTATGGTCAACTTCTTTGTGTTTAGTATATTTATTTCAATATAGAGCCTAAACACCACTTTAATAATGGGGAAAAAAATGTCTATATGTTGGTAGTAGAAGCTTTCATCATAGGAAAATAATGACAACATAAAATTAGCATAAATTAATTCTAGTTAACAAAGCTGACATAAAATTTCGTAAGATATTGTAAATATAATGGAATGGCTTATGGCTTAACATATTTGGTGGCTCTTGTTTTGTTTTTAAATTATTTGTTTTAATTTCTTTGTGTTTAGGCCTGTGTACAGCACTTTGGCCAACAGTGTTGTATTTTAAAGTGCTTTATAAATAAAGTTGAGTTGAGTTTAGGAATAAGTATATGCTAAAAAGAAAATCTGGAAACTACAGTGATGAAACCGAGATCGGCAATTTTTTTGTCAGACATACCTGTTAGAAAACCGTTGCCATGGAAACGGCGAAGATGGTGGACTTGACTTATTGGTATAAAATTGTTCCCAGACAAGTTTTAGGAAAAGTCACCAAGTTTGGTGGTCCCCCCCGGGTCTAGATAGGTTTAAGTTTGTTACCGCTGTTTAATAAACAGCTGTTTTCTTACGTGTGGGACAATGGCTAAAGGAGTACTTTCTGATGCCACACGGAGGCATGGTGCAAAACTGAAGCCTTGGTGTTTTAACAGAGTTTTTCATGGAAATTCACTGTGTTTGTTTATTTCAAGGATTGTAGTCGGTTATATGAACCATGACAGAAATCTCTAATCCTTTAGTTTCACTGGGGGTATTCTGTCAAAAACCCAGGAAATGCTTATCAATTTAGACACAAGTGAAGTGCCTACATAGTATTCACATTTGATTAATCATTTTTAGCTCTGTCGAGTCCAAGCTCCAAAGACTTTAAGGCTATCATCGCTGCTGTTAATCTGTTAATTCTGTAATCTGTAACAAATCATTTCCTTTACACAATTCAATGGTCTGTCCTGAGTGAAATTTAATAAGAATGTCCTGTGTAACTCTCTCTTTTTCAACATATGAATTTCACTGAGGACAACAAAAGACAACTAAAAAATGAGACATGGTGAATGGATGAGGACATGGCAATCACTGTATTCATACCTGAGCCAGACTTGATCCCATGTACTCAGACACAGGCCATTCTGTGGACATGCAGTATTTAAGAAGTGCTGTTTTGACGCAACAAAGCTTTTGAGGATTTCTCTTTTCCTGCCGGAGACTGAACGGCCTGCTTGACTCTCATGCTGTGCAGAAAACAGCCTTTTTAGATGGTAAGCATTGCACATCCAGCCCGAGCGCCAGAGAGCACGTGCAGCCGAGTACAAAGGTTTTCGCACCTCAGCACGTCTAGTCTTTTCACTGCTCCATGAAATGCTGTTTGCCCAGATGTACTTTTTTAACCCATTATCAGAAAATGTTGGTATGTTAAAAAACTGAAAGCGGGGATTTGTGAATCATCTTTGAACAGTATTACGTTGAAAACAATACATCTGCTCATATTTGATGTTTTACTACATGAATTTTGTTCAAACTAACTACATTTCAATTTTGATACTTGCAAGACGTCTCAAAAAAGTTGGGACAGTAAAGTATTTACCACCTTGCAAGGTTGCCATTCCTTTTTACGACTTAACATATAGGGACTGAAGACACCAACCATCTCAATGTTTGACATTAAATTTTGTCCCATTTTTTCTTACTAACAAGTCCCAAGGTGTGCAAAAGAACATGGTCTTTATTATGACATTTTACATTTTAAAATGTGCCACACATTCCCCATTGGGGACAAGTCGGGGTTGCTGGCAGGCTAGTCTGGTATTCTTACCCTCTTTTTATGCAGCCATACCTTCGTAATACCTGCAGAATTCAGTTTTTTATTGTCTTGTTGAAATATGCCTGGGCTTCTCTGGAAATATGGTCATATTGAAAGGCAGCATATGTTGCTTCAAAATCTCAGCAAACTTTTCTGCATTAAAAGTGCCCTTATACAACCCCAATTCTGAAATAATTGGGACAAAGTGTAAATTGTGAATAAAATCAAAACGCCGTGACTTTCAAATCACACCAGCCACTATTTTATTCACAATAGAACAGAGATAACAAAGCAGATGTTGAAACTGAGAAATTTTACAATTTTATCCACAAAATGAGCTCATTTCAAATTTGCTGGCTGCTACAGGTCTCAAAAAAGTTGGGACAGGGCCCTGTTTACCATGGTGTAGCATCCCCTCTTCTTTTTAACTCCAGTGGAGGCATCTAGGCATTGAGGAGACAAGTTTCTTGAGTTTAGTCATTGGAATTTAATCCCACTCTTGTTTAATACAGGCTTCCAGCTGCTGGAGAGTTTTGGGTCTCCTTTGACAGACTTTTCGTTTAATTATGCACCAAATGTTCTCAATCAGTGAAAGATCAGGACTGCAGGCAGGCAAGTTCAGCACACGGACTCTTCTACTACGAAGCCATGCTGTTGTAATAGCTGCAGTATGTGGTTTTGCATTGTCCTGCTGAAATACACAAGGCCTTCCCTGGAATTGATGTTGTCTGGAGGGGAGCTTATGTTGCTCCAAAACCTTTATATACCTTTCAGCATTCATGGTGCTTTTTAAAACATGCAAGTGTCTCACACCATATGCACTAATGCATCCCCATACCATCAGAGATGCTGGCTTTTGAACTGAATGCTGATAACAGTGGGGGTGGTCTTTCTCCTCTTTAGCCCGGGAGGCACGATGCCCATGATTTCCAACAAGAATGTCAAATTTGGACTCGTCCGACCACAGGACACTTTGCCACTTTGCTTCAGTCCAATTCAAATGAGCCTTGGCCCACAGAACACGGCGGCGCTTCTGGATCATGCTCAACAATGGCTTCCTTTTTGCATCATAGAGTTTTAGGTGGCATCTGTGGATGGCACGGCGGACTGTGTTTACAGACAGTGGTTTCTTGAAGTGTTCCTGGGCCCATTTAGTAATGTCAATGACAGAATAATGCCGGTGAGTAGTGCAGTGGCGTCTGAGGGCCCGAAGATCACAGGCATCCAGTAAAGGTATGCAGCCTTGTCCCTTACGCACAGAGATTTTTCCAGTTTCTCTGAATCTTTTGATGATGTTATGTACTGTTGATGATGAGACCTTCAAAGCCTTTGTAATTTGACATGGAGGAACATTGTTTTTAAAGTATTCCACAATTTTTTTACGCAAGCCTTCAGAGGTTGGAGAGCATTTGGCCATCTTTACTTCTGAGAGACTCAGCCTCACTAAGACATCCCTTTTATAGCCAATCATGTTACATACCTGATGCCAGTTAACTTAATTACTTGCTACATGTTCTTTCAGCTGATTGTCTTATATATTAATTGCTTTTTCAGCCCTTTTTTGCCTGTGTCCCAACTTTTTTGAGACCTGTTGCAGCCAGAAAATTTGAAATAAACTCATTTTGTGGATAAAAATGCAAAATGTCTCAGTTTCAATATTTGAAATGTTATCTATGTTCTATTGTAAATAACATATTGGCTCATGTGATCTGAAAGTCATTGCATTTTGATTTTATTCACAATTTACACTTCGTCCCAACTATTTCGGAATTGGGGCTGTAGAAGTCATTGGCTGTATTTCAAAAGCAAGGGTTGCTCGCTTTAAAGTAAACATACTGTAAAGAGGGTCATGCCCATCAAAGCTATATTGAAAGGTATTAAATCAAAGTAATCTCATCCCTTCAAACAGTACTACATTATTGTCATTACTGTCAAATGAGAAGGTGATGATGACTGTTCCCATAATGCCATGTGGCAACCCAAGGCTTGTGTCATGTGTGACTCAACGACATTCAATAAAATGACAACAATGGCGAATAGTTTGCGCACTGAAAGCTAATGAACCTAGCTAGATTGCTAACGAACATTGCTGGCAAATGCTAGTTACATACATTTTTTTATTGTTTATCCGAGGCAGTTTTTTGCCTTAAGAGAGCTCTTCGGTTGGTTATAAAGCTACAGCAAAACTGATAAATTACCGGTGAAAGGAGTTCTGTGGCTGGGCCGCCTTTTTTTATAAATACGCTCACAGAATGGGGCTTCCCCAAAATATGCTACAACCCTTACTGGGAAACCTTCCATCCTGCTGCCCTTCAGAGTTTTCACTACTATGGAAAGTGACTTCACAGGGTGTAGGGCGTAGGGATTAACTTTATGGAGTGAAATGCAGACACTGTCTGAACCCCACTCCGTGACTGAGTATGGTTTTGGGTGTATTGTTGATGGCTTTCTGGATGTTCCTTTTGTTTTTATGGTTGAGAGGGCACAGCATGCATTTCTTCCAAATATGATTAGAAATATTGATTTGTCTGACCACCGTGTACGTTTCCACTCTGGGATAGTCCACTGCGGATTCCACTGAGCCCAGAAAAGTTGATGGCACTTCTGAACATTGTCAGCAGAAGGCTTTCTTGTGTATTTTCCATGCCATTCCAACTTTTTCTGCATTAGATGGTGAAACAGACATAAAAAGAGAAACTATACTTCAATTTTATAGAATTTTCAGGGTTATGATGCTTTTTTGTTGCAGGCATGGTCAGTACTGTGCGCATTTAATTGTGGTTTACAGTTTAAACATACGCGGAATCTGTGTTATAAACTGATTGTAAAATTACAGTTTAAAAAAACTGGCAAAAAAGGTGCCGGTTAAAATGACCGGCAAAAAAAGGTGCAAGTTTATAACTGCATGCTCAGTGTTTGAGGGGGGAACAATTTGCAGAGTACAGTCAATTGCTCCGATTACTCTTGGGAAGCGAGCAACTGCATAAAGCTCATGTTTGGTTTCATTCAGTGCTCCCATGTGGATGGAAACTTTATGTACCGGCCCATCGTGCACAACATGGCATCCAGTATGTGAGACAGTACACACAAGAAACTGAAACTGGGAGATCCAAGCAGTGACAGCTACGCTGGAACGAACCAGTTGTGAGAAATGGAAAATAGCAGGAAGTTTTGTCTTTGCAGGTATGGCATGACTTCTTCTTGTAACTTGTTCCAAATCAGCCCTTATTTCATCTAACACCTCCAAAATGACATTGCTGGATAGGCCATATGTCAGGATTATTCTCTCCTCTGACATCCCAAACATTGTCACAGGGATGAAGAAGACCCGTTCTCTGTGTACTCACCACCTGTGTCTTCTCGTCGCAGCAATATTCGCAGCCTTGTCTATGCGCAATTACATGGAGCCAATTAAGGTATCAAATTGCAAACACAATCACCATCACTGAAATTGCCTTAAGGCTTGATAAGTGACTATGCATGTGTTATAATTTTGTTTTTGCATTTTCTCCTCCCATATTTTGCATGTTAAGATAGGCACGCCCCTTATTACATATTCATCAGGGCCTAAAGTACAAACTGCGTAGAATGTGCAAATTTGCATACTGCAAAAACGCAATTCTCAGTGCACACCCTTAGTAGATGAGATTGCTGGTTAATTTGCGGGGGATATGGCAATTGCACGGGTTTTTATACACGCAAAGCTTTAGTAGATCAGGCCCTGAATGTTCTCGTGTTTCATTTGTCATCACTGGACTCTCTGGATGTGCCAGGGCTTAGCTGCCACCTGTTGGAACGCAGGCCATCCTGCTGTGTCATTGTTCGGTGCCGAGATGAAGAAGGTGTTTGACCTGTCCCGGTCCAGCCATGCCGTTGTGCAGAAGCTGCTCCAGCTACACCAGCTCAGCCTGGCAGTGTCGGCTTAATGCATTGACTTCTGCACCTTTGGCGGTCTCCACATGTTGGGGTGCCCAGGCATTGTACAATGTTTTCCTGTTTGGCTTGGCAGAGCATATCCAGGATGAGTTGGCAACCTGTGTCCTCCTGCCATGCCAGGACCTAGTCATCAACCCGGGGCAAAGTTACAGGCACCTCCCCTCTCAGCATCCCAAGATGCTCAATCCTGGAACTAATTCCCATCTGACTCCTCTGGTACCCATGGCTATTAACCAGGCTCGGCTTCACAAGCTACCCCCTGAAGGCTGGCTGCAACGGATAAAGTTGAATCTCTGCCTGTGCTGCGGAAGTACCACCCGTGCTATTTCTGAATGCCCAGTTCGGCAGACATGAGTGACATCAGATAGAGAGGTGCTGTCGAGTGCAGCCATCTCATATTCCTTGGCAGGGCATATAGAAATAATAGGAACAAGCTTCTAAGCCCAATGCAGGGTCCAGGATTGGGACTGCGTTCTTTTTAACCCTTTCAAAGTCTATTCCTCTGTCTAGTTTTTTAGGACGAAGCCCCCATTCCTTTTATGGTCATAAGGATCGGAAACACGCTCCCATCAAGCTATTCCATCCTCCTTGTGAACAGTTCAGCTCTGGCAAAGAGTGCACTCAACCTGGCCGTCATCCTGGAAAGCCACTGGCTGGTGATTGGCAAAGCCCTGCTTTGCTCACTACATCTGAAATGAACTGTGCCATCTTCTTCTGGGGTTCCGTCCCCACTGTTACCATAATGCTGTCAATAAACTTTACTACTGGATTGCACTCTTCTTCTGTGCTGGATTCCTGGTCCAGATCATAATTGTGTGTAGATTGCATATTTTCCCCCTCTCCATCTGGGTTTGCTCTGGATACTTTAGTCACCACTTAGGCCATATGTGAAACAGCTTTGATAGTTTGATATAGCATTCTTATTGGCTCTACTTTTCCCCCAAAATTCATTTTTACTATGATTTCATCCAATCTGTATCTTCTTTCCCCCACAACCAAAAACTCAAAAGGTCCATATGTTCAAATAATAATGTATTTTCAGGTGCAGAAATGCGTTTATTATACAACCTCAATAACCCTCCAAACATTTTAAATGGGAGAAAGATTTGGGGTGCTGGCAGTGCCCGCACTCTGTGACTATTAAGCCACAGTGTTGCCATGAAGGCAGAGTGTGGTTTTGAGCTATCCTGCTGGAGCAAGCAGGAATTTCCCTGAAAAAGACGACATCTGGAAGGCACGTGTTCTTCCAAAATACGTGAGCACCAATCATGGCAATTGTATTTTCATATATGTGCAAGTAGCCCATGCTGAGTACATTAATGCAACCCTAGACTATGACAGATTCAGATGGTTGTGTAGTTGGAATGGTCCTACTCCTTTTTGACCCTGAGAACGGAATGTCCATCATTTTCAAAAACAATTTGAAAGCACTCCATTTTATTTTCCCATTAGTCCATTTCAGATGGGCTCAAGCCCAGAGAAGTCAGCAGTGTTTCTGGATGGTGTTGATACATGGCTTCCTCTTTGTATAAAAGAGACTTAACTGACAATTGATGAAGCCATGATCAAAAGGGTTCAATGACAGAGGTCTTCTGAAGTATTCATGAGCCTGTGTAGTTATGTCCATTACAGAAGCATGTCAGTTCTTAATGCAGTGCTATCTGATCGAAGGTCAAGGGCATCCAATATTGGTATTCAGGCTTATATTCTACATATGAAGATTGCTCTAATTTTTCCAAACTCTGAATCTTCATTATGTTATGGACCGTCAATGCTGTAGTCCCTGAATTGTAAGCAATGGTACATTGAGAAATGTCATATTTAAACTCACAATTTGCTGACGCAGTTTTTGGCAAATTGGAAAACTTTGAACAATCTTGCTGGTGAAAGATCATGCATTTTGTGACTGCTCATTTTGTGCCCAATCACAACTGAATCACCATTTACCTATTCACCTGTTTACCAGTGGATTGTTCCAATTTAGTGTTTTTCTGAAGATACTACTACTTCCCCAGTGTTCCCATTCCCCTGTCCCTATTGTTGCAGGCTTCAATTTTGGAAGTCTCAAATATTCACAAAATCAATGTAGTTAATACAATGAAACTTAAAATAATTTCTGTGATGTTTTCAACTAAATATAAGAAAAAGAGATTTCACAAATCACTTTGCAATGTTTTATTAGCATTTTAATATCCCAATTCTAGTGGAATTGAAATTGTACGAATGTCATTATTAATCATCAATTAATCTTCACAGATGTTTAGAAATTAAGTATCAAACAACTGATTTGCGGCACAATGCCGTAAAACTTTTATTAACTTCAAAGAGAAATGAGGATACACAATGTTTAAAATGCAGCAATTAACCTTTTACACAAGGAGCAGTGCATCTTCTGTCACTCTTATTTTGAGTTGGAAAAGGAACGAAAGAAAAGATAATTAATAGGTAACTGACAAAAACACTGTACAAACTTGCAAAGTACGGTCAGCAGGAAAAATTGTGACTAGTGCTGCAAAAAGTACATGGGAACACATGAAAATGTATCTTTAAAAAATTACAACAACCCAACCAAACTCTCTTTGTTGAGCACACTAGCAGATGAATAGTACGTTCTGATGTAACAGACATAAGATCTATCCACAGGATCACTTGCAATACACACACATTAAAATCTAAAAATATAAAACATTTTCAAATACACATTTAATAAGTCAAATTTTGTTTAATGTTTCACAATGTTGGCTAATGTGTGATTTCTTATGTTTTTCGTTTTTTTTTTTTTTTTTTACTTTATATTCCACAGCATCTTGACACCAGTACTGACACTGAAGATACAGAAATGCAACAGTTTAATTTTTTTTGGCTGTGTTATGTATAAATTGATATTCCTGCCACAATTCTTGTCAACGAATTTGCAGCTTAAGGTATGTTATCAATTAAATATGCCTAATGTGTTCTTTAAAAAATCCTTTTTTCAAAAAAAAAAAACAAAAAACAAAAAACACAGCCCTTCACTGTAATATTCAAACAAAGGATTAACTGCAATGTCTGTAAGGTTTGTAAAACATAGATTTAAACAGTCACATTATAGTTTTTCTGTACTCATTTTACATTCTATATATTGCACACAGTAACTAAAAAATCCGACGTTCATCTGGTTTGCCGGCATTGCCAACATTAAAACATGTCATTGTTAATTCTACTGAAGTATATGTATGTTTTTTTCATTTAGTTATAATTCCTCTAAATCCTGTACTTCAACTTGATTTAATATATTTTAGGTGTCAAATTTTGCCGGGGTCAATATTTAGGCAGCGTTGAAAATGTTATTATTATTTTTTTTTTTTTTTTTGTTTGTTAAGCTGTCACATACATAGAAGAGCAAAGCCCTTTTGCAATCAAGTGATATTCACGTCACGAAAGCAAGTATCTTGTGATAGCATTCACGGTGCCATTGTCCGGAGGCATTTTGTGCTCTTCCAAGATTATGCATGAGTGGAACAGACAGGCAAAGCCAGGCAGTCCATCAACCGCGTTGACCCTTTCTAACAGGTGCCGGGTCGCACACACCTCCGTGAACATGACTGAAAAACCTGGAATGTTATGGCTACTAGTGACTTGCACGATCCGTCCAGTGCCAAAACCGAATGATGGTTGCATATCTCTGTTCAAAGTTGCCATTTCATAAACCCTCTGAAACACGATTATTATTATTTTTTTAACGACTTTATCTCGAATCTGGGAGATTTCTCAGGCTCAGGTAGAGAGTACTGACCATTGTTGCTTCCTCGAACACTGAGACCTTGCAATCCGACGAGTTTCTGCACAGCAACACGACGAGGTTCTTCGGAAACTGGCCACAGAAGATCATGTAGATACATGGGTTGGCGCAACTGTTGAGGCTTGCCAACAGCATCAATATTGTGAACGTGGCGGCTGCAAATTGATGTGAAAAGAGACAAATTTCCTCACTGCATATAAAATAAATGCACACTGTTACATGTCTTGCAAGCTTTATGATAAACTTATTGAGACGTCTGGGAAGTACTTTCTGTACTATAGTTATAAATGCAGGCTATATATTAGAGGTCTTACATTTATAATGAGAAAACAATCTCACACACACGTCTGCATGCATGCATATAGCGCGTAATAAGATTAATTTTAACTGAAAGAAAAATCTTACTTTCTGTTGGGGCGTTTTGGTCCCAAACGGACCAGAGCTGGACCGTAAAGAAAGGTGCCCAGCAAAGAATGTACGCAAGAACAATAACCACTGTCATCTTCACTGTTTTTATTCTTGCTTTCGACACTCCAACTGACGCTGCTTGCTCGGGATGGCAGCGGATGAGCGACTTTTTGCCCCCCATCCTGATGCGTCTTCAGGTAAAAGTTGATTTGAACGGCTCGGCAGATCCGCACCTGGCACACTACCACGGTGAATATAGGGACAACAAAAATAACCAGTGTCATCCAGGTTACATATGTTTTCAGTCCCCAAGGCTGTATGAAGTTAGCCCAGCAGTCAAAGACTCCGGGTGCCACCTGGACCTTAGAGAAGATGAAAAGCTGCGGCAAGCTGCCGAGGAGGGAAATAACCCACGCCACGCATACAGGGATATTCCAGCGCGCTCGCCGTCTTTTGAAAGTTACCATGGGGTTGCATATTGCTTGATAGCGGTCGATGGTCATGACTACAATCATGTAAGTGGACGCGAACATGCCAACAACCTGCAGATATTTCACAAGTCTGCACATCATGTCGGGTCCCATGAATCTGTCTGTTATATCCCACACCAGCTGAGGACAAACCTGGAAAAACGTTACCACCAGATCTGCTATACAAAGGTGAAAGACAAATACGCGCATTCTCGACACCTGTTTTCGTCTCCTCCATAGCACCAACATAAGCCCAGTGTTCAGGATAGCAGCGCTCACGAATACAATGCTAAGAAGCGCAATTTCGAATTTGGCCAGATTCTCATCTCTGGGCTGATCCTGGGTCATTTCCATCTGGAAACTGAAATTACGTCCGCTGAAGTTTAACGATGCCATCGTTAGTCCTGGGAAAAAAATAAATGAATCTCGAGTTATGTTAGGCTACTTGTTCATATGGTTTTGCTGTTAACAGCATTCGAAGTCAAGATCGGGTAATTGTTAAACTTATTTTGCATATGATTAGTTGTACGGTGCCTAATTTTTAAGTTGATTTCTTCAAATATTCCTTTATCCTTTTTTGCTTTTCAATGCACGTGCTGTCGCAGAAAGACCAGGAAGATCCCACAGTAGGTTCCCCATCTATGTCTGAGCATTCTACATTCTCGCAGTTCAAGCTTTATATTCTCTTGATTGCTCGTTATTAAACATTCCGACCATTGCGATGAGGTTAAGCCTAACGATGAAATATTTTCATATTCATTGGGGCAAATGGTCGTGAAAACTGGCTGAATATTTGCAAAGATGTTGCAAGCGAATTGGCATAGTTTTCGCGGGCTGGTTTTTATGCGATTTGCTCGTGTACTGGGAGGAGCTATCCTTCAGCACCCTGCTTGTCCTTTTTTGAGACCGCGTTTATCGAGTCTGTTCGGGGCCAGAAGTTTGGCAAAGTGAAAGAAAAAAGAATCTTGGCTGAAAATAAAAACACTGAAACAAGTATGCATTGAAAGCGGGAATAAGAACGTGACGAAATGACACGAAGAACGTTGAACGAAATTTCCCGCAAATCAAAGACAAATTCAGGAAGAAATCGTTTAACTTGTAGCCCAAGTCAATGCTATTTACCCATGGGGATAGAACCATGTAGGACTTGCAGCCCTGCAAATTCGTAGTTTTGTCCGACTACTCTCAGACCGAAACTGTAATGGGAATCAGTAATGCAAAGCTGAGTTTTCCATTTTCACAATAAATAAATAAATAAATAACATCATGTTTGAAAGAAGCAACAGCAACTCAACAACAAAAAGCATGAATTCCACACGGCATTCCAAAGTAACCTTAACTCTCTCTATATGACAAAGAAACTCAAAAAGTAGGGAAATAAATTACACAGAAATGAGGCCTCCACCTGTTAGCCATTAGCTAGTCTTTCACCTCTTTGATAGAAGCCACCCCTGAGGTGACCAATTTTCAATCAAGACCATGAAAATAATAGCTATTTTCAGGTACGTAAGAGGCACTAATGCCTCTAACAAGACAGACATGGAGATATTGTCGATGCCTGTTGATTAAAATGTCTTTCCGGAGACATGGGTGCTGTGAGGTGAATTTATAATCTCTCATTTGCTCAATAACTCTGTCTCATTTGTTGCATCCAGCCCTGGCCCTCATCCACCCACTCCAAGCAGACAGACGCCAAACTACCAAATATACAGAGGCTTCTAGGATGACGATCACAAAAATTCTGTTGAGTCCAGAGGACAAAGAGCTGCTCCTCTGAGACATGGATTAGCACCACAGCTGTTCTTCAAGTTGGTTTTTAATTTGACACAAAGTCATCTTCCTGACAACACATGTACTCGGGTACGGAAACTTTTTCTGACAGTAACGGCTATTGTACTCATAGTTTGCCCACTGATGGGAGCAAGGGATATTTGCACAATGTTTGAATTTCTTGCTCTCATAGGAAACATGTATGAAAAAGTGTCAAAATAGATGCAACTCTTTTCACTAGGTTGGTAATCCATGTGTACATAAAATTGTACCCCTTGCAATGGGTAGAGTTATTAATTTGTACATTTTCTGCTTCTAAAAGGAGCTAATTAGTAACATCCAAGAGACATTATTGTACATTTTGGGGTACATTTGGGAAATCTATGCCCTTGAAAACAAAAATGTGGCCAGTCTAGGATGTATTCCTTCCCTGGCTAGTCCAGTGCATCCAAAAATAGGCTCCAGTGCCTCTTTTGACCATGACCAGGAGTAAAAAGTGGGTTTGTTAATTCATGGATGGATGATAATGGTGATAGGACTGTTGTGTAATTGCTCAGCTCCTGTTTCCAACAGTATTTTGATGATACTCCTCTACCTTTGCATGAGGGAAAGCGAACAGGTCAGCACCTACATCGGGCAGATTTGTTTTCTCATCTGGCTAAAACCTTTAATGATATTTTCAAGCCAATAGTGATGAAAAATATGAACACAGAAAGTTGTTTATCATTTCCATGCACGACATATTACTGTGAGGTGGTCAAGTAAATTTAAACATTCAGATAAACTGATTTAAGATCTGAAGCGAGAAATGCTACAGTGAAACACCTGGCAATTACAAATAATAGTGTTTCCTACAGGAATACAATACACAGAGGGAAATAGTGCCTAATTAGTGATGCATATAAGTCTGTCAGTCTGTACATCTTACCAGCTCTATTTTGACAGGATAGTATAAACGGAATGAGAAAGAGGGAGGGACTTTTAATGTGGTCCATGGCCACATTAAAACCACTGAAACACCCTGCCCAGTACATTTGTGGGGATACAATCAATATTTTAAATGCCTATCTATTTTATATTAAAGAATACAATGACCAGAGAAAGCAATCGTGCCCCTTAACATTACAACAGAAGGGTATAATGATTAGACCAGTTTGGTGGTGTGGAAGAGCCCATTCTGCATTTTTAATCCATTGAAGCCTATTTCAGACTCAATACCAACAATCTAACTCCTCACTGACATCCCCTTTCCTGGGGATAGTAATATTAAGAGGCATAATGCATGGGAAAGATGGAGGGGTGGATTATCAAATAGGAGCTCTGGTAAATGAAGCCCAGACAGGCAGGAATACTGTAGTACAGTACCCAAGACTACAGTCCTCATAATATGAGGAATTTATGGAGAGCAATAGGCATAATGTTCACTGAACTTCATGCTTGTGCACTGAGAACTTTATGTATTGTGGTGCTTAGGTGGGAGTGGCCACTGCACCATGTGACGAGACAAAAGGTCAAGTGAAAGAAAAGGCCAATGACCTTCCAAAGACCATTGACATATAAAAACATCAAGCAAGGATGTTTAACTCAAAACCCCAAACTTCCAGGCTTGACAATAATTATAAAGACAGGCCTAGAGGTAAAACAAGCCTAATAGTTTATGAATAAGGGCCAATACTTTGGCGATTCCTTCCATGGAACCCGTCTAGGACCACTGAAACTTTTCAAGCAAATTTTTCCCAGACGCTGGCAGATTCTGCACCTGAAAAGATGAAAATACAGAGAATACAATGGAGGGTTTACCATTTCAATGTTCCACTCTTGTTCACCCCACTCATTCACTAATGTTTGTTCTCTCTGTCCTCTCACGTTTCAGATCCACAACAAAAACAAAATGGCAACAAGGTGTTATTGTCAGTCACTACACACATGTAATTGTTTTCCACAAAACCTCAGGACAAAAACAGGTATTCAAAATTTGTTCATTGCACTAGTGTTTCTTCCCAAAGTCACTATTTATACACCAATAAGCAAGACTCAGTATGTTCTTCCACAGGGAAAATGCGTTAAATTCACTCGTTGAAAACCTGCAGCCATTAAGCGATCACCACATTCTGTTCTTTATCATTACAGAAACTTTATATCCTGAGGCAGTAGGTGGCCTTCCATCACAAAAGCCATTTCACTGCACTAATCGGTCTACAGGAATGTTTCTGCTCAGTTGCTAAGATACAAGGATACAAGATCTGAGCTTCCATTCCTGGTCAACACACAGCGAAACATGCAGGCTGGAGGAAATCAGATGAAAATACGGGACCCCAATCCCTTCAGACAGCGGAAGTAAGTATGGAAAAAATTGGTATTTCTTTGACTACCGCAGCACAAATTTCCCCTGCTGAAGGCAAACAAAAACTCACTCATGAAGACTATGTTAATACTCAAGGTTTCTGAGACCTCATTCTGCAAACAAAAACCTGTTTCAGCTTTCGAGTGAGATTTGCCCATTTGATATTTTTATAAAAATGGTGCTGATGAAAATTATGAAATATGTGTTATCAGTGATAAATGAGGCTCTAAAAAACTAGTCATTTGGAAACAAAAGAAGAGGCACTTAGCACTAGCATTTTTTGCTAGAAGTACTTTGCTAATGCAATTTGCACTTTCTATCTGGCCTTCTCATATGGGCTTTACTTTGAAGCATACAAACTTTGCATTTTTTTTTTGCATAAAATAAGGAGAGAACTTTGTTAGAGTAATAGATTTCCCACTCAACATTTTTTGCTTTGAAAAATTGAGGAAAAGCTTTTGAGGCAATGAGGTAAAAACCTGCCTTCATTTTATTGAAAAGTTTTCTTGCCAACTCAGAAGTAGCAAGGCTTTGCTTGGGCAGAACCTGAGCTGTATTAAAGTTAGCATAGTCTTTTACATAGATCTTCTAATAATTCTTTATGTTTTTATGTTTGCTTTTCTCAAAATAGAGGTCTCTCCACCCCACTAGATCTACGTTCCAAGTTTGGTACACTGGGGGGTGGTTGGCGGACCGGTGTTTCAGAGGCAGTATAGGGCTGTGTTTATGATTTTTTGCCAAAGAATATTACTATGAGAACATCCTTTTTATTTATTTATTTTTATTCTCTTTATTCCTGACAAATAAATTCTCAAAATGATAAATGCAAATTTTGTATCTAAATGCTTGTTGTGAAATGGCATTGCCATTTTCATGATCAGCGAGAATTTGGTATCTTCCAATTTTTTTCCATCGCGGGTGTTCATCCTAACATGCTATAAATATGTAAACATTTTGCTTTAATTTTTTAAAAAAGACATTCGAAAGCAGCTGATTTCCATGCCTGCAAAGGCATTGTAATCATGGTTTATCTGAAAAAGGTGGTATACAGCGGCCTCCATAATTATTGGCACCCCTGGTTAAGATGTGTTAAAAGCCTTCAAATAAATTCAATTTTTATTGCAGAAGCATACTCTCACACTGAAAACTGTAGAAAAATGTGACCTTCAACTCAAGTGAATTTTAAGGGAAAAAAAATCCCTGACTAAGGAATAATTATTTTTCATAAAATCACCTGTTCCACAATTATTGGCACCTCTAACAATTCCTAGGAAATAAATGTAATTGAAGTATTTCTGTCATTTCTACAGTAGTTTACAAAGTTGATCAGAGTATCTAGGAACATTTAATTAGAAATTCATCACTTCCTGTTTCCCTGGGGTATAAATATGACGTGACACAGAGGCCATTTCTCTTATCCACTCTTCAAAATGGGAAAGAAAAAGGAACACACCATTCAAGTAAGGCAGATGTGTGTCGACCTTCACAAGTCAGGCAATGGCTACAAGAAAATAACCACTCGCCTGCACCTGCCCATATCTACTGTCAGAGGAATCATTAAGAAGTTTAAAACAACTGGAACAGTGGTAAACAAGCCTGGACGAGGACGCAAGGTTATTTTGCCACCACGCACAGTGAGGAGGATGGTAAGAGAAATAAAAAGTTCTCCAAAGCTCACTGTTAAAGAATTGCAACAAATAGTAGCATCTTGGGGTCACAAAGTCTCCAAAACAACCATCAGGCGCTATCTACATGCCAACAAGCTGTTTGGGAGGCATGCAAGGAAAAAACCTTTCCTCACTCACAATCATAAACGCAAACGCCTGGAGTTCGCTAAGCGGTACTGGGACCGTGTGCTTTGGTCAGATGAGACCAAGATAGAGCTTTTTGGCAACAAACACTCTAAGTGGGTCTGGCGGAACACAAAAGATGAGTATGCAGAAAAGCACATCATGCCCACTGTGAAGTATGGGGGAGGATCGGTGATGCTGTGGGCCTGTTTCTCTTCCAGAGGTCCTGGGAACCTTGTTAGGGTGCATGGCATCATGAACGCTTTGAAATACCAGGACATTTTAAATCAAAAATCTGGTGGCCTCTGCCCGAAAGCTGAAGATGGGTCGTCACTGGGTCTTTCAGCAAGATAATGACCCTAAACATCTGGCCAAATCTACACAGAAATGGTTCACCAGACACAGAATCAAGCTCCTCCCATGGCTATCTCAGTCCCCAGACCTCAACCCCATTGAAAACCTGTGGTGAAGAGGAGAGTGCAGAGGAGAGGACCCAGGTCGCTGGATGATTTAGAGAGACTGTGCAAAGAGGAATGGTCGAAGATCCCTCTTTCTGTATTCTCCCATCTTGTGAAACATTATAGGAGAAGATTAGGTACTGTTTTGTTGGCAAAAGGGGGTTGTACAAAGTATTATCATCAGGGGTACTAATAATTGTGGCACACATGATTTGATGTAAAAGAATTATTTCTTAATGTGGGTTTTTTTCCCACTGAATAAATGCACTTGAATTAAAGGTTGGATTTTCCTCTTTTTTTCATTGTGGTCCTATATTATTTAGAAAAAAACTGAATTTATTAGAAGCTAGAGAACACATCTTAACCGGGGGTGCCAATATTATGGAGGGCGCTGTAGTTGAAAAAATATCAGTAAACGATGCTAAAAGTTTACCGTCTTTGTGTCCTCAGCCTGACCTATTGGCCTACAAGACACCCAGTGCTGTTTCCACATGTCCACACGGACCACTGGACCAAGATGAAAGCTGGCGTATGGTCATTACTCTGATGCCCGCAGATGTGCCTATAGCTATGTTCTGGTTGACGTGAAATATACTATAGGGCCTACCCTATCTGATCTCTAAGAGCTTCTCCATAGCCGTTTTCCACATATAGGCCTATCTCCTACTGCAATGTGGGAAAGTTTTATGCTTTCTGCCACCATGGACATTGTGTTTATTTAAATTAAAGCTTTTGAAAAAGACATTATAGCTTGAGGTGAATCCATCCAATTTTTTTCAAAGAATATTAAGATGAGAAATATACTTTATTTTTTAATTTTACTACACAAAATCAACTAAATGACTCTTTAAATTGCAGTAATGAACTTGAAAACACAGATTGAAATGATTTTTCATTTTTAACTTCACTATGCCACTGAAAGTCTGAATCCTATGTTTCTAAAGTTCTTGAATGAGTTTCACCCAATCAACAGCTCATATACAACTTGGCGTTGGTGGTTTTTCAGGGAGTTAATACAGAGGTATTGCCACAGTCTAGAGGAATTCAGAGTCCCTGAAAAGTGGTTTTCTTTGGCTGCTTAGGTCCCATCTTACCTGAGCTCCTTGTCATCTGCTGTGCTGATGAAAACAGGTATGGTGGAATTTTTGGAGGTTACACATCTCACACATGATTATTTCTGCCCCCTATAGGTCAGAATGAGTTCAGACATCATCATCACCATCATCATCATCATCATTTAACAGCCTCAGATTTAGGTGCAGATCCTGTTGACTGCTTCTCTTTGCTTAGGAGTGTCCAGGAGGGTCAGTCCTTTGCCAGAAGATCACAGAGAAAGTGAACAGCACAAGCCTGTCCTAGAGACCCTCGTCACGGCCAATTCTCTGTCACGCATCCGTGAGATAAAGAAAATTGGTAGAATTGCTTTGCATGCCACTATACTGTTTCACACATCTGCATCATGCACCACAGTTAAGCTGCTTTCACACCGGACGCGGAACGAATTTTCCGCACGACAGATTACATTCAAAGTCAATGCAAAGACGCGAATATTCGCGTCTTTGCATTGACTTTAAATGTAATCCGTCGTGCGAAAAATTCGTTCCGCGTCCAGTGTGAAAGCGGCTTTAGGGAAAAAAAAAATCAAGTTTCCATCATGCTAACATAGGATCTTGCTAGTAAAAACCCCAATTCCAATGAAGTTGGGACGTAGAGTAAAACGTGAATAAAAACAGAATACAATGATTTGCAAATATCATAAACTTGTGCTAGAAAAGCATACCACCTCACCGTGTCACATTCTGCACATCTGATTAATTGGTTCTTCTGTTCCAGCAGTCTTGCGGGGTCTTCCTGTTAAGTGATAGATTTGCTTGTTATTCTCTTAGTGCAATCAGGTGTAACCGCTGATTGTCCTGTGTATATTGTTTGTGGGTTTTTGCTCAGTTGGGGTGGGATCATCTTACAAACCCCAATTCCAACGAAGTTGGGACGTTGTGTAAAACGTGAATAAAAATAGAATGCAATGATTTGCAAATCTCATAAACCCACATTTTATTCACAATAGAACATAGACAACATACCTGATGTTGAAAATGAGACATTTTACCATTTCATGAAAAATATTAGCTTTTTGAATTTGATGGCAGCAACACATCTCGAAAAAGTTGGGACAGGGGCAACAAAAGGCTGGAAAAGTAAAAGGTACTAATAAAAAAAACAGCTGGAGGAGCATTTTACAACCAATTAGGTTAATTAACAGCAGGGCAGTGACATGACTGTGTATAAATAGAACATTTTAGAGAGGCAGAGTCTCTCAGAGGTAAAAAAAAAAAAAAAAAAAAAAGAATTCAGAGAATCTGAAGAAATCTCTGTGCGCAAGGGATAAGGCCAAAGGTCAATATTGGATGCTTGTGATCTTCGGGCCCTCAGGCGGCATTGCGTTAAAAACCAGTATGATTCTGCACTGGAATTCACTGCATGGACTAAGGAACACTTCCAGAAATCATTGTCAGTGAACGCAGTTCACCATGCAATCTACAAACAACTTAAAGCTGTATCATGCAAAGAAGAAACCATATGTGAACACAATCTAGAAATGCCGCTGTCTTCTCTGGGCCAAAGCTCATTTAAAATCGACTGAGGCAAAATGGAAAACTGTTCTGTGGTCAGATGAATCTAAATTTGAGTTTTTTTTTTGGAAACCACAGACGCCCTGTCATGCAGACTACAGAGGAGAGGGACCATCCAGCTTGTTATCAGCACTCAGTTCAAAAGCCTGCATCTCTGATGGTATGGAGTAGCATTAGTGCCTATGGCGTAGGGAGCTTCCACATCTAGAGAGGCACTATCAATGCTGAAAAGTATATAGAGGTTTTACAACAACATATGCGCCCATCCAGACAACCTCTTTCAGAGAAGGCCTTGCATATTTCAGCTAAAAAATAATACACCACATACTGCATCCAGCACAGCAGCATGGCTTCGCAGTGGAAGAGTCCGGGTGCTGAACTGGCCTGCATGCAGTCCAGACCTGTCACCAAGAGAAAACATTTTGCGCATCATAAAATGAAAAATCAGGCAAAGAAGACCCAGGACTGTTGAGCAGCTAGAATCCTACATCTGACATGAGTGGGACAACATTCCTCTCCCAAAACTTCAGCAATTAGTCTCCTCACTTCCCAGACATTTACAGACTGTTGTTAAAAGAAAAGGGGATACTACACAATGGTAAACATGGTAAACATCAAACTTTTTTTTGAGATGTGCTGCCGCCATCAAATTCAAAATGAGCTACTATTTTTTCATGAAATGGTAAAATGTCTCCCTTTCAACATCTAATATGTTGTCTATGCTCTATTGTGAATAAAATATGGGTTTATGAGATTTGCAAATCATTGTATTCAGTTTTTATTCACGTTTTACACAACGTCCCAACTCCATTGGAATTGGGGTTTGTAATTGCAGCTGTACACAGCCTGAACTGTTGTCCACTATAATCCATTAGTGATTAGAGGGCTTTATATATTCCTTCTAGCAAGGCACATTTGAGTCTCACATCCCTCTCTTCTTTCTCACATTCAGGCGCATGCCGCAGTGCCCCCTGTGGCCGCATCTCACATCACAATCTGCCACAGTACAGGAATGAGTACAATGACCGAGCCAGAATGGGGTTTCGCTACTGGCTCATTGAGAAGAAGGTCCCAAAGTGTAAGCAGATTTTGCTGAATCCAAACAAAGCAAATTTATAAATTAAAATGTATCAAATTAATTTTCCAACTTTGTCATCTAAATTGGACAGACCAGCCTTTTTTCTTTTCTAATGTTCTCCCTAAATCGCCATATAGGAACTGAATTGTCACTTTTTGTTCCATTCTTGAAATTAATGTATTTTCCATCTGAAAATATTCTTTATTCGTCCAGAAGCATTTACATTACCTGGCCAGGATATCGAGATATAACAATGTCATACAGGATGTGTGACCAATAAGCCACTTATTTTAAACTTTACTTCCCAGCTCATTCAACTTCCTGCGTCAAATTCCTTGCTTAGAGATTTCTTTCTTTCTTCTACAAGAAGAGTAGCTAGTCCATAGCACCCTTGTATGAGTTAATGTACAATATCAGAAAAGCTGAACAAACAGGTCTTCCTGCCAGGACCTTGCTTATCTTTACATTTTTATGGCAACATAAAACAAGAGCAAGCTCAGGCACTTCCTCCTTTCCCTGTGAAGCTCAGGGCATCTGTTTATAACCTTCATCCTACCAAGTGGGGTCCATCTGGACCCCGCACCTATATATTCGTTTGTCATTTTAAAAATATGTCACATATTGCCTCACCGTTTTATGAATTTGTCAGAATTTATGTCTTAATTATAACACTAAAGCACTGGAAGATCAGCTTTTTGCATTGTGAAGATATAATTAATTTGTTACTGGGATCCAACCGGACCCCAGAGTAAAACTTATCTGTCTTTTATTTTATAATTGAATAGCACACTGGAAGTTAACTTCTTTTTAGTTTTTTCAGATTCATAATGGCGAACAGACAAAGACAAGCTAGATACACAGCAGCAGAGGCCTGAAGGCCTACACTACAAAACAAAAGCCCTAAATTTTTTTTACAATTACTTTTCTGTTTTAAATTCAGTAAGAAAAGACAGAAGTTGTATCCAGAATGTTTTACAGCTGCATGAGCTGCAAAAATCATGTATATAATGCCAAATTTCTTTTGTGGTGCTTTAATTTGCTAAGTGTATGCAAGGTATTGCAATATTATTGCAATCTTATTGCATTTATAATACATCATTGATATTCAGCAGTAGTGGATTTTGTTCTTCAATAAAGTTATGCGTGTTTGCTGCATTGAATTTGTTCTTACTGCATTGATTTCAAGGTATTCCCTCCTGGGGTCCATAGGGACCCCGCCTGCTAGTTTGTGCATGTAAAATTGGCCGGTAGGATGAAGGTTAATGACCTAAGTAGCCTCCCACTGAGACAGTATGTGTTTATCAGTCATGTGCTTTTTTTCTCTATCATGCGGGTCCATTAAGCATTTCATAGCATTGGCCTCTTACTTGTTTAATGTTTAAGAAAGCAACTGATTGCTCATCCCATGATCAGGAAGCAACATGGACTTAAAAGTCCTAGGCTGGGCAGTATGAAGGAATCTGGCCTTAATCATTGTCCACCGGCAACTCCTGTAATCAGTAGCACACATGGGCGCAGTTAAGCTAAAGGAAAAGCCATGAGTGCACATTGTTATATATCACAGGATTCAGTTTATAAACAGAAGCAAAACATTAATTTCTTTCATAGGGAAACCTTTTCGAGCAGAAAGTTGATATGTGGCATTTTGTATCAATTCATGTGGCTTGAATGTGCCAATGAATGATAAACTGTCTTCCATCATTTATAGGTTATGGATACAGCTTTGGGGCCTACAAAACTTTACTCGGATTACCTAGAGTCTGAAAACCATAACGACAACTGGAAGATTGCTGATACAATAAAAATATATACCTGATGAAACGGCATTGTTATGATTATTTTGCCATTTTTTGATTTTGGGCATCAGGGCTGGTTCAAGACTGCTTATATTAAGGGGGGCGCAGTGACAGATGTTGATTGAACACCAATGGAGGACCCAAAGGATGACTTTTTTTGAAGGCCAACCCAGACATTAGCATCACTGTAGTTACATCTGCAAAAGTCTAATGGTATTCTGCCACTGGACTGACGCAGAAAACAAAGTCTTTAGTCAACAAACATATTTTCAATTTAAATGTGAAGCTACAATCCAATTGACACTTAAATTTTAAACCTTTATTATCCCCCGCCACACGAAGTGGCCGGGGGATATTGATTTGACCTCCGTCCGTCCGTCCGTGCGTGCGTGCGTGCGTCCGTCCGTCCGGGATAAAGGGGAACAACTTTTCACAAGAAATATTCGCGATAGGATCACCAAATTTGGTGTGTAGCTTAAGACCATAAAGACCTTGATCGAGTTCGAAAAATGAGACCGCGTGATTATTTTTCCCGGAGTTATTGCCCTTGATTCACTTTTTTTCACTCTGTTCACGGTATATGTAAAGGGGAACAACTTTTCATGGGAAATATTCCAGATAGGATAACCAAATTTGGTGTGTAGCTTAAGACCATAAACACCTTGATTGAGTTCAAAATGAGACAAATTTGGTGCGTAGCGACCATAAACACCTTGATGATTATTTTTCCCGGAGTTATTGCCCTTGATTCACTTTTTTCAACTCTGTTCACGGTATATGTAAAGGGGAACTACTTTTCACGGGAAATATTCCAGATAGGATAACCAAATTTGGTGTGTAGCTTAAGACCATAAAGACCCTGATGGAGTTCGAAAATAAGAAGCACACCATTATTTTTCCCACAGTTATTGCCCTTGTGGCACTTCTGGGAGCCTCTGTTCATAGTATCTTTAAAGAAGACATTTTGGCGGGGGATGTTGTTGACCATGTCTACTTGTTTATGTTACATTTAATTATCTACTCTAACAATAAGACGCTGAGAGCAATCTTACAGCTAGGAACGGCGAGTGAGCAGTGAGACAGAGCATGTTACGTATGACGACATAAAATAAATTAAAAAAAAAAAAAAGATCAGAGTAAGCTTTTATCGAGATGAAATGGTAAATAATGAAACTGACACAGAGAATTGCCATTTTAGGAGCATGATGAGTCAAGTGCAGTGATGGAAAATATGTATTCATTTATTTTAAAAAAAAAAACATGATTCGACGATCAGTCGATTATGGGCAAAATCTGACGAATCAGATTCGACTATGAAAATCCTTAGTCGAAGACATCCCATAGTTTTGTGACACATAATAATAATAATAATAAAAAAAGGAGACAATGATTCTGATAGATCAAAACAAGCCTCTGCAAATGGCTCTGCTTGCATTGCAAGGACTACTGCTAAGAGCAGCTGATGGCTGTAGCAGTAGATATATGGAACATCCTTCCTTATCCTCTTTTGCAACCAGGCCTGAGCCC
Organism: Gymnothorax javanicus; assembly: GCA_029692085.1. Lineage (NCBI taxonomy): Eukaryota > Metazoa > Chordata > Actinopteri > Anguilliformes > Muraenidae > Gymnothorax > Gymnothorax javanicus. The sequence goes on along the minus strand of CM056203.1, from coordinate 64,483,639 downwards.
CACCCCTGATCCTACTCATGAAAGCAGCTCCATCATAGCATTGACCTTACCCCTCTGCGTGGATGTAGACACCAGCAAACATGGAGCTGCTCTATTTATGCATGCAGTTACACTATTCTATCACAAGATGGGACACCCAGATCAGTTATTGAATATTCACTAACAAGCTGAGCTCGAACACGGTTTAGCATATGGACGAGTTCAGTCCCATTTGACCTTGTGTAATACCAAATTAGCCAGTGTGTCAATTATTTCATTTTGTAAGTTTCTGGATGCACATTTTGCATTTTTGGGAATACTTTTTGTAATCTCATTATGTTTGTGGTCCTTTACCAGAGTATATTCATCCAGATTCAGGAAGAGGCCTGCAGAGAAATCCTTCTCATCATATGGGCTTTCCAGACAGCCAGGAACTGGAAGCTCATTTACTGCAAGGAACTTGACTACTTCTCCAGAGCTTTTAACAAAGTACCTTTTTTTCTATCTGGATGGGCCCTAGGAGGTCTGCAATTATTTCCCGTTATCTCCCTTTGCTTAATTTGTGACCAACCTACAGCACTCTTCAAATGGCACTGACTAGGTTGGTGTTTACTGAATCCCTTGTCCTTCTCCAGAGCAGTTTTCCAGTTGTTAAAACGATGTTTTGTAGAAACTAAATCTCTGTCATTATTCACACCAAATTTGTGGGGAAACAAAAGCACAACTCTAGCTTTGCCGAGTACTCCAGCCATGGTCTCCTATGGTACCAGCTTCGCGTTGAATGCTCGTCTGGCCAAAGTGATGTTCGCAAAAAAAAAAAAAAAAAGGGGGTGGGCCTGCCCCCGTTTATTGCAACCCTGTAACAGCACCGTTGCGACGTTTAGCAACCAGCAGTCGGTGCACTGTGACAGAGAAATCAAAGCACAGTGAGTGAACCACTAAAACTGAATAATTTCTAAAGAGAAATGTGCCACTACCATGCAGGGTAAAACTTAAGTTAGCCAACAGCGTGCTAACAGTAAGACACAACATAAAATGTTAGCCATCTAACGTTATGTCAAGAAGGGGACTGCAATTGACTGAAAATAAATAATCCAAATAACCACAATCTGTAAGTACCCAGATAAATCTAGCAGCAGCACATTAAATCACAAAAATTGACCAAAACCATGCTACTCTCATAGGAGTTACAGAATAGGAGCAAATTAGGCTAGCAATCAAAGTGCGAGCAACTGAGCAGTAACAAAGTAAAATGATACATATGAATCAAGATCAGGTTGCACCTTTAGGGGCACTGGGGGTAAAAATTGAAATGCATCTAATTTTACATTTTGTGTTATTTTCAGTAATTATGGTATTCCCCTGATAACTGCTTCAATTTTCATGAACTAGTCACAAATACTAGGAGTTCTATGGCCTCAAATGTACGCATACCCGAGATCCATTTTGTGACGTTGCGGACACTAAAGCAATAAGAGTAATGACTTAAATGTCTTTAAAAACAAGTTTTATTCAATAAAACATGCTAAACACACACCTTTAACATAATATAAAAACAACATAATTAAAAATGCCATTTTTTCCTACATTAGTGACACATACCTAAAATATTGCATTTTATAACCACTGTTCAATACAACATCAACAGCTGAAATTCTCACCTGAGAATGTACTGACATATCAATGTAAATAGTGGAGGTTTTATTACGTCATAAATACATAACTACAGGCACACTCCAAATTAATCTTCTAATTTATCAAGTCAATTTTTTTTGCATAAATCACAGTAGAACTTCTCTCGCTCCACAAATAGTTTAGTGCTCTGTTACTTTTTGAACACCCTGTACATCTTCAGTGGGTGTGGATTAGTTCTGTCATTAGGTAATTTCTCTAGTTTTAACTTTTAATAATCAGATTATATGAATATACTGTATTCATTTAAAGAGTGGTTGATGCAGTATTAGAGGATGTGGGGGGAATACCTTGCGGACACTACACACAGTTGTGGACACTACAAACTAGAGGCACTCGTAGAGTGCAAACCTCCACCAAGGCAGCACAATCCAAATCTTCATGAGTGGGAGCAAAGTTGAGTTATCGCGTGTCATACGATTTCAAGATGGCTGCCGTGGCAGTCATATTGTTTCACTGATCGTAATGAAAATCAATAGGGTCCATCCCTGATGTAATAGCAATGCACCCACAAAATTTCAGCCAAATCCGTGCATTTCTTTTGGAGTTATGTAGTTCACAAACAGACAGACAGACAAACAAACAAACAAACAAACAGGGACGAAAACATAACCTCTGCCCCAACTTCTTTGGCGGAGGTAACAATATTTGAGTTAACTTGTGCATACATCTGTGCATACATCTATGTATGCTAATTTAGATCTATAATACCTGTAGACATACATCTGTGTGTGCAAATGTGCTACAAGACATTGTGCAATATAAACTAGCACCTTATAAACTTGTGCAATTGGGCAATGTGCAATATATGGGCAATGAGCAATAATACAAGCACTTAAAATCTTTGGCTCCGAAGCACTTTAGCACTTAAGCACTTTAGCACTCAACCACCTTAGCACTCAAGCACTTTGGCTTTTAACAACTTATTTTATATGGTCCCTCAACTCTTGGTCTATTATGAGCATTATTGTTTGTTATATATTTGTCTCTTTGTTGTACTTTAATTGATGTTAATATCAACCTGCCAAGGGGACTAAAGATGGAAATTAGCCATTGGCTACAATATTGCATATTTACATGTAAATGTTCATTGATATATACTGCCCCTGTTTTAAATAAATAAATAAGAAACAAGAAAACAAAAGGACCTATACCTTGAATTGATTTTACTGAATATAAATTTTTATCTTAGGAGCATAATTCATCTTAGGTGGGATAATGCCACTTGGCCAAGTCTTTACAGAAATTTATGCTTGACAGTATACTGTTGCAGACACTACATACTTTTGGCGACACCATTCGATGCCAAAATCAAGGCAAATATACCTGATAGGGAAGTGTTCCCTTATCAGAAGTGTTATCATTTCTTGGTAGGTATGGTCTTAAGGTACTCAGATGTAACTTTAAGATGTTTTAAAGTGATTATAAACTCTTCAAGCGAGTAAATATTTAAAAACTAAGGCAAAAAAAAAAAAAAAAAAATCAATAACAAAGGACATCAGAAATTCTAACTGCGATAATTATGGCATCCCAGGTGGGATCTCCACAAAATAACCTGCAAATAAACCAGAAAAAAATATAGAATTCATATATGCATAAAACTAGTCAACTATTTATTTATTTATTTTTTTTTTTTCATTCAGAAAATCACTATTCAGAATTAACATAATGTTAAAATGCCCCTCCATAACAATGCAAAATAGTACAAACTGGCTTTCTAGTGGTCATTGCCTCGGCATCTAAACAGATGGAAAATTCATCAGTTCCAGTGCAACTGATCATTGTATGTGTATGTAACTAAATAGCATAATATAGAACAGTGTTGTATATATATATATATATATATATATATATATATATATATATATATATATATATATATAATTTAATAGCACATACTATTACACAGACCAGGGAATATGTACAACCTGATCTTGATTCACATCACAGCAACCGCTCTTCCCCCTGTATGGCCAGACCTAAAAATCAAATATAATAAAACTTTCTTTGATGCCGAGATGGTATGTTTATGATTTGGCAAATCAACAAGGACAGAATGAAATACTTTTCAGTTAGTTTTTTATTTGGGGATAAAGCTGGGTCGGTGTGACGGGACAGTGAGCGCATTTCCTTTTGACTCGATTATTTGACTGGAAATTCACCCAAGTCCAAGTAGTTCACGTGGTTCCGGTCCAGCAGCTAGGACACACGTGGTACTGACCCTGAACTAGCTAACTGCCTCGGTGTGGCAAGCAAAGTGATCGAGTTGGCGTCAGGTAGGATACCTTTATTCCTTACATTCATCCTCGGACATGCTGCAAACTGTTCCGTTAGAACTATCATTACACGTGAGCCGAACACTTTTGAATTCACGGGCTTTGAGCCAGAACTCAGCGATGAATATGGCGTAAACTCGAGTCAAAAGCTTTTACGAGCTAGCTAACGTTAGCGAGTAAACGTTATCTGAAAACAGTCGATGCATTAATCATGCTATCAGTTACGCATATGATTTAAACATGGTTAACAGCCGAGCTCGCTTGGTTAACTCCAAGTGCTTAATCTCGTCTCGGTTAATTGCGTGACTAACATTAGCGGTCGTCAACTTGGCTAAAACTAGAAGTTGCACCAGATGAAGCTGTTCATATTCAACCAGAATACGCTCTCAATGACGAAGTTTTGGTTCGCTCACTGATGTAGAGGACGTGGGTATGGCATGCCTGTACCAGTACCCATGGAATCGCGGCCAAAATACCCGCTTTGAGAATCTCACTGCATAGCGTTGCTGTTATGTGGAGATTTATGACAGATAGCGTCCATCTGCCTAATTTCGTAAATTGCCCTAATTCCGTGAATTTTTCATTCTTCGCATTCCAGTAAGCGCGAGCTGCGCCATCTATTGTTTGTTACTTGGTCACTCTATACTAAATCATACAATTCCCTGTGTTGTGTAAGAATGGCCAAAAAATGTTTTCTAAGAGAATTAAATGATTTGCATTGTTCATATTTATTAATTCCCAGATTGAAGATATACATAAGAAAAAATCAGTTATCAGTCCAACAACACAGCAGAAAAAGTGGGTTCCTAATGTCAGCCAAGGCATTGTGACGGACATATTTTGTTACCAAATTTGGCAGCCAACTGCATGAAATGCTCATGACATGTCTGTTGATACTTCGACGGAAAGTTTATTTGTTTATTTAAAGGATCCCCATTAGCTGCCACCTAGGTGACGAGCTAGTCTTCCTGGGGTCCAGACAAACATACACATAACATACAGCATTAGACATAAATACACCATAAACAATAAACAAATATAATCAAAGTGCAATGAAATATTGCAGAGAAATACCCATGATGACGGTTTCAATTTTCTGCACTAAATTATCGGGACTCATCTTTCCCTCATATCGGGATCAGAAATGCAGTTTGAAAAAATGACCGTCGTGGGCGTAACAAGTCGCGTCCTCACGTGTTACGTCCATCCCCGTTGGTTAATTTGCATAATATATGCAAATGACGTAAAGATGACCTCGGCAAAATTAGGTAGTCACTTCCTGCATCAAAAATTTGCATTTAAAAATAATGATTGAAAAAAGAAAATTTTTCTGTGTCCTAATATTGTGTTAAGACCATAAAAACATAAACAATCTGTGGGCTATCACCATATGGTGCTTTTCCACTACACGGTACCGGCTCTACTCTACTCACCTTTTTTGCTTTTCCATTAGGAAAAAAGTACCTGGTACCAGGTACTAGTGGTACTTTTTCTGGTACCTGCTCTCCTGGGGTTCCAAAAATGGCCGACCAGGTACTAGTAGGTACTAAAATGTGACATGCAACATTGCAGCCCACTGATTGGTCAGAGTGAATCGTCTCTGCAAAAGACAACTCCGCTTCCGCGTTATCGCTAGGAAACTAGCTTCACTTGCCATCATTGAAACAGGTCCTCAAATTGTGTTTTTGAAACGTGTGTTGTTTTTGACAGCTTGAAAAATATACTGTGCGTTGCCATACCTTTCAGACAAGGTTGTGTTTTGTTCATCAACGCTGTTGCAGTTATGAAATGCGTTTGTCTGTGACCCTGTTCGTAGCGAAATTGTGTCCAATTCTGTTCCCCTAATTCCCCTTGAGAAAGTTATTATGCTGCCCCTATTTTACGAAAATTGCGCGGAAAATAACTTTACTGATGCTGATGAAGCATTTTGTTCCAAGGAAAGGTATCAGATGAGACGACGCATCGTAAAGCAATAAATTCTAATACTCTGCCATCTCCTGCGATTTGCGCATTTGCTACATGTTTTGTCTTCAATTTCAAAGTGAAATGTTTCACGAAGCCTGAATATGAATACTCTGTGCCTTTTACGTATATCATTGCTTTGTGTTTTTAGGTGGTACATTATTTAATGTGCAACGGAATCGGACACAACACCAGCTGCTATCCTATGCATCAGGAGAATGTCAAACAGAAATTACAATTAAACACTCACGGACTTTAGTGCCATAACGTGGTGACGGTAGGGCGCGTCCCCTGATTTAAACACATAAATATTTAACAAAATCGACGGAATAAAAGTAAATTTGATATAACTGAGGATGCCTTTGCAGCACTAACATGCTGCGTCGCAACGACAAGCGGGTACCACGGAGGCGGTACTATCCTCTAATGGAAAAGCAACCCCAAAAAAGTACCCAGTGCCGAGTAGAGTAGAGTAGAGCCGGTACCATGCAGTGGAAAAGCGCCAATAGACTGTATAAAAAGATGGTGGGTCTGAAAAAGTGAGGCCAATGCGGAAATTGCATTCCATTTAATGGCCAGCAGATGGTGACGTCGGTGGTTGCAGAATTGGGAAGGTGTATTTGAATTTTCATCACCATTGTAACACATCTGTACAGTTTAGTATGGAGTGAGCCTACTACTACTGTGTGTTGCAAAGGATCATAAGATAAGATTAATGGCCATTCATTGCGCGTGGAGCAAAAAGGTACTTCAAAATCCGAATTCTTCTCCACCATCCCTTTGTCATTTTCATCACCGACGATGGGCGACGGAAGCATATGTTTTGATGATCAGGTACATATATAATTTTTTGATGCATATACGTTATTTGGGTATTGAACAAAGCAGGAAATGTGTTGATGTGCTCTCATGGAGCACCGCAAGTGAGTGGAGCCCGATCACATTTTTGAGGTCGGTGTCCTGATATTCACGCAGATGATAAATTTGTGCAAAATTGTATTTTTTGCCCAAGAATCGTTGCAAATGAACATAATTAATTTATGCATCCTAAAAGATCGTCAGTGTTGATGGATTTGGATAAGGCAATTTCTTTCAAGGTGACCTAATTTCGTGAGTCATTCACGAAATAAGGGCAGGTGATAATTTTATTATTTTGCAGGAGGATAATACAAAGACATCTTGGGCTGAAAGAAGTTGCTAGGAGCTCTTCTAACAGCCTAACCATGTTAGTACCATGGAGGCTGGGATTGGTTGCCTTGGAAACAGACTTTTTTTGCCCCTTACGAAATTGGGGCAGACGGGCCCCAATTTCGTGAGTGGAAATTCCAAAAAAAAAATAGTTCACAGCTCCACCGCAGATCGGGCAGCACTGTACCATTGTGTTTTGGAACTCTGCAGTACACATTCAGTTACCATTACAAGCCAAAATGTCGGCGATTTGTTCAGCCCTCGTTGGTGGAGAGTGAAAAAACATGAAAAGTATCAAGAAATTAGGCAGGTGGACGCTACTGATTTTTAGAGCTAGTTTTGCGATTATTTGCCACTATCCTACCCAGTGTCCGTCTGTTCCCGCTGGAGAGCTTTAACTTGAGGTCACTGTGTTTTTTTCAGTTTTTCTACAGTTCTCCTTGTTTTTGTGATCGATGCACTACAACTCAGGCACCGACTTTGCCCTGTTTGGCAATGTCCTCATCTTGTGAAGATTAACCGAGCAAAATGTTGCCGGTTAGATTTCTTGAAGATTGAGGTTTTCTACGTCCATTTGTGAAAAATTACTACCTCAGAGTCAGGCCATTTTTTTTCTAGATTTGAAGGATGTTGCTCTAACACACGTGTGTCAAACTGGTCCGTAAAAGGGCAGAGGAGCTACAGGTTTTCAATCCAACCAAGCATAAGCACACCTGATGCAACTATTTAATTCAACTGATCGCAGTCTGCACAGTTGACTGGTAGTATCCGGTGTGCCTCTGTTCGGTTGGAATGAAAACCTGCAGCCCCTTGGCCCTTTTATGGACCAGTTTGACACCTGGGCTCTAGCAGGAATATTTAGCTCAGTTTGGTCAGATTAACCCTTGACATACCAAGTAGGCCACACCCAGATGTATGCACTTGTGGTGGCATGTATTTCAAACCCTTTTATTTCTAGTCTGCTCCAAGGTTCCATGTTTCAGATGGTGGCCTGTGATGGAGCATGTTGGTGCTCTGCAACTTGGACAAACTTTTTGAGGGGGAACCTGGATGCAGTAGCTCCCTGTAAATTTGCCATGCTCAGCATATTCATCCAGGACTTAGGGACCTTAATTCAAATCTGCAACAAGGTTCCATGAAGATTCATGGTGCTAATAAGTCTTTGGTTCAATAAAAGGATTAATAATGGCTTAGATTTAGGAGGCTCCATGACCACCTTGTTTGTAAATTTGAGCCAACATGTGAATCAATCTTTCCACACTCTTGGATAGTCTGTGCCCTTAGGCAGATTTGGTGGGCGTGGCGCCAAAGTAAAGAGCCATCTGCCAAAATATTTCAGCTCTTAGCTCTGATCTGCACTGACGCTCCACCATTTTTGTTACCAGTATGCCATTTGCACATACTGATGACTTATTAGCACCAAAAATCTTCATTGAACTTTTAAGCACACTTGTTATTTGGTCAATATGTCCTGGTTGAAAATGCCAACCATGGCAAATAGGGGCTGCAACTGCATATCTGAATCCAGGTTCCACAGAAATAATTGGACCAGGTTGGAGAGAACCAATATGCTCTATCCCAGAGGTGGGCAATGAGGGCTGTATCTGTCGCTGGTTTTCGCACCAACTTCTGGCCTTTAATTAGTTCATTATCTAAATTAGCCAAACTATTTATGAAATCTGACATTTCAGGCGCATTTTTTTAAATTATCATGAATGACCAAAGACTGTTCTTGTCTCCCTACATAAAACATTTTTCTTTGATCGAATCTTTGCACAAATCTATAATTGTGTTTACAACCTATTAGCTCAATTAGTCAGGGTAATTGATAGAAATAAAATCCCGCATACACACCAGCCCTACAGGACCAGGATTGCCCACCCCTGCTCTATCCCTTAGTACCAATAGAAACATGGAACCTTGCTGGATTTGAGATAAATGCGTTTGAAATCACCTGCTGCCACGGTAGGTGGGGGGTAATTCTGAACAAACTGCGCCCCAATATTTTCATGTGAATGCATGGCATGACAATCAGGCAATATGGTTAATTTTGGAGAACATTCTTTTTTTAACTTTTGCTATTTCTTTGAAATTCCACTTCTAACCCCCTTAAGAGGCAATTCTTTTAAGATCAGCGCAGGGGTGGAAACTCACCATCTCCAAATTTGTTCATAATTCACAGTTTTGAAGTTCTATGGAATAGAAAAATCACCCATGTCTATTCCAGTTAACCCCTCCCCTGCTGCATAGGCCATGCCCATTTTTTGGGTAGTTTAACAACCCTAGCTGTTTGAGAGCATTTATTTTTGAACAGAACAGTTGGTCCAGTTTACACAGTTTGTAAATTTGTAACTCCATTGTAACAATTTGTAACTCTGTTAACCAGTTTTTTGTCGTTTTCACCTAAAATAATTCAAATTCGCTGTTTTGTTTATTGAAGTACTAGGGAAGTCCTACTCAAAGCCATTTAAATTGTAACTCTATCTTACTTAGTTTTGGAGCTATGATACAAAATACATCAATTTTGTAACTCCGTTACCGCGTGACCTGGCCCTAAAGCATTAAAAAAACTTGTACAGCGTAAACATCTTGCAGGATGGGGGCCATCTGTTTCATATGCATGAGCTGTTTTTGGTCAAAATGATATTTTAGTCTTTTGAAAAACTGGCTAACAGAAAATCTCTTATTGGATGTCCACCTTTAATGCATATAATCTACAGTTATCACTAGTAGCACCCAAAAACCGAGAGAGTGCACCTTTTTCCGAGAAATTCCTATAAAAACTTAGAATACACGGAGGTTTACTGAAGATTTGAGGCCAACTCGGTTAACCTTGGAAAAATTTTACCGAGGTATCCCGAAGTCTGTCCAGTTTACTTAAGTTTGGACAACACCTCAGTAAACCTCGGTTAAATTTTCCCGAAACACACCGAGGATTGTCTGGCCCACTGATGCTCAGAGACCACATCGATATTCCTTGGGAAATTTCACCGAGGTAGACCAAAGTTTGTCTGCTAGGCCTATGCTCACACCAGAACAAAGGGGAGGTGTGAAGACAGTCAAAACACAAGCCTCATTAAAGACCTCCCTCCAGTACTGCAGTCCAAACACCAATTAATTATGCAAATTACCAGTACTGCCTGTTCAACGAGGTGCAGTGTAATTTAGCCAGGCCCTTGATGCAGTCTGGATGAATGACAGGCTTACAGTGCGAGTTGCGAGACAGTACTGGCCATTATATACCGATGTGGTCTCTGAACTTCAGTGGGCGGGACAATCCTCGGTGTGTCTCGGGAAAATTTAACCGAGGTTTACTGAGGTGTTGTCCAGACTTAAAGGCTGTATCAGCGATATGACGTCTCTATTGCTGACAGTTGAAACGTTCTCAAAACACACCAGAGCCGCTCGCCCCTCCCCTTCAGGAGCTTGGAACATGAACGCGCCTTTCTTAAAGTGAAACTTCTGAGTAAAGCTGCTTTCACACCGGACGTGAAACAAATTTTTCGCGCTACAGATTACATTCAAAGTCAATGCAAAGACGCGAATTTCAAGATTTCATCAAAATTATATGTCTGTGAACTGGATTTTTTTTTTTTTTTTTTTTAACTTGTGGTAATATCTTTTGTGTTACCAATTTGTCTTTTTTGTTACTCAATGATGGTAACAATAAAGACTAACTACGGTAACAAAGACACATCCAAAAGTTTTTCAGGGTACTGTGGGCACTTGTCCACACACAAACGCCTTAATAATGGCAAACTGAAGCAGTTACACTACTACAGGTCACTCTTTCAGTTTCTACCTGGAATCATGCATTATTTTGTGGTAACAAGAAAGACGTGCAATTTGTGAGATACGCAATTTGGAAAAAGTTGCAGAGCAGTCTCTTCCTCCCACAGCTTATTCAAATTCTAAAGTGCAGCCAAAATAGATTCCTTACTTCCTGGTATTTAAAAAAAAAAACCATGGCAGTGACACCGATGGTGGTAACAAGAAAGACAGTGACTGAACCAAGTTTGCGACATAGCTTTATGGACTAATATCTTAAGAGGAAAACTAGGAAATGGTGAGACAAATCTGTTTTAGAGACCTAAAATACAAAGAAACCTGTTAAGTTTTGTAAGTGATAAGATTTCTCAAGGGAAAAAAATCAAATTGAGTAGAAGTGACCCCACTTGAGACAGGTAACAAAATGGACATTTAGACCATAAAAATCGTGCTATTTTTTGTTTTTTCCCCTCAAACATGACCAAGCAATTTTTTTAAACTAGAAAAAAGTGTTCTGCAACATACTACATTACTTCCTTGGTGTTCATTGTGAATTAAATAGGTTAAATGCGATAAGACATTTTTTACCCCTGAATTGCACACTTGGCTGAAAATCGCGTGTATCTGACAATTAGCTTAGCTCGGCATTACAAAATGAGTATTAACAACGTCACATAGATCACCACTTTTAGCTAAACTTATCACGCGGTTATACATTCATCGACAAATTTCAACTCTGAGTACTAACCAGCGAAAAAATGTTATTACACGAACACAGACTCTGGTTAGATCAGACAGAATTAGCAAACTCACTAGCTTTCCAACCGAGAGTTAGCAAAGGTTGCTAACTCGCTCCAAAGGGGAAATATCAATATCTCTACCGTTTGATTCATTCTGACCAGCATGACCTATGCAAGTTATCCTTTCAAAAACAATACACGAGCTTCCCTCAATTTTGCTTGGGATGACAATTTACAATTCGCATCCAACCGAGTTAGCACCAGCTCTACTCACCTCAAGTAGAAACAAGGCGACCTGGGCGTCAGCATTAAAACCATTCAACTCCCGGAATTCTCTCCAACGTTGGTATACTTTCCCTATCTTCATTCTGCACCGCGTTTGATAGCTGTGATCGTTCCTTTTTACTCGACATGCACTCGTTCGAAATGCGTCTCTTTTTTTTGTTTAGCTTCTACCATGCTTCACTCTGCCGCATTGGTAGTGCCACTGCCAGTTCCTTTCGTTGCTCAGTCCCACCCACTTGTCATGCATGAGCACGGAACTGGCACAGAAGACCCACCCCTGCCCTCCGATTCGTTGGAACACTTTTGTTGATGTTTGGGGACGCGGGTAGGTCCCCACGAGTTTGTGTATCTTTATCAGTGTCTACCTGGCTGCATGTGGCCTAAAGAGACCGGTGTTTTTCAACCACTCATGAGAGGAGCTGCTAACAGTTCTTGAGGAAAAATCTCCTGTACGTGACAAATTATGTTTTCATATTATGCTCAGAATCACTGATACAACCTTTAAGTAAACCAGACAGACTTCGGGTTACCTCGGTAGAATTTTTCTGAGCTTTACGGAGTTGGCCTCAAATCTTCACTAAACCTCGGTGTATTCTAAGTTTTTGTAGGAATTTCTCGGAAAAAGGTGCACTTTCTCGGTTTTTAGGTGCTACTAGTGTATGCCTAGTGGATTGAGAGGAAGGAGGAAAAAGGAAGCTGGTATTAACATTACAATAGAATCTAAACTAATATGTGCCAAAATATAGGGAAGTATAATATAGGGTACTACTATAGAGTAGTTTTTATCCACATATTCAGTGCTGTCAAAATAAAAACGTCTGAAATAATGGGACATTAAGGGAGTGCTGCGTAATGTCTTGATAGCTCATATCACAAGTAGGCTAATTGTGTTTTGCTGGTAAGTCGATCAACGACAGTGTAGAGACATGTTAACTTAGCCAAAGGAGTACCAATGCTTTCTATTGAGTATTAACAAAGTTGATTGAAAAAATAAAATTCACACCAGCTTTGTCAATTGTGAGTGGCACTCTTCTAACGTTAATTGTTTGTTAACTATTTATTTTATTGCTGATTCAGTGCACTTAAAAAAGGTTTATTAGTGTTTATAGCCATCGCGACTTGAGCAAGCCAGCTCCAGTCTGGCTCGTGGACGACAGAATGTTCAGTTCACCTTCGTCTTTGCTAATGTACAAAAACCCTTAAAATGGTCACTATTTTGATTTACTTGGAGTCAAAACATCTGGTTAGTTCTGGACTGATGCTGTGTATGTAAGAGCAATCAGTTCTTCCTTAGGTTTCGTCCTGCTGTCAGTTGTATTCCTGGATGTCACAGGCTGTCCACCACGGCTGCAGAACCATTTTAAATCATCATCTTTCCAAAGTTTAAATTGATCCAGACCTAAATCGTGGTTATCAAGACTGCTTTCAGCCATTTGAAAAATATTTATAAGTGCTGCTTGGCCTCCCGTGCATTGAGTCCTTGTGTAAGGGACTCTACCTGTGGAGAGTAGCTAGTTGTTTGGTGGCCAAACAGTTTACCAATCCCATAATCCACAGCGCGCCCCGAGATCTGTAAGTCGCTTATTAGAGTTCATATTAATAGTAATAGCCTGTGTAGATGCCTCTATGTTTGTGGTTTAGACACTTCAAATTCAAGCCATTTTCATGGGCGTCTTTGATATTTTGTCACTCGTGTATCTGGCTTGTTATTCTGTCAGCCATTTTGTTTCAGGATTTCCTTTAACCTGGTAAATATGTTTGACCAGTGATTTGCACATCGTAAAGACATTTGTTTGTCTTTCTAGATACTGCATGGGTATTGCAAAATGGACAAAAAGAGGAAAGTGAAATTTAAATGGTTAAAAACAGCGGCATGGTCACCTGCTAAATACAGGAAAAACAGCATGGGCGTTGCCACGCCAACCAGCTCGCACCATGCCATCGATGAAGAGTTGCGCTTGGATTCCCTGAGTGAATCAGCAGTCTCCACACACTTGAAGGAAATGGAGAAAGTCGGCGTGGACACCTCAAAAAAGCCTCCGCCATCCGAAAATGAGCAGAAGACTACTCAGTACTCATCTGTAAAAACTACAGGGAGAAAGTTCAGGGGTCATAAGGAACGTAGGAAGCTTTTTCACAAGGAAAGCCTGGTTCTATCCCCTCTTAAAGTAAGTTTGAACCACAATCTGTTAATACCTTTATCATTTTCAAATGTTCATGTTTTTACTGATGATCTGCTTATGTAAACAGTACATTTATGTTGTAATAAAAATAGAATAAACTAAAATTTTGTTGATTTGTGTCATTTTTACAGACTCCACCGGAAGCTAGGGTGGATGAGCCTCGCACCTTGAAGGAGACCTTGAAATCCTTTGACAAAACGGAAGTTTTAAAATTTCCCCCTAGTGGTCAACAGCAGAAAGGCAGGAGTCCAGAGGATGCTTCAAAAGCAATATATTTAAAGGCTCTGACAGCTGCCATTGGGAGAGGAATAAAGAAGAACCCAGCAGAAGTTGAATATAGTGTCAAGGGAAGTACACCAGTACTCCAGCATTTGGATACGGACTCATCCCTGGACATGAGTGAGGAGATGCCTGGTCTTGAGCATGTCCATAGATTGGACTTTGAGCGCTCCTTTACAAAGAAAAAGGAGTCTCCAGTGAGAGAGAAATTCGGGGAAAAGGTGAGCTGTGCAGGACCAATAATATTCACTGACACCGATCCGCAAGACGGCTTGCTTTTGGCTGGGAAGGACACAAGGGTAGGTAGTCTGGCAACTTTTGATTTCAAAATAATTTATGCTTTTTTCCAAAAATAATTGCTGTGACTTTTTTCATTGTGGTCATCTCTATCATTATGGATGCATTATGTGATTATAAATTGGTCACTCACATTTATTTTTTGAAATGCAGAAACATAAGACAGGTTCTCTAGTTCTGGAGAACCTTCTCATGTATTGATTTTTTTTCCAAACACTACAGCTCCTGAAGTACAAGGGGCTGTTAACTAGTTATTATTTGACATTTTAGTGTCTCATGAAAAATAGTTTGCTCTTAGCTTCACATTGTCAGATGCAGGAACCAAATGCATACTCCATTTAAGTGGGAAATTCTGTCCCAAAAGTCTTCAGCAGTGGTCCAGTGAACTTCGGACTGCAAATATTGTTGAAAATGTCACAAATCATCTCAAATTCATGACCACAAACATTGCAATAGTATTGATGTCTGTTTGCCATCTGATAATTTTTTGCTCAAAGTGAATTTAGGGGTTAGGATCGGAGTTTGATTGTTCTAATGCTGGATAACAGTTAGCTGTTAACTTACATCAGGGGTCATCAACCCTGTTCCTGGAGGGGTTCCATCCTGTAGGTTTCTGCTCTACCTCCTATTCAGCACACCTGATTCAACTAATTAGCTACTTAACAAGATCACGAGCTGGGCAATTAAGTAGCTAATTAGTTGAATCAGGTGTGCTGAATTGGAGATAGAGCAGAAACCTACAGGATGGTGACCCCTGACTTACATGATTAATTAAATTTGGCACTTTTCTGAATTTGCAGAGAATTAATGTTAACATACAAGTATGCATAAATTAGGCTAACTGTTGAATTTCTTTTACTTTAAAGACCATAAAATTTGTGTATCCCGTAATGGAGTCTTCGGTTTCCACAGAAAGTCATTCTGAAAGACGCCTTTGAGGAGCCAGATTGGTCTGATGTGGATGACCCAGTGGATGTTAAAACCTTTTCCCAGGATGAGGAATGTGTTGCAAAAGCTCGATCAAATGAGAACTGCTGTGAAGATGCTCTTCCGCCACTTGAATATGTGGTTAAGCCCCTGCCCCAATTCATGATGCCCCAAAAACAATCAGGGACACACGGTGGTGGAATTCCATCCCCCTGCAGCCCTTTGGCTTCAAGCCCACTAATTAGAGGGAGAAAGTCAGACTGTTACCCCTCTCTGAACACATGGCGAGAACCAGTCCAATCTCCCTGCAGTCCCTTGTCAAAAACATTGGACTCTACAAGTCAGTCGCCCTTCAGCTTCTTTCCAAATGTATGGAGTGCTGGTAGGAACTATCCCTCACCAGATACATGGAGTTGTGGAGTCCAGTTACCATCTCCTAATGCAGTCCAGGCCCCTGGGTTATGCTCTGTAATGAGTTCGCCTGACAGCCAGCAGAACTACTACAATGTAAATCAGTCACCTGACCCTTTCGCTCTGCCAGTTCACAGCGTCAAAACTGCTTCCAGCTCCCATTCACTCCAGTCCAGGGTCCCCCTCTACACTGCTTTCCCCAGCTTCTCTCTCGCTGCCGACAATGGAAAGTCAAGGAGATACTCGGACTCAGGTCTTGATCACCACCAGCCTCTCCGGTGGTCTACGGAGGAAAGGACCAGACGGGTGTCGCTGGGGGCAGAGCCTGTCTGGGCCCTTCCTGCTCTCGGCTTGAGGGAGGGCCAGGTGGGTTTCATTGACACCCACTGCCACCTGGACATGTTGTATGACAAACTTGGCTTCCAGGGGACCTTCTCCCGCTTTCGAAGCCTCTACGAGAGCTCTTTCCCTCCCGAGTTCCACGGCTGCATCGCTGACTTCTGCAACCCGCGCATTATGTTGAAAGAGCGGATCTGGGAGAGCCTTCTGAAGGAGGACTTGGTTTGGGGTGCCTTCGGTTGCCACCCCCACTTTGCCAAGGAGTACAACGACATGCACGAGCGCGGTATCCTGGATGCCATGCGTCACCCGAAGGCTATTGCGTTTGGCGAGATCGGGCTGGACTACTCGTATAAGTGTACAACAAATGTTGCTACACAGAAGCAGGTACTGGGAATGGTTGCTGACAGCATTACACTCAGGGAATATCCCATCTTGTGTGAAGTGAAGCTTGAAGGTCTCATCATCTGGGGTTCCCTGCAGGTGTTTGAGCGTCAACTTCGCCTTGGTGTGGACATGAGGAAACCTTTGGTGATACATTGCAGAGATGCAGATGAAGATCTTTTGAAAATTATGATCAAGGAGGTGCCAAGGGATTATAAAATACACAGGTGGGTGAAGACCTCCCTCCTCTAACTCTATTTACAGTGACTGTTTGTTTCAGGAGACAGCAGTGAAACATTGGAACCCTGTGATTGATGGGTTCTTGAGTGACTACATGTACAGTGTTTAGTCGCTGATATACTAAATTAAATTGATGTTATAGCCCTTGTAAACAAGTATCAAATGAACATTCACTGTGATTGTCCTGGATTATTTTTTTTTTTTTTTTTTTTTTTTTGAAAATAGGCACTGTTTCACAAACAGCTATGAGGTAATTGAGCCATTTCTTAAGGAATTCCCGAATCTTTCGGTGGGTTTTACGGCCCTGATCACCTACCCTAGAGCTGTGGAAGCCAAAGACGCTGTCAGGAGAATACCACTGGACAGAATTGTGGTTGAGACCGATGCACCATATTTTCTCCCAAGACAGGTACTGCACATCTTGATAGAGTATATGGTTGTTGCTGTTTGTCTGGAGAAGTTTTTCAAATGCATGTATTGTATCAGTAGCAGGTTAATGCATTGCATTGTCATCACAGGTGCCAAAGAGTGTTTGCAGGTTTTCGCACCCAGGCCTGGCTATCCACACTCTGCACGAGATCAGTATCTTGAAGGGTGTGTCCCTCTCCTCCGTTTGTACAACTCTTAGAAGAACTACTGCGCAGCTGTATGGCCTGTAGTCACTCCCACACAGTATATTTGCTGGTAAAGAATGAAACATATTAAATATGCTGTCCTCTTTTTCCATTTTTTGCGTCTGAAAATTTATGAAAAAATGAGAACATTCACCATATTTGTAAATGATATTTTATTTGTAATTTACTTCTACAAATTTTCTTAATGTGTTGAAAACAGAAATACTTGTGTTTCAGGTTGCGTGGGAATTCCTGCCGTGTTTTTTCTGTGTTCTGTTCATTTTGAGCTGTTTCAGTGTTTTTTTTAAATAGTAATTGTTTGCATTTTCTATCACACTGCATTTTCGTTGGATTTGTGCACCTTCTCTTTTGTTGTGTATTTTCAATTGTATTAATTCCTTCAGTTGATCAATCTAACACAGAAGTCTTCAAGACTAAGTTCTACTAAGTTATGGCGAGGTACCTTATTGTTTTTCCAGCATTCCCCTCCCATAACTCATTAAAGATGTTTTTAATGGACTCTGCGTCCCCAGAAAGCTCATATGTTTTTCACATTATTCCTTATTAATTCTTGTTATGGCCACAGGAATTCAATCAGCCCATCCATAAAAGTTTTATTACATTTCCTGTAGAAGGTAAATTTAATTGTTTTTTCCTGGATAAGAACAGTATCCAGATCTCTCCGATTCATCAAGCACCATGAGGTTAACTTAGCGCATGGGCTGTGTGTTCCCTCCTTGTGCAGTTCCATTAGAATGAGAGTGCATCAGCTGAACCTGGTGCTAAGCACTTTGGTCTGCTGTTGTGCTTTGAAAACAAGGGACTTGGAAAAGCTGCATGTATTTTGAGCGCGTGAGCGTACGAGTGCAGTGAAGAACTTGTTTTATGTTTCCCAGTATCTTTGGCTATCTAGAAAAAAACAACACATGCACAATGCACTTACTCACGTGGATGCTTCCTGTGAGGAAAGAGAGGCTTTTAGGCATGTTTGATATGCTTTCTATCTGATTCATCCTGTGTGGCTTTGGCCTGCTTTTGAAGCATACTTATTTTTCTTTGAAGGGTTGGCATTACACTTGTTCATCTAGGGAACAGCAAAAAAGGAAGAAGCAGTGCATGCATGATCTTTGGATTATGCGTACCTTGATAAAGGCTGCCCGGTGTTCCTTGAAATAGGTTAAACTTGTTTTTTAGTTGTCTCGCCCAGATGTATTAAAAGCTTGTTACTTTCCCTTTTAGAAGTGCTTTCAGCCCTTCTATATTGTATGTTTCATCATTATTACTGCGCTGCAAACCACATGACAACACGTGCCCGATTAACTTTATTCAAGTTCATTACGCTCTGTCTTACAACTGTCTTGGCTCCTCACCTCCCCAACATTGTTTCTTGGCACTAGTTCACTGTTGAGGTGTATTCTCTCCACCTTTCCTCTCTCCATCTCTACCCTAGCTACCCATTAGTTAGCATAAATTCATCAGGAATATCCCAGGATCTTGTGTAAGGATGCGGAATATTCCAGTCTAATATATTCAGTGTGTTCACAGAGAGAAATGACATTTTTTTGGCACAACCTAAACATTTAAACAAGGTGAAAAATATGTGCTAATCTGGGGGAGTGGTGTAGGGTAAGAATATGTTTTTTCTAAAATACTTTATTGCAGCTTTGCAGTCTTCAATTAATGAAGCCAGGCAAAAAAATTAAATAGGCATACTTGAATAAAAAGAAAGATAATAAAAAAAGGTTTTTATTTTGTCTCTTGCACTATACCTCTGCAGGAAACTCGCAGTTGGGGAATGTGCTGAATTTCCTTGACTCTCTGCTGGAGCCTAAAATGCATACATCGTGCGCTCAAAGCTACAGTACTATCCCAGAGATTGCAGTATGCTGTGTCTTTCAGTGTGGCTATAGTTGACATATAGTGTAGCAGGAAAACGGTTTTAGTGTTTATTTTAAGAATTTTTCTCCTACTTATGGCGCTTGCCGAAAGGGAAATGTGTAAAAATTTTCGAAATTATGTTGTTATCTACCCTATCAAATTATTGTCTGAAACGTCAGCCTCAATTTATGTAGTTATTGATTTGAACTGCATGAGAACAAATATAATGTAAAGACCTGCTTCAGCAGTTAATCAAGAAAGCAGCAAAGTTCTTTTACAGCCCAGTGTGTGAGCACTTTAGTATTTAGATGTGGAGATGATTAGAATGGCATATTTGTGTAATTATATCCCCGAAATACGAGTTTCGGGGATATCATGGTTTAGCCCCATCCGCCGCCGCCGCGTCTGCAGATTTTAGCCGTTAGCGCTAAATATTTTACATTGGCTTCTTGTTTTTAGCATATGGGTAGATATGATAGAGAGGATGAACTGATTAGATTTTGGGCAAGTATGCACTCCTAGGTTTGCCACCAGGTGGCGCTATATATTGAAAAAATCAGTTTTTTAACCATATCTCTGGAACAATTACTTACACAGACCTCAAATTTTTTTTATTTTTTTTTTAAATAAATTTGGCATCTCCAATCCCACCCGAATCTGGAATGCCCAATTGGTGAACTATGTACAAAGCTTGCTCGTATGCGACCCCTTGCTGCCAACTCAGGAGAGCGAAGACAGTTCGCGGCTCTCCTCCGAAGCACGTGCCTGTCAGCCACTGCTTCTTATACACTCATTGGTTGAATCTTCGCAAGTTCAGAACGAGGGCGGAGGATACCCGGACATGAACAGAATCTTCCTGACGAGCGCCCGTCTGGCCAACAGGAGGCGCTTGAGCAATGAACAAAGCTATTTATTTCCCTTTCCCTGCAGTCCCTTCCCAATTTGAAACCCTGTAGCGCGATGGCTAATTGTGCGCTACTCTGAAAAAGCTGCCGACCACTGCCGGTTGGTACGACCGGGGCTCGAACCCGCGACGTGAGAGTCACTTCTGCACTGCAACGCAGTGCCTTAACCAAGTGAGCTACACAGACCTCAAATTTGCCTCATATTGTAGGTCTAGTAAAGGGGAATCTAATAAAGGGGGCTTCGAGGATTGGGGAATTTCGGGGATATACCCCTTGCTGTCGACCGCCAACAGCGTAGGCCTGGTTGAGAATTAAGGTGTAACCCACGTACCCATGGTGAGGGGTATAAGAAATCACAATGAATATGAGTTTACAAAGTTTAATTGTTTAACAAATGTTAAACAAATAGTGAGTTATGCATGCAATCCACTTTAGAACAGAAATGGTTGGGCTGCAGGGTTTTGAGGAATCTTGATCATATCCAGTCTTGTCGATCTGAAATACGAGAAGCATTAAACATTTCTCAAAAGATCTTACCATGTTTGTCCCTGCTTACCTGCGGTGCTTTTGCAACATTTCTGCTTCAACACAGTTTCAGCATTTTTGCAGACTCCTTGGCTGATACATCTTTGCTGAACAAGGCGTTACTTGAATGTAGAAATGATATATCTGAGATAACCCTGCTTCTCTGGGAGAACTGTACCCATGTGGGGTTAGAGTTGCACCTTTCGCCAGGGGTAAATTTCTCAGAAGCATAGTAGCTAATTATAGTGAGCAACTGAGGTTTTCGGAAATGTACCCCTGGCCAGCGGGGGATTTCTGTCTAACCTTCGGCTGGTGGATCCATTAGCAAATCCTCCATGATCTTCTGCAGCACTTCTCCGTACTGCTGGAACTGCTTCTCAGTCATGGTGATCCCAATCTCAAAGGGGGTGTTGAACTGACAGTGGAGAGAATTACCGTTAGATTCAGAGGAGCAGTGCTGATGGGCGTTTTACTGTAGCGCAACCCAATGGATTACTTGTAAATTAAGAATATAACATTTTTATGAGGGTCACAACTTTAAACCTGGTTACTTGCAAAATGTTAGAGTAAATACAAAAAAAAGATTGTATATTATTTACATATGCTGTGATCTGAAGCATTTATTAATAGATATGACTGCATTATTTCAGGTAAATAGAAGAACAAGGCAGTTTTTTCCTCAGGGATGTATTTTTGGCCTTAATCACTATCAAAGGTTGCTTGCAGTCTGTTTATTTATTTATTTTTGTTACTAGGTTTACATGGCAAATAATGATAGTCCATCATGTGAGCAGGTTTACAAACCGTGACGTGTCTGAAGTCTTCATCATGAGATGGGGGCTTCATAAACAGGTCAAGAATCCCATCCAAATCCCGTCGGCCTACCCTGGGAGGCTTCTTCCCCTGCAATGCCAGTGCACCTCTCTATCAGCTGTGTTTATATGGGCTGTTTCCCAATCAGGGTACGCAAATTTTCTCACACATGGGTGAAAATAAAGTTTGAAATGGGTCCGAAGTTTCTATGTGAGTTTATTGTATACCATTTCACGATCAGATCTCTAAAATTTCAGAGCATAGGGATATTTAGTTAAAAATATTTGGAGTTAATGTTGTAAAATGATTAATATTTCATAGATTCATGCTGAAAATTCATTTTGCATCATACATAAATATATGGAGCTATTTCTGACAAAATGTTGTTCCAGTTGCAAGGTAAGTGTCAGGTAATTACAGATGTACTGATTAGAACATTTTGAAAATGCCAAAAATGAAAAATAATACTGCTTAATATGCAAAACCTTACTGCAAATCATGGTAAGTTTATATTTAAATTTTTACTGTGCATGAATATTCTTGATAGTCTTACATTTAATACCACTGCTTTGAATAATAAACTATTTCTGGCCTGCCCTGAAAAAATCGGGGTGATATCTGGTATAGACACAATTTGGAGGACAACAGAAAAGTGTATGAATAATTTGACAGTT
Source organism: Gymnothorax javanicus (assembly GCA_029692085.1). Taxonomy (NCBI): domain Eukaryota; kingdom Metazoa; phylum Chordata; class Actinopteri; order Anguilliformes; family Muraenidae; genus Gymnothorax; species Gymnothorax javanicus. The sequence goes on along the minus strand of CM056203.1, from coordinate 64,461,280 downwards.
GACACTCAACTGTTTCAAGTTATTTTAAAGAACTTCAGGTGATCTTAATTAGACCAACATAACACAAAACTGGCATGACACTCTACCATTTGCATGAATAAATTTGTCATGATGTGCCAATGAGTCTTCACCAATTAGGAGCCAACTACATCTTTAATTTGATTGGTTACATTGTTTCCTCTCATTTTATGCTGTCATTTCCAATGCATCGCAATGTGGGTTTACGGCTTTTTTTATTCTTGATGGCAAACATAGCTATTTCTGTAATCTTGTGAGTTAAGAGGGCAAATAACTGCTCTGAACATTAAATACACTTAATTAAGACAAATCAACAGCTTGTTAAAATCCTGCGATTGCAACTGTGGTTGGAACAAAAGCCAGCATACACAGTGGGTCCCGAGGAACAATGTTGAAGATTACTGTTCTAGACCATTAATCAAACAGAAAAAAATATGTCTTTAGTCCAAAACATCAATACATTCATGTATAATCATGAGGCTCATGGTGATAGTCATGAGAAAGTTGCATAGCATCCAAGTATCCAAACAGGATATTGCGACAGAGGTTAATATTACATGAAAACTAGAGTTTCCGGAGAGGACATTTACTAAGTCATAAACTATATAAAGTACATGAAACTTATCAAGCAAATTTCAGGTAAGAGTATCTTCAGTCCAGGGGAAGTCCTAGATTATTAGAATAATGAAAAAAGATTGGAATCAAGCTATATCTATTCAAGCTATCAGGTGAAATATGCATTCGGCACATATTTGGACGGACAAACATTCTGCCTTTTCTCTGATCAATGTACAACTTTTTGTTATATTACAATATCAACACAACTGTATACACTTTGAGAGAATACATAATACAAACAAAAATACCTTAAACAGATCACCCATTTGTATTTATATGGCATTTAAGTCATCACAATCATTTTATTTCCGGAGAGGACATTTTGGATGGACAAATGTACAGGTTAGTTTATTGCTCATATTTATTCTATTTACTTTTTCATAGTGTGTCTGTGCTCGCTGATAATGCCAAACACGTGAATCTGAATTCAGAGATATGTTTTGCACCTGCGTTTAATAATATATTTAATACAGATGTATAATTTATTCTTGATTTCAACAATGAGGGGAAAAAAATGTCCAAAAAATGCCATTTTTATGCCATTCGAAGGAAATAAAGCTTTCTTCATGAAATAAACATTTTTAGTTGCATTAGATATATTTCTTGCAAATAAATTTTATAGAATTCAACAGTTGTTCTATGTTTTGGCAAATTTCACTGAAAGGCTCATAAATCTCATGCGTACCCTGATTGTGAAACAGCCCATATCTATTCATTTTCCTCTAAACAGTATACACTCTTGAGCTGTAGTAGTCCTCAAAATTTCGCTTTATCCTCAAGAACAGGTGGTTTGGTTACCAAATTGTCCCATGAATAACAAAAGGTCGCAAGTGACATTCCTGATGAAACCTGTTTTTCTGCACCACGAAGTACTACAGCGGCTGTAGTACTTAGTGGTGCAGAAAAACCGGTTTCATCAGGAATGTCACTTGCGACCTTTTGTTATTCATGGGACGAAATTTGCCAGGCTGCTTTTCCAAGAGTAGCCATGAACCAAAATATGCATGATTCCTAAAGCATCTCTGACATTGAAGTCACACTATCACAAAATTTCTTGAAATGTGAGCATTTTTTATGAGAGCTTGGTAGCTGGACAGACACATGAATGTGAAGTCTTGGTTTAGCGACAGTGTGTCGATCCTAGTTGATGACGGTGCTGGATTGACTTGCGGACATACTGCACCTGTGGTCGCTGTGAGGGACTGAGGAAGCTGGAACCAGCCTGGACTGAATCCATTGACAGCGCCAGAACACAGAGCAGCAGGATGCTGAAGGCTCGGCTTTTTACCAGCCACATATCTGGAGTTCAAAGTGAGGACTGACACTTGTTCAGGTTAAACTGAAAGTATAAAGAGAATTTGGGATTGTATTGCATTAGCAAAGCAGACATTTCCACAAAGGGCATGATTTCAAAGTTGCTCTTTAGATATCCACGGATGTAATTGACAGTGGACGTTGTATTCTGGGCTGCCTGTGAGCCAGAGAAGCTGTTCAGTTAGCTGGCTTTTGTCACTTCTAAGCAGTCAATGGATGGCTCTTGATTACAGTGCTCAATCACATTGCGCATTGTGTGGGTCAAATTAGCTGAAACCAGACACACTGAATTTAGCCGATACTTTGGATATCCTGGAAAATCCCTTATAAGATAAAATTTATCATACTAATAATGTAAACTCATGTATGAGATTATAATATAGAAATAATTTTACAACTCATTGTTTGTAGGAGGAGAAATCTTTCTTACCCAGTGCCTTGGGGTTCCCAGAGTGGTGCAACTTGAGTCTTCTAGCTGTTTTTTTATATTCGGTGTGTTTGTTCTGTTCAGTTTCTTATTGACAGTAAATGCTTGGAGCATACTGTATGACAAATAATGTCAGGGTGAAATGCCAATGATGCTGCGCACAAGGAGATAAGAATTGTTTAAATAGATACAGAAAAAAACTTCTCTGTAAATTGATAAATTCAGGTTCATCTTGCAAAGATAAAGCAAAAACCATTTTCTCCATGGTAGGTGTGTGAAGAGAGAATGATGCGTGAACTTTTATGTACACTACTCATTTTCCAGTTGTTTTGGATATAAACATTTTAGATTTGCGGCACACATTTTGCATGCTGTCTGCAGATGGCAAGGCCATTTCTCCATGTGGCAGTCCAGTCCGGCATTTCATGACTACATGAGTCTAGGCAAATCTGGTTTCGCCTTCCTTGGTGGCAACATTTGCAATCAAATGTTTGTGATGACTGGCAATGAGTCTTATACTGTCCGTTGCTTCGCACTGTACATTGTACTGGAGGGATTTTGACCATTAGCTGTCTTTGTAAAGTCATGCCACAGCATCTCAATCGCATTCAAGTGAAAAATTTGACTAGACCATTCCAAAACCTTAATTTTTCTTTTTCTTTTGAGCCAATCAGAGTTGGGCTTTGTTTTGTGTTTGGGATCATTGTCCTGCATCACACAACCCTGTTTTAGCTTAAGGTCATGAACTGATTTCCAGACCTTCTCCTTCAGAGTTTTTAGTCAAGAGTAGAATTCATGGTTCTATCAATAATGGCAAGTCTCCTGAAGCAATAAAGCAGCCCTTAACCATCATACTAACACCACCATGTTTGACTGCTGGAATGATGCTTTTATTGTGGATACTGTGTGAGCTTTACGCCAGATATAACGGGACCTAATCCAAAAAGTACCACTTTTGACTCATCAGTCCGCACCAACAGTCTTATAACATCACATTTGCCCCGATCTCCTATCCGTAGTTCCACCGAATACTCTCCTCCACGTTGGGAGTGGTCCAAAATTCATTAAAGGGAGTTCCCGATAACGCAGGTTAATGAACAGGACCACTCCTAATGCGCCATCCTATTCGTCCTTACGTCTATATATACCACCTACATTCCCACAATCCCCCCTTTTCTCGTTTCTACGTCCCTCCCACCCTTCCCCTCTCCAAGAAGGAAGCAAGAAACTGTCACCACCTGGGACCCCGAGATACTTGGGAGCCTACACGGACTCCGACGAGAGACGCGAGCCCCACCCTGAGTCTCGCCACCTGGAGATGCCCAACGTTCGCACAATCACAGACCAAGTCCATACAACATCACATTCGCCCCGATCTCCTATCCGTAGTTCCACCGAATAATCTCCTCCACTTTGGGAGTGGTCCAAAATTCATTAAAATTAGTTTAATGATCTAGAACATTTAAGTGTGACAAATATGCATAAATGGAAGAAATCAGGAAGGGGACAAATACTTCCTCACAGCACTGTGGAATTTGGTTGCCTGAACGCTCAGGGAAATGTGTTGAAAAGGACAAACAAGGAAAACTTTACACCATCCTCCACACATTCTAGCCAAGGAGGAGTAATGTTATGTCAAACTGGAGACTGTTGCCTCCTCTGCTTACGTTTCACATTGCCTCCTGGGAGTGTCGACTGAATGGAAAAGTTACTGAACCGCTTCATCTTTGTTATCCTCATGCACTGTAAGTGGATGCATTGGGGTGATCTTGGGGATGATCTAGGAAATATCTGCATTGGTTTTATAATTGGATGGCCATCTTCTGCATGGAGATAGATTGCAACATTAGCCGGCCGAAATTTGATTCTGCCTCATGAATTAGTTCTATTATCCCTATGTTTAAATGGGGTGTGATGAGTGATAAATGACTTGTTGCTCAAATCTTGGCTAGGCAAGTGTGTCCCTTCTGAATCTATTGTGGTATTGCCTAAATGGGACAGACTTGCCGTCATAATATGGCATTACAAATTGTATGATGAATGGGGGAAAAAGATGAGATTATAATTGAAGTTTAAGAACTCCTGGTTCAGTTAACATTGATAAAAGCACAATATCATTTACTACTGACAAGAACATATTATATAAAGATTAATCAAGCCAATTTTTAATGATAAATGTTGTGCTTCATTGACAATGGAGGCAAAGTTGCACAGGCATTCCAATTATTTACAAGTGATAAGAAAAACACACTTGTGCTGACCCCGTTATTCCTGTAGATGGCAGTCTGAGATCTCTTGAAAGGGTCTACATATGTGCCTGTGTGAGTTGTACTGAAGCTCCACATCATAGGCAATTACCTTCACTTCCGGAAAATTAAGACATTATGAAGGAACAAATCTCAGAAAATGTGGACATATTCTGGAAGTCCTTTCAGTGCCATAGTTATATTTGGTCCTAATTTTTTTTTTTTTTCCTGAAAAGACAATAACAGCATTTGTATTTTACGACAACCCCAATTCCGAAATAGTTGGGACAAAGTGTAAATTGTGAATAAAATCAAAATGCAATGACTTTCAGATCACATGAGCCAATGTGTTATTTGCAATAGAACATAGATAACATTTCAAATGTTGAAACGGAGACATTTTACATTTTTATCCACAAAACGAGCTTATTTCAAATTTTCTGGCTGTAACAGGTCTCAAAAAAGTTGGGAAACAGGCAAAAAAGGGCTGAAAAAGCAATTAATATGTAAGAGAATCAGCTGAAAGAACATTTAGCAAGTAATTAAGTTAACTGGCATCAGGTGTGTAACATGATTGGCTATAAAAGGGATGTCTTAGTGAGGCTGAGTCTCTCAGAAGTAAAGATGGCCAAAGGCTCTCCAACCTGTGAAGGCTTGCGTAAAAAAATTGTGGAATACTTTAAAAACAATGTTCCTCAACGTCAAATTGCAAAGGCTTCGAAGGTCTCATTATCGACAGTGCATAACATCATCAAAAGATTCAGAGAAACTGGAAAAATCTCTGCGTAAGGGACAAGGCTGAAGACCTTTGCTGGGTGCCCGTGATCTTCGGGCCCTCAGACGCCACTGCATCACTAGCCGGCATGATTCTGTCATTGACATTACTGAATGGGCCCAGGAATACTTCAAGAAACTACTGTCAGTAAAAACAGTCTGTCGTGCCATCCACAGATGCCAGCTAAAACTCTATCATGCAAAAAGGAAGCCATCGTTGAGCATGATCCAGAAGCGCTGCCGTGTTCTGTGGGCCAAGGCTCATTTAAAATGGACTGTAGCAAAGTGGCAAAGTGTACTGTGGTCAGACAAGTCCAAATTTGACATTCTTGTTGGAAATCATGGGCGTTATGTCCTCTGGGCTAAAGAGGAGAAGGACCACCCCTCCTGTTATCAGCGTTCAGTTCAAAAGCCAGCATCTCTGATGGTATGGGGATGCATTAGTGCATATGGTGTGGGACACTTGCATGTTTTTAAAAGCACCATGAATGCTGAAAGGTATATAAAGATTTTAGAGCAACATATGCTCCCCTCCAGACAACATCTACTCCAGGGAAGGCCTTGTGTATTTCAGCAGGACAATGCAAAACCACATACTGCAGCTATTACAACAGCATGGCTTTGTAGTAGAAGAGTCCGTGTGCTGACCTGGCCTGCCTGCAGTCCTGATCTTTCAACGATTGAGAACATTTGGCGTATAATTAAACGAAAAGTCCATCAAAGGAGACCCAAAACTCTTCAGCAGCTGGAAGCCTGTATTAAACAAGAATGGGATCAAATTCCAATGGCTAAACTCAAGAAACTTGTCTCCTCAATGCCCAGACGCCTCCACTCTGTGTTAAAAAGAAGAGGGGATGCTACACCATGGCAAAAAGGCCCCTGTCCCAACTTTTTTGAGACCTGTAGCAGCCATCAAATTTGAAATGAGCTCATTTTGCGGATAGAATTATAAGATTTCTCAGTTTCAACATTTGCAATGTTATCTCTGTTTTATTGTGAATAAAATACTGGCTGGTGTGATTTGAAAGTCATTGCGTTTTGATTTTATTCACAATTTACGCTTTGTCCCAACTATTTCGGAATTGGGGTTGTACATTGATGTGACTGTGCACATGCAGCGAGATGTTGGATAAATGCAGAATGTAATGCATATAATACTGTTAGTCCTTTGTCAAGTTTACGCGCATTTTCCTCATTTCCATTCGTTCCTCTGGGCGATCCAATTTTCTCTCACTTTCTTAGGACATGCATGCTAATTGGAGACTCTGAATTGCCCTCAGGGATAAGCCTGTGGTTGAATAGTTTGTGAGTTCAGAGATAGATTGGCATGCTGTCCAGAGTGAGTTCCTGCCTTTTACCCGCAGTAGGCAAGGATAGGCTCCAGCCCCCAGTGACCCCAATAAGACAGAAGTGGTTCAGATGAGCGATGGCTGGACTTCTCAGCTCACACTCCAGTCCAAATCAATTACATATGTGCCTGCCATCTACAGTTTTAAATAATGTTTTTACTGACCAACAAAAATGTTTGTATCCTTTTCGATAAACCACTTGTGGAAAATCCTGTTTCAGAAAGTAGAAGATCTTTCCACATTTGCTCTAGTCACCTGGATTTACTAATTAGTGCACTTTGTTCCACCAGGAGGTAGGACTAAAGAGTGAAATCAGTTGTCTGAGTTGATAGTAGTGGCTGAAAGACATATGGCACTCATTACTTGCTTACCATTGGACTTTTCACCACTGAGGGATATGAACATATTTAGGGATCCCCCACCCCCCCTCAACACGCTCCCTCACCACCCCGTTCTCTGCTCGGGCAAAGAAAATTTTTGCATAAACACGTTAGAGAATTTAAATTCATACATTCATGATTTTCGGGTTTTGTTTTGGGGAGTATTTCGCAAAAAAGTGTATATTGCTTTACTTGTGATGCAACTCGCTGTAACTTTTCCTGGGGAAAAATTGGTGCACTCTGATGGTGCCATTAGTGTGTGTTAGAGTGTGTGCATATGTGTGTGCATGAATGTATGTTGTTGTTGTTGTTGTTGTTGTTGTGTTGTGCACCTGTGAGAACACTGTAGGTCAAAGGGTGATCCCATTCTTGTCATTTCTCACTCTGGGTACATTACTATAGTTTATAGCAAATAGTATTTCCCTTTGAATAAAGTTTTGCATGTTGCTGGCTTGATTGATGAACCGCAATTTTATTTCTTAATTGCCAAATTTTTAATACCGCTCTTCATTTGTGCATCTATCCATCTGGTAACGCATACCTTGGCAGGCTGGCCATTTGTGCCATTCATTCAACAAGAATCAGGTACTGCAGTGTATGTTGTATATCAAATTTACTGTGATCAGGAGGTGAGAGAGAAACATTAATTCTGAAACGTCCCTTTTTATTTTTTGTAATCCTCTCAGTTCCCATAGATCTCTCGGGTGGAGGGAACAGTCATTCACTCTGCGCTGCTGAGTAATAGGACATGATTGGAAGGCAGGCCTAAGCCGGTTCTTTAAGAGAGTTTGAGAAGGTTTCTACATCAGTCACCTGTCTCAGCAGGTGTTAGACCTGTCATTCAGCACTGTGGCTGTCTCTTTCCTCACCTTCACACTTCCTGACCTCAGTTGCACTTACCGTTATCCTGCTTTAGAGCTCATGGATAGGCATCATTTACAGCAGCCCCACTTCTCTTTGCAGTCTATCACTTCTGTCCCCTAGCCCTGGGGCTGGAATCAGAAAATAAGAAACCTGAGTTTGCTGAATTTGCTGAACTCCACGGTGTAAAACCAGACACAGCTCTTGTCCTTGTGTTGGATGCAGGTTTTACTGTGTGCGGTCATCAAACTGACTCGATGATCCTGCTTCATGATACAGATCCTCAGCTGATGGTCACAATACTATACTAGTAGCAAATGCCCGTGTTTACTCTTAAGGGTTCTATTTCATCTGGTCTCATTTTTTAAGTTATTGGATTCTTGGATGTCCAAAAGGGAGATGTGAAAACTTTTTAGCTAAAATCCCCATAAAAGGGTTCTATTCACTGCCCATTATTCTCTCCCCTATATAGAACTGGCTGATTTGAGTGGGTGTCCCCTCTATGCTAATGAGCTGTGCTCTTATTGGCCAGTGAACGCAGCTAAACCCAAAGAAAGTGATGTTTGGGCTACGAGGGTGAAAGAGGTTGGCAGATTGAGAAAGGCTGTGGGTGGGAGCTGAGCGCTCAGCTAGTTGACATGAACTATGCAAACCATGTCTGTTTGTGATGTAAGAAACAGCAGGAATTTCAAACAGTGTGCTTCAAACACTGAAGCATGAAAGGAGGGTCTAAAACAGGGGTCACCAGCTCTGTTCCTGGAGAGCTACCATCCTGTAGGTTTCTGCTCTATCACCAATTCGGCACACCTGATTCAACTAATTAGCCACTCAATTGCCCAGCTAGAGATCTTGTTAAGTAGCTAATTAGTTGAATCAGGTGTGCTGAACAGGAGGTAGAGCAGAAACCCACAGGATGGTAGCCCTCCAGGAACGGAGTTGGTGACCCCTGGTCTAAAAGCTGGCCTGGGGGGGGTTGCAAGTCAACCTTCTCTGAGCTGTTAAATTCAGTGGAGACCACTGTGCAGGTGGAATGAACTGGGAAAACGCATTTTCCACAATCTGGGTCCTTTGATTCTATGTACAACCAGGAATTTTTGGAGATTTAAGACTTATATTTTAAATAGTTCTTGTTTTATTCCATAAAAGTATTTGTATAATTGTAACTTACTTAAAACAAACACCAAAATGTGTTTGACAATATTTTATTTAGTATTTCAATTATGTGGGGGTGAAAAAAAGTTCTGAAATGATTAAAAACCAAGTGATCAGTTTTGATGATTTCTCATTAAGGTGTTTTTGTAAACTTTGAGAATGAATCACTGCTTTGCAAACTTGGGGAGTTCAGATATTATTTTTACACTAGTAACTTTCTCGATGGATTTCCTCACGGACTGCAATACTTCCAAGATGTGTGTCTAAGAAGAACTTTATGATCCAGCTGATCCCACAACAGTATCTCTGGGGTTTAAATCTGGTGAGTGAGCTGGCCACTCTATATTTTGTCATTTGTATATGGAGAATATTGGTTAACATGTACAATTTTAATTTCTTGAAACTCACTAAGCCAGGGATTCAGTCTATTAAATTAACTGATCATCTTTCATTGACTGTCATGAATCACAAATGTGCACAAATGATGTGAAAGAGAATATCCAAAATCTGTGTAATCCATTTAAAACTTTACTTCCTTCTTTGTTTCTCTGCAATATCGCTAATAATCCGTAAGAGCTGTGCTCATTGGTGGGTTAAATAGCATGAATCTAATGTTGGGTTTTGAGGGTTTAGTTGGGGCTGTCAACTCGTCTGAATAAATTGAGATCACTGATGCATTGCTTTAAGAAATGAAACCGCTCTTGTGTCATTTGAGACATGTTATTTAGTATTTGATGGATGTGTTTTCCTTGAAGTGAGATGGTTTGAACTGTGAACCGTGTTGCTTCTCAGAGGATTGGAGTATTCCTTCATTAATATGGAAATTCTGTTTTTTCCCTCCATTTGGTTGCTCTGGTGCGAGTGCCTCCATCTGCGCTATTTGTCTTTGTGAACTTAAAGAAGCTTGAGGGCCATGGGATTCTGAAAGCTGAATCCCTACCCTGTGACTTTGAGAATCAAATGATTCATCCACGGCATTTCAGCCATTTCATGGGTTATGCGCACTGTCGATCCATAGTCATACGTAGCAGTTCATCTTGTCAGTGCATCAGTGATGGAGCTTTGAGGCAGTCGTAATGCAGTTTGTAATTTCTAATAATATTAAGGTGTATTTGATAATCAAGTAGAAACTAATAAGGGCAGCAAAAACGTAATCTCTTATCTTAAAAAAATCACCCATAAACAAAAATCCTGACGAGCAAATCCAGACTGGAAAGATGAGATACAACATTATTGATGGAGGTTAATTGTGATGAACAAGAGCTAAAATATACAAGATTATTAATGCATACAGATTAAATTTGTGAAAAATCCCTTGACAAGGGCTCTCTATTGGAGGATGAATTGCTGTCGGAAATATGTTCTGCCCTAAATGACTGGTACAGACAGGCATCACGAGAGGGAGAAGCAACCATGTGAAGAGAGGCTGCCAGTTTCTCAACCAGTCTTTGCTATTTTGGTCCAGTTGCATCATGGGGAGGACCATAGTGTTGAAGCGTTGCATCATGGGAGATTCACCAGGAGTCACTGCTGTGCTGTGTGATTGGTTTGTTTTCATGGGAACTTTGCTGACTCTGTTTGAGGGGTGGCTCACAGGCCCCTATTTGCGCTGTGCACTTTCTCACTTGAGGGGTGTGGTCCCGTTCCCGATGTGTTTTGTATTCTTCCTGCTGGATGGGCGGAGTCCGGGAGTTGCTGTGTTCTGGGCTCTTCCTGATTGAGGGGCGGAGGGCTTGCACAGTGACCTTGACTCTGATGTTTTTTCCGGTCTTTGTGTCCCATGGCCTGAGCAAGGCAGGGCCGGCTGAGCCGAGACTGAGCAAAAACACCATAAAATCGACGAGCGCGCCATCAGTCACTCGACTGCCACCCACTCCCTCCCTCATTCTCCCAGCGCCAGTGCTGTCGTGGAAAAATATGTGCTGTCCAGTATTTAAACATGCATTTTTATCCTAGTATTTAGGGAAATTTTTTAAAATGCAGAATGTCAAAGTTCAAATGGCTCCATATCTTCGCTTCCTGCTTTTCAAAGTTGTTTTACCATGGCACAAGACCCAGATTCCCCTTGGAACTTTAAGCCTGGTCATAAGGGTTTGTTGAAGACTGATAACAATATATCACTTGACAAAACCATGATTGTGGGGATAATTAGAGAGTTCTTCACTGTAACATCCTGATGTAGTGCAAATATTCAAATCATGTGTTCCTGGATTCATACCACGCCAGTTCAGTTAGAATCTTGGAAAAGGTTCTTACCTCTTTGGAGGTATCATTCAATTGCTGAGAAAATATTGTGTACTGAGTACAGGTACAGTTTATCGTTCAGATTTGAAGCCCACTGGAAAACAAGAGAGGTTCATATAATTAGATTTTGGAGAAGGTAATGGGGAAACGTTCCAGTAATAGATTGCAACCAAAGCTGTCGTCCACTTATTTCAGCCTCAGCTGAAGAACAGAATTTTCCTCACAAATCAATCAGTCCTGCAGCTTTTCCTAAACATCATCTCCCTGTTTCATGAGCTTAACTCCTTATGCAGTTGGTCATGTTACTCCTCATTGGGTTTGACTGCAGTGGCAGTTTGCACTGTGGTTTCTCTGTGTCTGATGGATCAGCTGTTGAATAATCAGCAGAAATTTGAAAGCAGGTCATTAGAATGCTTCTCATGCCTCACAGTATTTCATCAACAACACTGAATCAGTTGATTATTCCTGCTTGCCAACATTTGGGGAGGTGACAAATTGTTATCATGATGGAATTTGTTTATTGATTGCCATTTTTGATTTACTCTAGTATAACAGAGGATTTTAAATGGAAGAAATTAAGCTGGTGGGGCTTCAAGGGCTCATTTTGACAGTGAATTCTCAATGAAGCACTCGGTGGAAGAAATTTAGGTCCCGCTTTGGATTCATAACGATACTAATATTCCTGAGCTGTTCCTTTGCCCTCTACCTTGTTTTACCTTGGGGTGTTTAAGCTACTGTGTGCTAGTCTCTTCTGTTCTTATTTTCTAGGCTTGTTCTTCTCGGGCATTCTTTGTCAGACAGAGCAGAGGGAAGCAGGAATAAGTCATTTTGTGTGACCCCTGACTCACTGGGCAGGCACGAGCATGAGTGCCCCCCTCCGCTGTGCAGAGGCTGGATATATACTTGGAGGCATTAATTATGCTTACCCATTCTGTTGTTACAAAATCGGTGTTATCAGCATTGTATGTCTTTGATATGCATATGTGAATACTGTAGGGGTGAGGCCATTATCACAACAGCAGATTTTCATTATTACGATAAATGTTCAGTTTCAACCCATTATCACCAAAACACAACAATGATGTATGAGACTTCAATGCATGCAGATTAATCCATTTTCATACTGCACCTGCAAAGTGTGCTCGTGGATCCTTTCGCAATAAAACTCTCCATTCATCTTGAAAATGCCAGGAATAATGAATTCCCGCAGAAATCAGGCTTTTGGAATGTGTCAAACACAGGTCACAGCTCATTTTAACATCCACCAGACGACAGTGTCGAGGCTTCTTGACCATCACAGAGCAACTGGAAGTGTTAATGACCGTCCACGAAAAGGTGCACCACATGTGACCGCACAAAGACAAGATTGGTTGATCGTGGAAGGCCACCTTAGAAATCGCTTCAGAAGTGCATGAGGAATGGCAAATGCAATTGTGGGCACAAGGGGCAGACCAATCAGTGACTGTAATGTCAGACATTGTCTTGCTGCACGACATCCGTACCGAGGACAGATCTTGATGCATGCTCATCGACTAGCACAGCAAAGTTTTGCAGATGCAGGTGGTTATCTTGAGGCCAGACAGTGGAGACACTTCATCTTTTTTAAGAATCTCGGTTCAATGTCAGTTTTCCTGATGGCCGCCTTCGTGTTTACCGTCAAACCCATGAACCTTTTGCTTAGGCACATGTGGAAGAGAGGGATTATTTAAAAGGGGGTAGAGTAATGATATGGGGAGCAATTAATGCCGATTTTAGTTCTGATTTGGTTATTCTGGAAGGAAATCTGAATGCTCAACATTACACTGACTACATGTTACAGGCAGTCCTTTTTCCACTGATCAGAGGACATGGCAGAAATCAGTTGTTTTTTCAACATGATAATACGAGGCCACATTCTGCCAGGGTAACTCGTGAATTTCTGCAACAGAACAATATGCAAGTCATGATGTGGCTGTCACCGTCCCCAGATCTCAGTCCCATCAAACATTTATTGGAATGAGCCTGGACGTCGCGTTCGATGTCTGATGAATTCCCTACAAAATGTGGCAGAACTTCGAGAGGCATTGCAATTTCATTGGAGAAACGTTCCACAGGCATTACTTCGAGGACTCTGTTTATCAATGCCTCGCAGATTTCAGGCATGCACTGCAGCGCATGGTGGTTACACTCGCTACTGAGTGGATATGTACCCCTGGAAAGAAATTGGGTGTATGGAGATGTTGACATAACTTGTAACCCTAAAACGATTGTACAGTATAGCCCAAGCATTGTGACTCGTCAATGCAATTTGCAAATTGCTTCATTGTCACACCTTCATTGTCTTCGTTATGCATTATTAATGCATCTTAGTATACTATGCAGTCCATAAGTATTTGAATATTGATGCAACTTAATGTTTTGGCTTTGTGCTCCTACAGGTTGAAATTAAACAATGTTAATGAGCTTGAATGCAAACTGTCAGCTTTAAGATGATAGTGTATGCATCAATATCTGGAGATCTTTCGAGAAATCTGAGCCACTTTTCGACATAGTGCCTGTCCAAATACGCATGGACAGTACTGTAGCTTGTTAGCATGTCTTCACAGGGCTGCTGAGAGTAGCACGCTCCCTTTTTGAATGTTTTCTTGTGCTCCAGCCAAAGCCTCAGGAGTAACACTGGACCAGGTGACAGGCCTCTATGTCCCCAGCCCTGAATGAAGTGCCTGGTGGGGCATTTATATGCACATAAATGCATACATAATGGAGGAATGGGCACAATAAACACAGTGATAAGAGAGCTTTTTAATGAATTTCATGTCTGTGTAATTCAGGCAAATGAGGAACGTGAGAGCTAGACATAATGACTGCACTGCACAAATGCAAGATAGAAATCATCACTGAAGGAAAAACAAATTCTGTGTTGTGGAATTTTGAAAATATAAATAAAATATTTCAGGGTCTTTTCTTGCTGTATTGGTGGTAGGCGATGGCTGCAGTATTTGGGAGATAGGGATTTCCTTCAAAAGATTATGGTCATGCAAATGTGTCAAGTTTGTTTATTTTCGAGAAATAAAATCAATTTTAATTGCGGTTATAGCTTAATTGGGAGTAATTGAGTGTTTTAGTAGATAAACTTGTTCATCCCATCTCACAAAATGGCTCTTTGCATTTAATGGGGTAAATAAAAGAACACCGAACCTTTTGGGTCATTATGGGCTGATTCAACAGAACCTGCCATTCGTCTCTCTACAGAGCTTTTTTATTAACAGTGGTGTTTGACACCAGTTAATTGCTTTTTGACAAAATAGGATAGAATCCACTCACCAGTCCGTCTCTGTGCTGCTTTGTGTATATGTGTACCTTATACAGTATGTGTTATGGCTATTCGCAATGATAGAGGAGCGAACATGGATTTGGGGGAAAATTTTGTTTAAAATACAAGGCATCAGAAAGACAGAAGGAGATCAACCAAAAACACCACAGCTTTACCAGAGGCTGGTTTTGAGTTAGTGTCGCACAGTAAAGCATCATTTCTCAAATATTGTATGTCTGTTTTTATGCACTGTCAGAACTAACTGCCTGCCTTCACGAATTTGAATGCAACTGCGTGGCTTAGCTTTTGTGGCAGGCCAAACGAGGGCTCGGGCAGGGAATTGAGCCCAGACTCCCAGGTAAGAGTCACGCGTGCTGACCACATCGCCAAAGAGCCAGGCTCCTCGGCAAGGTAGCCAGGGCGCGTACTTATTAGGAGGCATTTCTAGTGACAGGACCCATCAACTGTCACACTTTCAAAGAAGTTGACCAAAGATATGCCTAAATTGTGACAGTAGTGGGTTGAAAATCTATTTCATTCAAATTATTTAACTTGTGCCCTGAAATGAGAGAGACTGCATGACTACTAATGAACATGAAAATTTTGATGCGGTGAAAGAGATGATTTGGAGCCCTTTTGAAACTCCTGAAGTCTTCAACACTACGCAGCAGCTCATGCACACTGCATCTCTGCTTATGAGTAAGCCACCTCAAATTCATCTGTGACTGGGTTGGGAGGGGCTGCGAGAAACCCAGTTATCGTGGTGCCTAAGGAATTAAAAACAGCATGTTCACCCGCGTAGCCTCTTTTAAAACTCTGCTCAAGACAAAGGACTTGCGTTGAGGCATTTCTGGGACAATCGATAGTGTGATTGATGGTGCAGAACACATTTAGTGTAAGTAAAGTACCCCCCTGCCAACACACCCCCCATCCTTATGCCTCGGCTGCCGAGCCTCACTAACAAGCCCTAATAAATTAAGCAGGTGGGAGAGTCCTGACTGCATTAATGCTGCCGCCGTCTGTCATTGTCCTGGCACATCGCTGTGACTGATTACCGGAGCTGACACATGCCTCGTTGTCGCACAAGCAGCCTAAATGCCCAGGAAATGAAAGAGTCTGGCGAGAAAATAAAGAGCACAGGAATAAATCAAGGCCAGAACTTCGGTCGGCAAGTGGAGGGAGACACTGACGAGGACGATGCCGACTGGAGCTGTTCGTTCTTGTGATGGTGGCCTTGAATGGGAGAAAAAATCAGTAGCTTTTCTTTCCCAGTCATTGAGACAGCCTCATAGGAAAAGAAAGTGGATTCATATCAGGTGAGTTCACAAATGCCTGTGTGGTTGTTTTCATTATATTGTTGGCAGACTGATTCCTATTACAGTTGGCTTACTTCAGACCCAAAGGTCCCCTTTACTCAGCTCTCTCTGACTGGAGAACAGAATGAGAGGCATCCTTAAACCCTCTCGCATGCACACGCACAAGTTTGCGCATCTGTCCTTATCAGGACATTTCATTGACTTCTATTTACCAAGGAAAGTTTTAACCTATCCTTTACAACCAAATCATGCCCAACCCTTAGCTTAACCTAAGCTCAATTCTGTCAGGACACTTTGTCAAAATAGTTTATTTAAGACTTACAAGCATACATTGACTTCAGAGACATGGCTCTGTTCTGGGAGCTCACTGCCTATCCAAGTGTGGAACCGAAGACAGGGAGCTGCAACTGCAGCAACAATGACATCAAAGAAGCTGAATTCAATGTTATAGATTGGTGTGAATTAGTTATGATATAATTAATGAATGCTGTTGTAGACAGGTGGAGCTGGGGTGGTGAAAGGTTGAGAGTCGAGCACGGTGGGAAGCTGCTCCTGTGAAGGTGAGCTTAAATAAGGCTATGGATTTGACTATCAAGCAGTCATCTTGTAGGGCGAAGTCAGGTGACTGCTGCATGTTCTCAGGTGACTCTGACAAGCTGAAAACACCATCTCTTAGTTATGCCGTTATAGGCTCAGTCTGTTGAAGGCTTGCTGTGTCTCGCTCCAGGCATACTCTTTTTTTCATAAACAGTACACCTCATATATTTTTAGCCTCATAGCATAATTGCCTAAGTCACTTTTTGGCTTACTGTTGCAATATCAAAAAAAATACCAATGTGCTTGCTAAAAACTGCGTTTTTTCTTGTTTTCCGAAAACGTTCAAATGTGACTTAGACAACATGCTATTAGGCTAACTATATCCTGTTATCACTTACCCAACATTTGTTTTCTTTCCCCCCATCCTGACTCCAGGGCTTTTGTCACCTTTGGTTGGTGCCTAAACCCTTGAGTCCCAGATTCAAAGTCTCCAGCAGTGCCTACCATCCAGCCCTTGAATCCCTCACCCTAAACCTATGGTCCTGAACCAGCTCCCAGGTTGCTCTACATTCTGGTTTGCTGACCCCTCCTCTCCTCTTTGACGGCTGGCTCCAAGGCCCTTCACTGCTTAGCTTCTAGCTAAAATATTCTCCTGCAACTATGGTTCCGTACACTACTACACCTTCAGCTGTATGTATGCCTGTAGCCTATGTTTCCTGTCCCCGTCCTCTGTGCTCCCCTCCTCCACTCAGTCTGCCCTTGGGCAGAAGGGCCCCCTTCTCGCAGAGCCAGGGTCTGATGCAGGTTTCTTACAATAATGGAGTTTACTCTTGCCACTGTCACCTCTGGCTTCCTCTTGGGGGTTCTCTTTTTATTAGTCTGACTCATATAAAGCACTTTGTGATTAAGTCTTTTGGTAAAAGTGCTACACAAATAAAATTGAATTGAAGTAATGTTATGGCTGGGTTTCAAGACAGGCAATTCAGAATGCTATGCTTACTGGTAAATTTGAGCCATGTGTCCCCATTTTGGACATTAATGCATTGTAACAGTGAGAGAACTGGACTCATTGATCAGTGATTGTGCATTTCCTGATGGGGTGCTCTGGTTTAGCAAGAAACAGCCGCACATAGCAAATTCTGCATGAAGTGTACTTTGCCTGATCTATTGTGTGATTGTCTCAATAAAATTATTCTATACACTTGTTGTGCGTTAAAAGAATCTGCCGAATGAATGAAGTATAATACCGGAAATGGATGATACCTTTTGTGAAAATGTTTGCCATTCTAAAAGAAAGCATGTTTGACACTGTTGCACTGAAATATACTGGTATTAAAAAAAAAAAAGCCACCTCATGCAGGCAGCTATTCCTCCTTTATTCTAAGCTTGTTGACTGCCTATCTAAGTTTTCTCACTCGAAGTTTGAAGTACTGTATACCTGACCATTGATTTTTTTTTTTTTTTTTTAAGAAGATCATGCGAGAAGAGTGTGGTGAGAATTAATCACTAGTGAAATTTAGACATCTTGAAACCCACCTCAGTCCTGAACACCATTGCCTGAAGAGGGGATACATTCTGTGCTCAGAGCTGTGCAGTGCTCTGAATTACAAAAAAACCACCTGTACTCAGAGTGAAAAAAAAAATCAAGAAATTAAATTGTATTTCATTTCATGACAGCGGTTTGACCCTGGTCAATTTGAGGATCAGACCAGGTTTATGGTTGTAATGCTTTCCAGCCATGATGATGTGTTGCCTTTCACATTGTTTTTATGTGGTTTCCACCTCTGTGTAAGGGACTCCCACAACAGACAGATCAAATTATGAGTGTTTATAAAGGAACAGAGGGACAACAGATCAGAGAGACTATAAAATCTCTTTCACTGCAGACACTCAAGGGGAACTGTGCGGCTGCACAGCAACTGACTGTAAGAGTTGAGCATGCGGCTGGATGGTGAGACTCCGCTATCTCAGGGGACCAGGCAAGCTTTATGGGTGCAGTTATTTGTACTGAGCTGCATTGTCTAATGCTACCACTACTTTACGGGCAGAGTATTTCCAGGGCAGTGAAAGACAGCCATACTTATTTGTTACAACCTTAGTGAATAGCTGCTTTCTGTCCTCTGGGGCATGTTGAGTGAGGATAATTTTATTGTTCACTTTTGGAGTTCAGAAATGAGGCTGTGCTTCTGTTGGCAGCACCTGCACTGCAGCCAGTTTTTTTGTTCTGCTCCCTCAGTACCAGGAATCATGCCATTTCATCCAGCCTCAAAGATGGGGCTTAAAACAAACACAATGGCTTTCAGAGTACCTTCCAGTCATGGCTATCGGGATATATGTTGTATCTTAATGGAGCTTTTATGGCGTGTTGGGGGGGGGTGCGTGATCCGGCAAATTCCCTCCCATAATCCCCTTCCCTCTGTCGTCAAGTGCTGTGTGGAGACAAAAATCAATCCTATTTTTATGGTTAGGCCTGCAGTGCTCAAAAAAAGTAGTTACCAATATTTGAGCTACTTATGAATGCAGGTTTACAGGCCCAACGAGGTTTTAAAAGAAGAAATATAAAATAAATGGGAGACAAAATGGGAGAGACATTGCAATTTACTTTTTATTCATTTGAGATCAATTTGAGTCCACCAGGATGGTGCGTAGACTGAGGAAGAAATCCTAATAAAGTTCTTGTACTTTTAGAGACCACCACTGAATTGGCAAATGACATACTGGAAATAGTATTTAATTAAAGATGATGCCCTACATTTGCAGTATGCATAGCACATACTCAATCTTACCTGTAAAGTCTATTCAGTTTGTTTTAATCTATACGCCAGTACCTCTCAGGCAGCTGGTGAGTATGTGGCATACTTTACGACACATGTAGACTGTTTTTGAATTATTATTATTATTATTATTATTATTATTATTATTATTATTGTTAAGTAATGCTGGTATTGGTATCTGGCTCATTTTATGATTAATTGTAGTGTAGGGGAAATAATTCCACGATGGCATGCTTAACATACACTTGTGGCGATAACAATATAAATGATATGATTTCAAATAAATATTTTATCATGTGGCACAACAGCATAATGCAGTATTATGGCATTAAAAACAAAATGATCTTATTAAAAATTCTATCACTACTGAAGCCTTTGTATTCGGGCATGTAAATACCCGGATTAGGCTCTTGCTTCAGAGAATAATTTTTTATGTCGCCTGCTTGCGTTCAGCCATTCGTCAAATACTCGTGGTTTTCAGAGGTAAACAAATTTTTGTCGTTTGTCCTTTGGCCTATAAAGCAGTCAAATCTGGAAGACAGCCTAATTTTTGCGATCCCACATCAACATTAATATAGTGGAATCATAGCATTGATATGCTGCAGCATTTGTATATGTGATGGTCTTTCATTTAGTTGTTGTGTCCCTTATCAATTTTTTATACTGCGGCAAATAACATCAAATATTTGAATGATTTTTATTTTTTGTACTTGAGGCCCACAGAATCTGGCGTAATCTTCTTGATATTAACTCATTCCCTACGGAATACTTTTACATAAAATAGTTGCGTTTGTACGGAATACTTTTCCCGAAAATTACACAATATAAAGTATTGAAGTACAGGTGGTCAACTGATTTCGTGTTTTCATAGGACTGCAAATGGTCATCCACGCTGCTGGCACCGGCTTACCGTAGGGACTGGTAGAATTCGCCGCGCCGTTGGCAGCGGCTTGCCATAGGGAATGAGTTAAGTGACGACAGCCGGGGATAGTCTCAATGACTGAAAAATAAGGTAAGCCTGTATGACGATGGGAACAGGTACCAAAGTTAGATTAAATCTCCTTTAAATCTATTCAGAAATATTCATTAAACCTCTTGGGTGAATAACCCAAAAACCCAAGCCAAACTAGACAAATGCAGTCAGTGAATGACAGCAAGGTGTCTCAAATTTTCAGAACAAGAGCTAGATGAAGACTGCAGTAAAATCCAAATTGCCTGCTTTTTTTTCTGAAGGAGAATTAAAGTCAAAGACACTTTTGCTCGCTAGATCGGGGAACGATCCAAAATCCGGCAAACTGGTTCACAGGAGGGATGGCGTAGTCTAGGGGGCTGGTTTTAGGTCAGTAACCTGGATGGCAAGCCAAAGTAGCCAAGGCATGCAGGCAGGTGCACACCTGCTATCTGGGGTGTAGGAGAAACCAGAAGAAGCCACTCGCCAGGACCGCAAACTAGAGAAGAGATTCCTCATAAGTTGCAACTTTTTATTCAAGAGAAGTTTACACCATGGACAAAAGAGAACAACCCAGCAAAGGGAAGACAAATACCAGGAGCTTAAATATATGCAACAAATACAAAAGGAAGCATGAAGCACGAGACCATAATCAAATTATGAGACCCAATAAGGGAAATTGAAAGAGAAACTGACAAGGATGGCTGGATTGCAGGGGAAAACAATTGAAGACATGAAGCACGCCAAGGGGGAGGCATGAGCCCAGATGAGAACTTTGGCTCCTACTCCTTCCAGGATGAAGAGACAGTTCATTGGACGCCCCCATGGGATGGCACTGGACCAGAGGGTCTCCTCCATAATGTGATCTACCTCTAAATTAGTGGCGGCCAGCAAGCATCCATTAGAAACCACAGTCTTTGGAATACCCTCAGAAAAGAAGGTTTGGCAAGACAGGACATCAGGCATAGGTTCTTGCACCCCAAGCAGTAAATAAGGGTCAAATTAAAGCAGGCAAGAAAAGGGGCCACCAAACCTGCCTAGGATTTGGCTTCTTTGCTGAACTGAGGTATCAAGGTTTTGGAGGTCTGTCCAAAAGAGAAAGCGGATGCTGGCTCCCTCAAATCAGTGCCTCCATTTCTCAAATATTACCTTGATGGCCTGGAGCTCAGCATCCTCAGTGCTGTAGTCCCATTCCACAGGGGAGAACCATCCAGAGAAAAGGGCACAGGGGTTGGTCTTGCCATCAGCTCCCTGCTGGGAGAGGACAGCCCCAGCGCCAACATCAAAGGCGTCCACCTTAATAATGTACTGGCACTAGGGGTCAGGGAGAACTGGGACAGGAATGCTGCTAAATCTGTCCTTTAGCCAGGGTAAAGTGAGGGGTCCAATGGAAGGGGGTCTTAGTTGAGGTGAGGGCTGTGAGACAGGTGTGAGACAGCCTCTGATGAATTGCTTGTAAAGTTGGTGAAGCCCAGCAATCTCTGCAGCTGTTTGCGGTCCACCGGTACTGACTAATCCAGGATAGCCTGTACTTTCTGCCAATTTATGGTGATCTCTCCCGAGGGACTGTAAAGCCTAAGAACTGCACTAATGTTTGATGGAATTCACACCTCTCGTGCTTCAGGAAAAGCTGGTTTTCCAGTTGTTAGATAACTTGGTGGACGTGCCGGGTATGTTCCTTCAGGGTGTGGGAGAACACCAGAATATCGTCCAGAATGTCATCCAGGGACACATAAATGAAGCAGGAAATCATGTCGAGGAGGAGATTGTGGATCACATTCTGGAAAACGGTGGCGGCATTAGTGAGCGCAAATGGCATTGGCTGAAGGGGTTATTGAGTGCTGTCCTCCTCTCATCTCCCTTCCTGATTTGGATGGGATGGTTGGGATTGTACTGGTCCAGCTTTGTGATGTAGTGGCACCCTTGAAGGTTGGAGAAGGCAGAATCCATACACAGCAGAGGATAGCAGTTCATGATTGTGATGGCATTCATTTCTCTGCAGGTGATACAAGGGTGGAGAGAACAATCCATTTTTGATATACAGAAGCCAGCACTAAGCAGAGAAGACAAGGGTCTAAAGTCATTGCCTCTGAGATATATTCATCCAAAGCTCCGGATTCTGGCACCAACAGGAGTACAGCCTGCCCCTAGGTGGTGACATTCCCAGGAGGAGTTCAATTTCACAGTCATACAGGCAGTGTGGAGAAAGTTACATGGGTCAAGACTTGCAGAAGGCCTGGCAAGTGTCCCCCTTGCAGGGAAACGCCTCTAAGGTCCAGCAAATCCTTGTGGCCAGGAGGAGGAGGTGCAACTGAGCAGGAGACCTCTGACAGGACCCTGAGCTAGAAGAACTCCATTCAACAATGATGCCATGGGACCAATTTATGTAAGAATTATACAGGGGCCTGCTGTGATTCCATCAGACAGAAAACAATAGTCTGAAGATGGTTATCGGAGACCTCATCAGAAGCAGACTGGTGGCTGTAACTGTAACAGGAAGCACAAGGTGTAAGGGCTTGGAAGAGACTGGATGAGCACAGGCAGGGTTGTTGTGGGTAACCCCATCCGTCTGGCATGGCAAGGGTGGAAGAAATTACAATCAGCCTCAGAATAAATCAAAGTTTTGGCCAAAATTTGGTGGCCCTGCCAGAGGAGTTGACCCAAAAATAGAGGCCGGAAGGAAGAAATGAAGGACCCGGAGAGCAACTCTCCCACCTGTACAACTCGGGGTTGTCGAACTGGGCAGTTGAGGTGAGGTGGTTGGCAGCTCCGCAGTACAGGCAAAGAATTGCAATGTTGTTACTCTACTGGGTTGAAGTGGTTGAATCCAACAATTTTCCCTAAGCATGGGCTCCAAGTGAGGAGGTCAATGAGGGGGTGAACTGGCTGGCCCCGATGGTGAGGGGCCCGGTGACAAGCTCACTAATATGCCAGCCACACCTGAAGGCAAGCATTAATCTTCACCATTCAAGAAGGTGGTATAGAGGGCCTGGGGATCCCAATGGGAGGAGGAAGCATGTGTGTGAAATTTGATAGAGTGGTCAATGACTGAAAAATTGCCCTTGCGATGTTGAAGGAGGCTTCATGCTGCTACTTATCTGGAGTGGGAGGGGTCGAAGACCTTCATCTCGTCAGTTTAGGTGGAGAGGGTGTGTACTGCAGAATTGACTGCTCCCAGCATGAGCTTTAGGTCACAGCCTGATGGCTGGATATTCTCCTTCAAGATTTTCTAGTAGGGAGCAGAATTCATGATTCCATCAATTATGGCAAATTGCTCAGGTCCTGAAGCAGCAGATCAGCCCCAGACCAACACACTACCACCAAAGTGTTTCACAGTTAATATAATGTTCTTGTTGTGGAATGCTGTGTTTGCTTCATGGCAGATGTACTGAGACCCACGTCTTTCAAAAACTGCTAGTTTTGACTTGTCAGTTAACTGAATATTGCCCCAGAGGTCTTCAAGATGTTCCTTGGCAAATGTGAGACAAACCTTTGTATTCTTTTTGGTCAGCAGTGGTTCTTATCTTGCAGTTTTCCAATGGCTGCAATTTTCGCCCAGTCTCTTTCGTTTTGTGGAATCGTGAACATTGTCCTAAAGTGAAGCTAGTGAGGCCTGCAGTTCATTAGATGTTTTTCTAGGACATTTTGCAACCTTCTGGATGAGTCGTCGATGCAGTCTTGGAAGAATTTTGTAGTCCTGCCACTCCTGGGAAGGTCCACCACTATTTTAAGTTTTCTTCATTCGTAGATAATGGGTCTCATTGTGGTTTGCTGGAATCCCAGAACCTTTGTAGAAATGCTTTAGTAACCTTTTCCAGAATATGTCAACTCAATGACTTTGTTTCTCATCTGTTCTTGCATTTCTTTAGATCAATGCACCATGTGCTGCTTTTTGCCGACTTCATATTACCAGACAGGCTCTATTGAAGTGCTGTTTAGATTCAATGGGGCTGGCAGAAATCATGCCGGGGTGTATTCAATAGAAGTGAATCCAATTATCAATTAAATGTGTTTAAGTGGTTATTTGGCTACTAAGGGGGCAGTCACTTTTTCACACAGGGGCTGGTAGGGTTAGATAGATTTTTTTTCCTGAAATAAATGCAATCAACATTTAAAAACTTTAGTTTGTGTTTACTCAAATAATATTAATTCATTCCCTAGGGCAAGCCGCTGCCAACGGCATGGTAAATTCTACCATTCCCTACGGTAAGCCGGTGCCTGCGGCATGGATGACGTCATTCGGAGTTCCATTGAAAACATGCATAATACATGAGTATTGCATCTTTCTGACCAATCTGACAGCAGTAATAGCGACCTCGACCATTCGCAGTCCGATGAAAACACGAAATCAGTTGACGATCGTGGTGATGGGCCACCTGTACCTCAACCACAGGAGCGGAGGGGCCGTGGCCAAGCCAGGACAGGTTGTGGTCGAGGAGCACTTAGTTGAGCACCTAGTCGAGGAGCTGCTCAGCGTCACGTAGCAGGCAACCAAAATGACAATTGGAATGATTTTACAAATACCCAAAATGACACTGCTAGTTTGACATTTTCATTTGAACCTGCTAAAAACCTTTATTTTGAAAATACAGACGTTTAACTGAACGTGTGTTTATATTGTGTAAATTTCGGGAGAAGTATTCCGTACAAATGCAACCATTTTATCTAAAAGTATTCCGTAGGGAATGAGTTAATATTAATATTAAAATAAGATTGATGATCTGAAATATCTGAGTGTGACAAATATGCAAAAATACAAAAAATTGGGCGGTGACCAATACTTCTTCACAGCACTGAACAGCACAGGAACAATCACAGAAGGTTTTACATGACTTCCACCAAAAGTTGGCTAAGCAGAGGAGCCATAGGAAATATGACAGAGACCCCTCAATCAATAAATTCCTCCTCTATCGACCGGGAATGAAATCAGATTTTACATGATTTCAGTTAGAGTAGTTTGTTATTGCAATTTTTTAAAATAAAAGTTTGGCCTGGTGGTGGGATTATTGTAAAGCTCTTTGGGTTATCAGCATCAATAATAGCCCTTCTTGATGCACCAAAATCAATCACAAGAAGTGTGACATGAGTCCATTGAAAAATGTTTGAGTAATTGCATTTTCAAATGGTAAATTTGGAGGACTGATGGTGCTACAAGAAACTTTACAGAGCAACCGTTATCAATAATTTCCTCCTTCTCCTCTGTGCACCCAGAATGTTGAAAGCAGATCCAAATCGATTCAAACTAGAACTGTCGGAGTAACTGTAATTTTTTTTTAATTTAAAGTCTTGGGCTGTTGGTGGCGCTACAGAAAAAGCCGTAGGATAACCAATATCAATAACAGCCCTTCTATACGCGCCAGGAACTATAAGCGTGACATAATTTCCATCAAACTGTATGTTACTGCATTTTGGAAATGTAAAGTTTGACCCGACGGTGGTGCAACGGGGAAAGTCTTTGGGTCACACAAAATAATTGGAATGAACGCAATAATGTTCTTTAGATTCTCTAAAAACTGTGCTTGTTATCGTGCTAATTTGAAGGATCTGCGGCAGCGGCATCCCAGGCAAATCCACAATATCCTCAAAAACTCAATTTCTGGAATTTAATTGATTGTCCCTATATGTTCTTGAACACCTTTAAACTGCTATAGAAATTTCTGTTTTTTAAAATCTTTCAAATAAGAATGATTAATTGTTGTTTGCTTTCAAATCTGAATTCAGAAATTAATATGAAGGAAAAATTGATTGCAAAGTATGATTCAATTTCCCCTTCCTGGGATTTTGATTGGAATATTGGTTAATGATCTAGGCACTGGATGAATGTGTTTAGTCAATCTAGTACTGCAAAAGAAACAAAATGTACAAATGAACCCCAATCCTGTCTGGAATACAGATCTCTTTTTTTGCCTTATTGTAAGAATCCATAAGCAAGGGGCAGTAGCTGACGCATTGGGAATATTTTATTGTTGACTACAATAGTAAAATGAGTTCAGCAACCCCTATTAGTAAAGCAGCTGAAGCTGTTACCCTGTTGGCCTTAATGCTGATGAATGAACACTCAGCCTGATGGGCCCACTAGCAATTGCCTCACTTAGTCAGAGTCCCTGATAAAGTTTAATGGATTTTGATTCATGAATGCAAAGATTAGTGTCTCAATGTAGAATTACACTGACCTGGCAGCGAATGGCTGTAGAGAAGCTTGCTTTTTGGACCCTAAATCCTGGGAGTTCTTGACCAGTTTATTCTCCATAATGGGACAAGAATACGTTTGTATGATGTTATAAATTAATTAATGAATTTTCATATCAATCTAATCTGTCAATGCACTGTTTCTTTAAGGAATTTTGAATGAAGTTTTCTTTTAAGGTGGCTGAATGTGTCAGAGTATCAAACTGGCATGTCGTGTGTTAAGAATCTGTGGTATAAATACAGTAACTGCCCCACCAAAGGGGAGGGATGTTGTTTTTGGGGGCATTCGTTTGCATGTCTGCCAGCAGTAAATGGAAAAAAATGCTTTAATCAAATGGCACAAAATGTTCAGTACAGGTGAGAAATGTTGCGAGAGTAACCATAATATTAGACCTAATTGGGTCAAGGTCAAGGTCACCGAAAAATCATTCTTTTTATGATGTTTCTGGTCCTCAACACTGCTCCAGGAGGCTTCCAGTTCAATTTCAATTTAAAGTAAATTTCGCACATTGCCCTCAGTTCATTAGCTGTGTATTTATTTTCTACAGCTTACAAATAATTAACTAAATATGTATTTCAGAGGGGTTTTCAGGGAAAAAAAATAATTGAATTGTTACAATATTCACTGCATGTTGTACTTTCAAAATAGATTTTTTTGTAAGTCTATCAACCCTTGGTTACCTCCTGCAAGCCATGACTAGTACCTATAGCTTGGACAATTTTCTGAAAATCATCAGTCATGATATTGCTGTTTTTGAAGAGCCTTTTATTGTTTTTGCATAACTAACCTTTGTGATTTGAGGAATTTTGTTGTCCTTGCTTTTTTTTGTTGCCATGCCTTCATTATCATCTGTGCCTAAAATAGGTTGCAATTCACCAAAACCTGCAACTTGGCTGCATTCCAAATACACTCTCTCTTCAGTTTGTGTTCTCTTGACCTTGTGGTTTGCATACAATCAACAGCATAGTCAGTAGTTCTCAGGGGCTCCCTGATTGAGGAGACCCTAAAAGCTTCTCTGTCTCTTTCACAGCTCACTTGTTTAATGGCTCTCCAGCATGGCATGGCCCACAGATGAGCCCATGGACATCTGCTGAAAATGTGCTTGTTCCCGCAGTCACTACTCATATCCCCAGACTGCTGGATTCCTGTGAAAAAAAATCCAGGTATGGACTGTCTCCCTTTGTTCATGGAGCAGTGCGAGCAGATTTGTGAAGTCTCCCCCTGGCTGGATGCTGGCTTATTGTTGCATGCCTGGCACCCCTCAATCGCTCTCCAACAAGGACCAATAAAGTGAGGTGAATGGATCCCAAGTCACAGTCACATCCCAATGGAAGCAACTTCATCTGGTGCTGTGCTGTTAATGCTCAGTCAAATTGTTTTTGTGAGACCAGTGCTGGGGTTGAAATGGTATAAATGAAACTTGCAAGGGGCTGCTGAGCTGTGCTTGATTTTACTCTGAAGATTACTCTTACAGAGGGCATAATTACACACTAATGTGACTGAATTCAGCAGTTAGTGATGCCAAGGGAATTTTTTTAATCCTCCAGCTCTGAATGTTTGACTTAAAATGTTTTTTGAAAAAACTAAGTATAAACTTAGTGCATTCAGATCACATATATTAGTGCTTTCAGATTCACAAATGATCTGGGGTGTGTTTCCCAAAAGCGTAGTTGCTAACAGTTAGCAACTAGTTTGTCCATTCACAGTCAATGGTTTCAACTATGTGCAGTAAGTTAGCATCTGTGCTTTCAGGAAACGCTCGCAAGATCATTTAATTCCAGTCCAGCACCTTACAGTCTGTGCATGCAAGTTACTGTTTAGATCTGGTAGCCCATGGATTTTTTAGGGGAGATATGAGCCTGATATGGCAATGAAAGAATGCTCGGGAAAATCAGGCTGATATTACTGTTAATGGAATCGGTGCTGTGAACTCATCATATTACCTCAGTTTGAACATAACGGATAGGCAATTGTGACAACTAGAATGAAATTCCTCAGGTAGGTATTTGTTGTAATTGGCTGCCTAAATGTAACTGAATATTAATTATCAGTTTAAGTAAGTTGAATGATAAGGAATCGAATACGTATTATACTTACAACATCACTCTGCCAAGTTTTTTGGTTAGTTGCTTCCTATGTATCAGGAACACAAAGTGATGGATGAATGAGGAGTTGTGGTAGAAAGGAGGGTATGCAAAGCAAATCAATATGAAATGTTAGCAAGCTTTTCGTGCGGATGAGCAAAGACTTGTCGAGAAGCATGTTATCAAGAAAACCCAAAATAGTTTTTGCCTTGTAAATTTTTTTACATTCCCACATCCCCTTTACTCGTAAACTGCTCAGCTTCAAGGTTTGAACTGTTGGCTAGCTGAAGGTCCTTGTTAGCTGCGTGTGCCGCGCAGGTGCAAAGCCTTTGTGGTTTCATAATGTCATCATGGCAGGGTTGCTATTCTTTGGTTGACTATAATGTTACTCGTGGACAAACGTTTTGTTGATCCCGGAACAACACTTACATGGCGATATCAGATAGTGTGCCAGGGCAACACAAATACAGGCACTCAAGTGAAGGGTCCAGGGATTTTGTCAGGTCCGAGGCA
The DNA here is from genome assembly GCA_029692085.1 of Gymnothorax javanicus. Lineage (NCBI taxonomy): Eukaryota > Metazoa > Chordata > Actinopteri > Anguilliformes > Muraenidae > Gymnothorax > Gymnothorax javanicus. The sequence continues at coordinate 64,432,242 of CM056203.1, read as the reverse complement.
GCTGAAGCTGAACTCCAAGCCTCTGGCTCCATCACAATTGCTGGTGGGTCTTTTCTCCCTCAACCATTTTTTTTTTAAGATTATTTTTTTGGGAATTTTCCCTTTATTTGATAGTTATACAGTGTAGAGAGACAGGAAAGTTGGGGAGAAGACATGCAGCAAATGGCCCGAGCCGGATTCGAACCCAGGTCGCTGCGGGAAGGACACAGCCTTTATGATACGCGCACTTAGACCGATTAACCACTGGGGCGCCCCCTCCCTCACCCATTTTAATGCTTCTGATCGCGATTGTAAATTATCCATGTGAAACCATGCTGAAGGGCAATAATTTTATGCTTGTGTGTGCATGCACGTGTGTGTGTGTGTCTTTGTGTGCTTGAGCATGTGTATAAATGTATTCACTGGCTGAAGTAATGGTAATATTATGGTAAGTATTTTACACACTGTAGGTTATATGAGACAGAACTCTCATTAATCAAGTTTCCCCTCTGCATGATTAGAGCTTCTTTTTGAATCTGGCTGTATCAACCCTTCTGCTGCATGACAAGAAGTCCTAGCTGCCATTGCATGTATTATTGAGTTCTACTGGTCAATGAAGGTGTGTAATGTTTGATGAAGGTGCTGTTCTTGAGAAAGCTGGGTGGCTCCTGGCCTGTCAGGTTTTTGTAACAGGCAGCAGGGGTGACTATATTAAACAGAAAAAGGTCATTTTTGACTTCAATTATGTTGACTTAATAGGCTTATCATGTCACTTGTTGCAAGTTAAGACTGTTAAAATAAAATAAACGGAAGAACTTCTGAATACAAATTTAAATGAAATATAATTTTGAACAATGGAACATTAGCATGTCAAATATGCATTATGCATGGATATTTTTATATTTGTATATGTTAGCAAACATAAAAATTACTGTCGGATGTTTGTCGCATAGTAACCCATGTTTTTTTTTTTTTTTTTTTTTTTTTATTCATTTTTATGTTTTTATCCACAGTATAATGTTGGCCTGGTGCCACAGGGGGTCTTAATGTGGCTGAGTCCTCTCAGTTGTAAGCTTTATAATTCTACAGAAAAATAGCAAAAACAACAAAATTTTCGGCTGAAATACGAGTATATATGACTTCTGGTGAGAGCTGCAGGCTACAAATTGTTATTTCTACATGCCTCCCCCTGCTGCTTTTGTCAAAATTATTCATAAATTTAAAAAAATAAATAAAATTCACACTCTATGGGCACTACATGCTCATGTAAGTGCTCTCATGAATAAATTAATTCTTTGATTTTGAAATAGTAGACTTATGTTGTTGTTATTTAGCCTGTCTGAGGCTATTGCATAGTTAAAACAATTAATTTTACTGTATGAAATACCTTGCTCCTTCACAATTTTTAAGAGCCTGCTCAGTTACTCCATCTTGGCGCTCGGCCTGCTGTGTTGCCCTAAGCCCTTTGATCATTTTCATCAATGCACACAGGAAGACATTTAAGAATGGCAATCTGTTATTTTACCTTCTTTCCTATCCTGCCCTCTGTGATTTTGTAGCCATATAAAGTAGCTATAATAAATGTTAATCGTCTGTGGTCTGATACGGTTTTCAGCATATGACCGAGCGCTAGGACACCTGCACTGCTCTAATAGCAGTGGCGTGCTGCGTGCTTCAGGCTCTGTTCTGGTGCTCCTGGCCCTCATCCTGCTGTGGATGTTAATGAACTGCTATATGAAGCTATAAGATGGTTTCGCCAATATAGCAGTTTTATCTTAACTGTTTGCTGTATTTTTATATATAAAACAGCAGTGGGTCAAACAGAGGAAGCACTGGGTTTGCTGTTGTTCAGCACCGCCAGCTTTACATATCTCACGCTGTGCGGCCAATGGTGTTGTTTCAAACTGGTTTCTTTCCATAGCATGTTTCACTGAATTGCATTATAGCCACTCTCTGATGTCCGATTGTCTACTATGGAACGATGACTTGGAACTGTCCGCTGTGTGTCGCCTGGTGTGTTACCATTCAACACAATAGCAACAGCTGTTTCTCATCATGGTTATATGACATGTATTTGAGCTTAGTACTTAGAGATATTTTTTTTTGACTGACCAGACATTTAGTTCCACCTGTTAACCTGTGAATAAATAATTAATTGCAGGTTTCACAAATCAATATAATGATAGTTTGACATCTAGGCTTTGACTTCGACCCCATGGCCAACTAAGTCGCAGAATACCCCCTCCACAGGTGGATGCTGGGATGAAGGTTGGATATTAACAAGCGGTGGGAAAAGAATGGTGCAACAATTGGGAGTGGTACGTTTGTATTTTTTGCAGGAAAGGCATCATGGGAGAGCAGGAATAGATACACACGTGGTTTATGTAGCTTGTTCTCATCACAGGGCAGCATTGAGGTGGGCAGATAAGATATACTTGAATAGGGAGTGTTTATGAGAATGCCAGCATGTCTAAAGTTGTCTGCCTGAACTAGCTTCACAACAAGGGTTCTGGTTCTGGTTGCCCACAGAGGGTTCCAGCACTGTCTGTATTGCTATTGCAGGATATCTGTTTTCAACCACACTATCTTATGTAAGACCTATGTTCAGAATAAGGAGCTGAATTCAACTGAGCTCTCACTATACACAGTGCTGTTGTCATAGGTCTCCTGTGATTCCCAGCCATATTTCTGGATTCATCTTCCTTTTGTTTGTAACCACTGGCTATGCATCAGTCCAGCACTATGGCCACCAGTGTACATTCATTATGTGGTCTCAGTCAAAAACTCATAACTTTTAACGCTATTGTTGCGCTAGTGCATAAAAGCAACAATTTCCACTGCTGGGATGGCATCAATAATTGTATCATATTGGCTGGACCTCTGTTGTGCTGAGATTGATGCTGTGTTTTCAGAAAGAGCATGTACTGCAAAATAAATGTATATGTAACCAAAATAGGAATTCAATAGGATGTTTGTTACCCAGAATGGTGTATTGGCTTTTACAGTCTGCCGTGTTAGACAGAGCGATTAGAGGAATGCTGAGCTCTGTTGCTCTTGCGCTCATAATGGACCCATAAATTCAGCCATTGTAAAAAAGAGAAATATTCATTCTAGTGAAAACCTGTGTCAGCTTGCATTGTCAGAGGATCTCAGGCCCCCTGTGTCATTTTAATTGCCTTGTGCACTTAAATCACACAAGGCAGAAGTCCACTTTTTAGCCTCTCTCAAGTGCTAAAGATCATTCTCAACTTTCTCTCAAAGCAGCTGTTTTGATAAATCCCAGTGATCTAAGATTTGTGCTCAATGACACAAATACAAATGTGCATTTTTGTCTGAGTTGTCAGCTGTTGCTGGAAGTACTACAAATTATGTTTTGTCACCCAAATGTTTTCACATAGGACTAAGGTGGTTTAGAATGGATGCTGGGGTGGTAATCAACTGTCAAAACAATTTTGTTAAATGCCATTGTTGCAGTGCGTGTCTTCAAACAACAATAAGATTAGATCCTTTTAAGAAAGGATTTGAATTTATTTTTCCTTGACTTGCTCTTTGGAACTGCCACACTGCATGTAATCTCGCCATTATGATGCAGGATACCACACCACATTTTCTCTTCGCCCCTTTATTCGTTGTTTTGCTGGGTTTTTTCCCAAGTGCTCCTACGACTGTTACTTCTTGATAAAACTGGCACTCAAATTGCTGTTCCTATTTCTGTGAGGTAAAGTATGTGAGTTTTACCCATGTTTGACTGATATCAGTGTCTTTTTGGATACATGTTTTGCTCTTTTCCAGTACCTTACATTCCCCAGAGTTGCCTTATGAAGGTAAAGATTTTTTGTTCGAGCATCCCATTAATTCATTTCACGCATCACTGCATTGAACCTGACTCCTAAATCATCAGAGAGAGAGAGGTTGATACAGTCTGTTAGTGCCAGGTGTTTGTAAACCCTATGAGAGATGACTGTGCACTAAGTGTGAAAGCTTATCAACACACTATTGATCGGGCGTTTCTCTTTGGACCTTGGCGAAATGTTCTTGGGGTGGATTCCAGAGGAAGAGATTAAAAGAAAGTGAGGGACCCCAGCTTCCGAGAGGAATTGGCATTATTCCTCACGGTCTGAGGAAAACATGGAAACTATTGATCTGAAGACTATTTTACCAGTTTGGCACAGCATGTATTTTAATGTGTCTTTCATCAGGTGATTTATGTGGCCTGTAAGACCCCAACTGCTGAACAGTGGTTGATAATGGTAATGTCGCCATGTCTCTACTCCAAATCTCTATGCAGTATCTTTCTCTGTACACAAATTTCAGGAGCACAGCAAAAATTTTAACTCATCGTCAACTTGCACACTGTTACATGTAGAACAATTTAAGTGTGAATATAGATTTGTTTTGCATGCTTTAATTTAATTGTGCCCTCGTAAGTCATTTATTCTCACTAAAACACTAACTGTCAGATGAAGGGTTATTTTGCAATACGTAGAGCAGAACAATCCAATAAATTCCACTGAAAATCAATCATCTGCATTCTATGGTCATCAATCACCACAATCAATAGTGCCAGACAGTCGACACTGTGTGCCTTGCTGAGACCAATTAATAATCTGCAAATACAGCTATAAGTTTAAATTAATTGATGTTATTCAGACATATATGTATAAAATGGTGAATGGTGAGGAAGTTTATTATACAAGGCCATTAAAGTGTCTAATATACTATAATGGCTGCAGTTCTACAGCACAAATTGAAAATTGTGGTTTTAGGAGGCAGCACAGGGTTTTTTAAATGTTTTTTTTTTTTTTTTAATTGGATAACAGAGGCCTTTTAAGTTATTTTTGGTGCGTCACAATTGTTGACGCACAGTAGAACTGTGAAGGGAATCCATGCATAGTATTTGTTGTGTCTGCCCTCTATGATTGTACAGTCATAATGAGTAGCCATTACAAATTAACTGTCTGTGATCTGCTATGATTTTCATCTTATAACATAAGACATCTGCACATCTCCAATAGCAGTGCGGTGCTGTGTGCTACAGGCTCTGTTCTGCAGCTCCAGCCCTTGGTCCTGCTGTGGATGTTAATGAGCTGCTATATGACTCTATGAGACTCAGCTGCAATTTCAGCAGCTGTCCGAGATGAATCTGCTATTGAGCAGAACCAGGTATCTAGGGCCAGGTTGGAAGTGTAAGTCAATATGTCACAGAGCAGAAGGTTTCTCAGTAATTCATCATAAAATAATTATGTTAACCTTCATTAATGAAGTCTACTCCGAATCCTCAGCAGCTCCACTGAGGGAATGGCTGGTTAAACGAGATTAAACTCATTGAAAGAAATGGCCGAAGGACAGAAGAGGGGGAGTACAGAGCTACTTTGATCAGTGAGGTTACCATAAGAAAAATGAATCATTACAGGACCATGCAACTGCACAGACAGTCTTTTTAATTCTTTACATTTTTCAACTGCCCTTCAGGGGGAAAAGGCGAAACTCTTCCAGTCAAGGGTGTCTGCTGTGAAGGCATTTGTATTCATTAGCCTGTAGCCTCATGGAATCCACTTTGTGAATATGCCAGGATCACTTGCAGAAGTCTTACATTGTGACCTGTTTATTGGTGACCTGGACAGCACAGGGCTTCCTCTATTGAGCTGTAGAAATCAGGCCTTTCAGTCTCTGCATCCATCGCTCGCCTATAGCACCTCATCGTAAAACCCCATGGGCAAAGATTAATGTAAATAATGAAGGGTCACTTCCGGGTAATCCTCGTGGGCCTTCTTAAAGACCAGCAACTGACATCACATCGAAGTGTCATTACATTTATTGCTTCCAAAGATAGGAACTCCTGGTTCTAAAATGCAGAGGCTATAAAACGTTTAAGCTCAGTTTTTTCGTGATAAATCTGCTGCTGATGACTATCAGAGGTGACTTGTGTCACGCTTGTGTTTTATTGCTCTGTCAGTGCTGACATGAATTTAGGTTCAGTATTAATTTCTATATCTGTCAGCAAGTATGAATTGGGTAGATCATTTCAAATTCATTTAAAATTTTATCTTTATAATTGTACGACTTGCAGCTAAATGTTGAAGGCAGTTTGAAAGGAAATTTTGAAGTTGAAGTTTGGGACATAATGATGTGGTCATTTGGAATGATTTTGTGCTACTGCTTTGCTGGTCCTAAACCAAACGTAGATAAGAATAAAGCACTGTGACTCATAAAATGTATGGTTTTCAAGATCTGAGCTTGCTTACGACTCTCTGGGGATGATCTTTTAAACAGATCTTTCATGTATTACACACGGTGCTCCACTGAGGGTAAGAGGGACTGAGAATGGGGATGAATGGTCAGTATAATGAAACTTAGATGTACTGCCTACTACATTCAGAGGTGACTAGAAGTGAGGAACACTCTGGATTGGACTCAAAGGCCTCTTTGGGAGGGGGTTAGGGTTCTAACGGGTGACAGGGAGTTAATTTTTTGCGGCAAGGCCAGCAAAGAAGGGGGAAGGGAACAAGGGTCATTTTTTAAACGCAGTGACGGGCAGGCACCAATGGGGGATGCTTATTGACAAATCAATCTGTGGCAGTGTAGGGTTTTCGAGCAACTGTGAGGGGTTTGCTTGACTTGCTAGTGTGTTGGATGGATAGTACTATAACAGGCTCCTGCTCTCACTCCAACTGCCCCCTTCTCTTGAACCACACAGACAGTGGTGCTTTCTGAACAGAAAATGAAATGTTAGCAAACTTGCATGATAAATTAATTTTAAAAAATGTTTTTAATTCACTTGCCTAAGTTGGTTACGTTTAACAAAAAATATAAATTACTCTGGAACTTCCACATCATTTTTTGGCACATCCTACAAAGCAAGCTGTGCTCCATGATTCTTTGAATCAAAATAGAGACAATTTAAATTGAAATTTGCGCTGTTTTTTGTCCAAATGAAGCATTTTAGTTCTCGTCTTACCTTTCGGAAGAGAATTAGCCTTGCCTGAGAGGGTTGAATGTTCTCGGAGTTAACGCATTATTCATCAAAAAACATGAATGAAAACAGATCAGGACTAATCACTAGTTTAAAGGTATGTTTTCCGCTGCCCTCCGTTTTTCTGCACAGCAACCTCAACTGCGCATAGAGTTTGGATAACATATGGTACTAATAAATTGACACGCAAAAGAGTGAAAGAACAGTTGAGGTGTTGTTTGGTCTGTCACTCTATATAAAAAGAAAAAACATTTATACCTATGACATAAATAAATAAATATATAATCGCAAACCAATGTACTGTACCTTAACTCACCTTAACTGAATAATAACTTTCATTTATGAGTCATACAGGAAAGCCATTGTAAAAGGTGATGCTTTATCGGATTGAATTACCTCTGCCTGACTCGGTTCATTAGGAGCGATTTCCCCCGATACAAGATTTTGATTTAGGTGAAGGTCACGCGCAATGTCTCGGAGCCCAATGAAGCTGATGTATAGTGCAAGGCGTTTGGGAGCCATATTTGCCTTGAGATCATTTCACACTGCCTGGCACTTAGACAGGCATGCCACCATACAATTTGCAATTAGTTAGGGGTAATGACTGTTTTCACCTACCAAATCACATTTAATGAGCCCAAAGAGTAATTTTGATGCAGGACATTCATGAATGTGCCTCAACCTGTATAGTGTAGCGTGTAGTGTAATGTAGTGTTTATGTTGAAGGGATTCATTTCAATTCAAAAGCCTTTGGTCCCCAGTTTTTTTTTCTTTTCTTTGTTCTCAGTTAGCTTTAACGACATAGCATTGTGCATACTAACCTGGTTTTTAAAATCAACAGTAGTTTTTTTTTTTTTTTTTTTTTTCACCAGAGGACAGTTATTATTCTACTACTTGTCACAACCCTAATTCAGCAAGTAGTGAGTCTATTAGAGGTATGCCACCTTTGACTGGTTGACATCTCACATATTCACCACTCCTTGGTTGTGTCTTGTTTCATGATGATTGTATACCCGGACGACGAGTCAGGGATACTGTGGATCAGCGATCGTCACGCTGCACCTGCCACCATCACGCACTGAACCCATTGTAAGTCCTCATTTTTGAGGTTGTGTTTCCTTTGGACCTCCTAGGAAATCACTGCCCCAACTGTGCAATGTACTGCAGGACTCTTGTGGTTGAGACTTCAGGCCATAAGTCCTGACTCATTAAAGTAATGAGAGATTGCAGATTTTATCATACACTAAGGGGTGTCTGTGTGCTGTAGCAATAGTTTTAGGGTTGCCCCTAGTACGCTGAACAAATAAATCACTCACCGGTCAAAGAGAAATACCAGAAAAGGTATGCTTAATAAAGACCAATGGTAGAGGACACATCACATACAGCATATGACACAGCTCCTGGCGCCTGAAGGTCTTATTGCTTTGTCTAAGGGCTGGGTAATTCTTCAGAGGGGTCCTCTGGCTCTCCTCTGGGGAGATGTGTTATGTGTGGGTTCATTAGATCTAGTCGATTCTAAGTGCTTACCTCTGGGGTAGGCCCCTTCTATCTTGCTGAAATATCAAAATGAGCAAACACTTGCAATTATTTATATGCAAAAATACCCGTGTGGGCAAACAGACTCATATAATCAACAAAAAAGGATAAGGACCACTTAGTTTTTTCTCAGTTATTTTCTCTTGTTCTGAGCCTCCGAAGACACTCAAGCTGTGGTGAGAGCTCGTGGTGGTCTCACAGGCTATTGAAATGACTTTAGACATTATTAGATGTTTTGATTTCATGGTCTGGATTAAGTGTGATTCTAGTCTTCCCAGTGGATACTTTTTTGGGGGTAATAAAATCATCTGATCAAATATTTTCATGCATTTTGTATCTTGGATTGACATCAATGATTTAAACAACACTTGGGAATTATGTTCAGTTTTTACATTTCACAGACTCGTCAAAATCGAGTGTTGCTTAACTTTTCATGTTGAATATACATGCACATGCAAATGCACTTTTTCCAGCATTTTGAGAACCATTTTTAAGGAAAGAGGAACGGCAGAGCAGAGTTATAGTGCTCTTTCTGTTTTAAATACTGCCTGTACGAGAAATAGTTTAAAAAATGTCTTTTCTTATCAAGTGCTGCGAAAGATTAACAATCCAGTCAGTATTTCATGTTTTTTATCTCTTCCATAGAATAGAGTTCTCTGTCCTTTCAGTGGCTGTTACTCATACAGAGCTGATGTGAGTTGCTGATGAAGCTGTTTCCTGGAGCCTATATTGTTCACTGTACCACTTTCACTGACTAGTGCACTCTGAACTGCGAGCTTCTGCAGATCTGTGCATCCAAGGTCAATACAGGAAGTCTTCAACATATGCAAAGTTCAAGTATCCAGTGACGATTAAAGCATGTTTCTACCTTCCTGCGGAACAATTTATAAAGTAGTATATCCATGATCATAGACATGTATTCAGTACGTAGATGCCGCATTAACCGCTTTGACCCGTTGCTCCGATAAGTCAGAGAGTCTGCCATATTAGGGAGGGCAAGGCTTGCATGTAACCAACTTCAAGTAAACGGGGGGGATGTGGATTTTCTAAATCTATAACGTTTACGCTTCTTAACCGATTTCAACAAGCTGTTTATATAGGGTTTATGATCCACATGGAGTTTGAAGAAAAGGTTTTTATCTTCAGTATCATTTAATCTCAGTAGTTAAGCTATGATTACTGTTAGAAGCTCAAGAGAAGATTATGGTATCAACGTTAAACTTGTTAAATGCACTGAATTAGTTACGTGGTGGAAAATAACTCACTGTCGTAAGGAATTGTAAAAACTCGTTCAAGCATGTGTCTAGCTTCTGTCTTCAGAAGGCAGGAGAGTGCAAAAAAAAAAATATTAATGTTAACGTTACCCTGAGACAAATCTCTGAAAATGGCCATTTTAATGCCTTAAAGAGCCTTATTTTTCACTATATTTATTTATCAACATTAATACTTTCTAAACCCCGTCAAAAGTCTCAGCTTTCATTGCTAGCTAACATTACTGTAATCGATAATGTTAGCTTAGCTATTAATTGTCTGACTCTGATGGCAAGTTAGCTCTTAACATAAAGTTATAATGGCCAGATACAACCAAAAGCAAATATTCAGGCTTAACTTATAAAGGTAATTCCCCAAGATCAGGTTTCAAGTGTTCGACAATTTGTGCAGCCCCAGGCTGCACAAGACTAAGGCATCTTTCCTACTCCGTCTCCCCACTGGTCGTGGTCAGCTGATGGCAAGGTGACCTCCGTAACATGGCAGCAATGTTGACGTAAGCCTCAGCGGCTAATGCAGCGTCTATGTATATATGTCTATGTCCATGATGACTCGAAAGAAATTAGCAAACAGTTACGAAGTCAGTCAATTTGAAATTGTCAACTAAATAGTATTGCAATAGTCTGAATACTTTTTTTTTGCAATCTATAATATTATTTCACGTTAACGGATTATTCAAAACAATTTGCATTGTCTCCGGCAAAAAAAAGTCTCTGGGTTTTTATGAAAAGACATACTGCTAAACGATTATGGAGGATCACAAGATGCCAATCTGATTAAAACAAAAAAATCTATTTTGTTGTTGTTGCTGCCATGACTCCTGAAGGTGTTCCTACTTCCACTTGTCTGGAATCAGCGTGTAAACAAGGGGAAAAGTAAGTGGCCGAGTATTGACTGTGCTAAGGTCATACGGGTCCAACAGATGAGCAAAACTACAGCCCTTTTTTCCTCAGTTATAGTTGAAAACTGGGTGAGAAATTATATTTAGTGGATCATGTCACAATAACAGATTTCTCAGGCTTCCCGGCAGCTGGCCAGTTTCCTTGTTAGTTGACAATAATGCTGGAGCTTTGGCACTTAAATTGTATTTCCTGTCCTAGTCTCAGTAGAACCAACATGTTTTCTTTGCATTTCCTGTTGTAGTGCTAGGTTTTTTACATAAATATTATCGTACTTTTCAGCACAGTGAAAATATAATGGGTTTTTTCCAACAAGTGCAGCCCCACTGGCTGTGTTTGAAAGAGCTTAACACACTGGATATGATCACAGAAAATATTGTGTTTATTGAAAACAATTTATTCTGTTGATGTAAACATTTGCACAACTATTCAGAATTTATGTGTTCAACTGGCAGCAAATTTAGTGCATCATCACATCTGACTTAATTTCACTAATTTCATTGAAATGTGATTTGGGCATGTGATTTAATGCCCAATATTGCTTCAGTACAATGTATAACTGCACTGTACTGTATGCAAAACGCTGAAGTTGTATGAAGCCAAATTTTAGATGCCACCATCAACATCAATCAATCATATGGTCTGTACCAGCTGTGAGAGCAACAAAGTGGTGCTTCAGCAGCTTGTCAAAAAAAAAACTAACAAGGCTATAAATTTCAGTCTCATGGAACTGAAAGACCTTAGAGCAGTTGCATAGAGATGCCAATCACTACATAGGGTTTTGTAAGTTGTGCCAATATTATTCTCCCCTGGTTCCTGTTAGAGAAACAAACTAGTGGTCCCAGGGTGAAAAATAACCGGTGCAGAATCCAACAATCAACAGAAGGGTTGTGTGTTCCAAATATTACCATAAAACCATTGATAAACTGATAAATAATGTGAAGTACAAGTTTAACAGGAAATTATGGATTTCAGTGCCAGCCTGGTTTTGGGTGTTATCCATGTTGTCAATGGGTCAACATTCAATGTTGGTTTACTTATGAAGTAGCGATGTCATGATGGTTTTGATTACATTACATTTTAAGTACACGTACAAGTCTACCTCATGTGGTTGACAGTGCTGTGAGACCTCGCGAAACCAATTGCCTGAAAATGATGTGCAATAAGTAATATTATTCTATTAAAAGGTCATTGGTATTTGTAAATTGAATTGGTACGTCTGGCCAACCAATTTCAATGTATTGGGTATTTTCAAACAATTTATAGTGCCACAATTGCATAGATATCTCAACACTTTTGAAATATATGCATGATCTATGATTAAAGACTTTATATTTTAGCCCAGAAAAATATAGATTTTTATGTTGACCTCTTGATTTGCAGCTGTATGGAGAAAACTGAACAGACACTCACCTTGCCGTCAGAGCCGTATTGTTCTGAGCAGAAAAGGCAAACAATGCTTATTTTCCGATTTCTTGAATTAACATGGGTGACACAACTATTGTTGTGGTGAAATTGCCCTTTTTGCAGAATGAAATTGTATCTGATAATTCCTCTGGGGCTACAGGGATGCAGTTAATATTTATGTCGGACCTTTTAACTTTAAAGAAAAACTGGTCTGGCCTGAATCTACAAACAAACCTTATGGCTACATATAGAGAGTGAATGAGGTTCATTAATAACGGCTGTGTGAAGAGGTGTATGTGTCGAGTGTGGCAGATATTTCAGTAAAGGGCAGCAGTATTGATTGCACATGGTGGTCACAATTCACATGAAATTCTGCCTTCTGCTACTGTTTCCTAAACACTTCTCTGAGCTGCTGTTTTCATTGGGTGGGTAGCCTTGGGCAGTATTGGGGAAGACGGAGACTGAACGATTGACTCTATGCTAGTCAACTCTGGAAGCTGCTTCTCTTGTTTTTGGATTTTCACAGGCATTATGCATCTCACCAATTATAAAATATTCTTCATACAAACATAATTTGTGCTACCTTTCCTGTGTGCGATTTGCTCATGAATTGTGGGTCCCAAAAGGTCAAATATATCAATGTAACTGCTCTCCTCCGTCACATGATATTATTTAAATCCAAAATCATGCCTTACACCCCTGTATAATTTATGTCCATAAGAAGGCATGGTGGAGTTTACGTCTGTCCTTCTACAACACTTCTGTAATGTTTATATGCCAATCTTTTCATATGTAGGCAAGTACTATGTAATCTCTACATAATATTTGTACAAATATTAGTCCTACATTTTCACTTTGTGTAAGTATACTTTGCTCTTTGGATAAGAGCATTTGTTAAATGCCTTCAATATTGTGTAATGTATTGCCCATGGTGTTAGGGCACAAACCTGATTTAAAGTCCTATTAATCTTGAATTCATATTGGCTGATTTTCATGAACACTGTTTTGTCAGGACTTCTGCTTATGACCATGTGTGTGAATGTGTGTGTGTGTGTGTGTGTGTGTGTGTGTGTGTGTGTATGAGTGTGTGAGAGTTCATGAGAATGAGCACACATGAGTGTGGACACATGAACACAAGTGTGTGTGTGTGTGTGTGTGTGCTTGTGTGTGTGAGTGTGAGTATGCGCAAGTATTCTCAAACAACATGTTTCCCAGAATAGCTGAGTCTGTGACACGCAACCCTACGTCTTTGGCCCCAAAACATGTTTTCATCTGTCTTACAACTGCAGTAGTCCATTCATCCACAAGTCTGTTTTTTTTTTTTTTTTTGCTTCAATTTTCTGGACTGCAGTTGAATTGATTTCCAAAAGAAAACATGTTTGTGAACCCCATGCTAATGGCCAAACCTTGACAAATGAAAGATCAACAGAACAAAACATTTACATGAAAGGTGTTCGCTGTGAATTTACCACTCTATGTATCACTATACTGTGTTCGTGTAATTATATTCATAAGCTTTTAGTTTTTTGAGTTATCAAGTTTGTTCAATTGAAGTTACCACAAAGATGGGGTCTGGAAGTTTGTATTTCAACACTTTGAAGAAAATGTTTTGCCAATTGCTCATCTGAATAGCATTAAAGGGGCAAAAAGCGAAATCGTTTCACCGCTAGGTTTGCTGTTGTGCACTGCCTGTAGACCAAAACAAAGTGTGTCATGAGCCACACCTCCCTCTACCTCTGCTCCTGCCCCCCCCCCCGCTCGTCTGCCAACGACTATCTGCGAAGTGCAAACACACCAAGCAAAACATCATCACCATTTTGCAGAACATGTCGAGTAACAAAGTAAGTAACTTATAACATTATAATGCCGCAAGAAAGAGAACTTCCTTTTGGCAAGTTTTCTATGCTGTTTTGTCCGTAAATTAATCATTATGCCAATAATTTAGTGTGTCACCATTGGCATCAAACGTGTCTGTTCGTCGAATGGTGTTAGCAGCAGTGACGTGCGGTCAGAGGTTAGTTTGGTGAGGCAGAATCCTCCCCTTTGCTTGATTAGCAATCAGACGATTAACTAGTTTAGTAGGACTGTTCGGCAGAATGACGGGCCAGTTTAAGTTTCCGCGGCGTTATTACTCAGCACCTACACACAACCGTAATGCCTGACCCATTGCTGGGACCGAGCCGCTAACAACTCAAGCTGCGGACATTAACCCATGCTACGATTGTAACATTAAATTTAATTGAATCGACATAGCGACATGTGCCTAACGTTACTGTAACACTAATTAAAGTAGACATTTGACTTTATGTTGTTACTTACCTGTCCAGGGGGGTATACTACAAAGCAAGTTCAACATAGACAGGCTATATTTGAGTAAGCCAGTTCAACAAACCCTGACCTCGCAGTCAGAGATAATTGGTATCACAACGGTGGTTGTAATCTTTCTTTGTTAACCTCGGCTTTGTGCTTTTAACGCTGTCAGTTTACCGTATTTCCCTTCGTAAAATGACCGATCGCGTGCTGAATGTTCCTCCGAGGAAGCTATCCCTGATCCAGGATCAGGAAGACTGCGGGATCTCTCCCCTCGCGGCACCAGGGGGCGCCTCCAGCAGCTTAATAGGAGACATATGAAGTTTTACACTGATTGGTTAGACACTTGAAAGGCTACACGATTACGCATGCACATAGACTCTTGGGAAATTGTAATTGAGATTTATGTTTGTATATGTATTCTTGTTGGTTGATGTATGCACTTGTTCGTTGGATGTAATGTAAGTGGTTGCTGGGTGATAAATAAAATCTTTAAAAAATCTCCTAGGAGGAGTGGGTCGTGTTTATGGACAGTTATGAGGAATGTAAAAATATAAAAACAGTAAAAAGCAACACTGTTGCTGCTAATAAGGCCAGAGAGGAATTCTGGCGGAAAATTTCTGACAGTGTTAATGTGTAAGTCCTCTGATGAAGGCCTAGTGGAAATCACTTCAGTTTCTCGGCTGAATTAAACAAAGTGAAATTAAATTATAGATGGAATATTATCTGACTGATAAATACCAATAGTAAACTCCATTTTATTAATTTCTTCGTTTTTGGTTTAAAGTATTTTTTCCCATCGCTTTTCTTTTATACAGCATGATTTTAATAAAATCGTATCCCACCACTAACCCTAACCAGTTGCACCATTGCAATTTTACCGTAGTCCAGTGGCATAAAATACTATTTAATAGTTGAATACGCTTTAATAGTTGTAGTACCAGACCTGTCAAGAGGACTTGGCTGCAAGTTAAAACAAAGCATGAGAACATTTTTCAAAGTGATACGCCCTATGCTGCTTTGCCTTCATAATTATTTAAATTATTTTAATGGGTTGCTGTGTAAAATGCATAGCGCGGCATACAATATTCTTGCTCAGATTTTCTGCATCACCACCTGAATGTTGTCGGTTCCTGTGGCAAAAAAAAAAAAAACGCAACGCTATGCATACTGTTCGTGCAACTGTAAGTGCCTCTCTTTGCTACATTGCCAATATATGATTCCAGTAGATCGCATAAGTAACGAATTCCCTCAGCTGAGAATCTGTAGCGTTCATAGAGAATATTGTCAGAAAAAACGAACAGGTCATGCCAGTCTCCCTCCGAACTGAACCGCGTACGTTTCGGGCACCAAAGTCCACAGGATTATTCTAGAAAGGTGACGCCAACTTCAAAGGAGGTGCTTAGTGATAAGGCAGTACATGTAAAGCCGAATCTCTTCACATAACCTGCTCCCGACCAGGTTAAGTTCGCAGCGTAAGTTACCATGGTAATCTAGCCACGTTAAAAGAGAGGCACCTTCGTGACATTGAAAAGCCTAGGTTTAGGCTCGACAAACCTCGCTAACCCACTTATCTTGCTTCGTAGTATACCCCCCAGGAGAAGAAGAGCTAGCTCCGAGTCAAATTGTAGCCCCTTTAGCTCTCGCAGTGCTCTCCACTTTGGAAATGCAAGGCCAATGTTAATCCAGGTTCTGTCCCTTTCTTTATCCTGCAACTTCTTCGCCAACAACCATTGTTTCTTTAGAAGTAATTTTGGATCCTGCTCGTCTTCAGATGAACGTTTCGTTCCGCTCTCCGCCATTTCACTTTTAAAAAAATACGCGCTGCCACCGCTGCCACTGCTCACTGGCTGCAGCCTTTTATAGGGAGGGAGGGCCAAGGGCTCCAAGCAGAAGGAGGAGGCGGCGATTCACATGAACGTACATGAACGCGCAGCTGGACCGGCTTGTAAACAAGGGGCTGGAGATCAACACAGAGAGCGGGTGTGTGACGTCCTGCTAAACTCCAGATGAAATTACACCTCTCGTTCTTCACATAGCGATTTTTTAATTCCTTCAATGTAGAAATGATGCATTTCCGCTTATTGCCCCTTTAAGTCAGCCTGAGAGGACACACTGAGTTACAACGCAATGTAAGAGTGATATATTTGTATAGAGAAACACTCTGCTTCCGCACTGCAGTATAATTAACCAATAATTATTTTGACAGGTCAACATGTGCGGACAGATTCAAGATTAAATCTAATTGACTTACATTCTGCACAGACTTCAGTGCCATCTGCTAATTTGGTGCCATTCACTGTTCGCGAGGATTGGGATTTTTCCCTTTTTTTTTTTTTTTTTTTGGCTGAGTGTGAAACTGTGGGATGAAGTGTGGGGCAGCCTATACCATGCAGGGATCACCAAATCTGAACCTCAAATCCAAACACAGCCCTGTTTTCTCCTCTCCTCTCTCTTCTGCTTCTGATTGTCTGGGCTATCTTTACACCAGAGCATGTGGCAGTGGCAGCTGCTAAGCTTAAAGTAGGGGAAGCACAAAAAATATCCTTTTTTCACTGCTGAATATTCTTTCCCCATTTTCAATAATTTTCCTCTATTAACAGTGTGTTAACTCCAAAAACACTTGACAGTATTTGTTGTGGCCAGTTCTCCATGGTATGGTTTGAGGAAAAATAAAATTGCATGCACAACTTGGTGCAATATTCTCTGCATTATTCAACATTGTGGATACGTGTCGCTAATAATTCTTTGTAATATGCTATCAGGTGCAGGTAGCCTGCATTGATGGAAATTAAGGGAGTTTTTAAAATCAAAGGTTTCCTAATGAAGAAATCATTTTTCTGTATTGCATTTATTTTTTGAATCGCCCCAATATTGTATTCAGAGAGAAGCTGTGTTTTCACCTGTTAATTGATTATTCTGATAATCAAAAAGATTTTTACATAAAAGAACATTATCAAAAATGGACCAAGACTATTCATGACTTTAAAGGTATTTAAAGCCCCCTCAACCCACTTTGCAGTGGACAGATCCCTGCTTTGTCGAATCTACTGTGAGTTGCTTTGGAGAAAAAAAAGTGTTGGCTAAATAAAGGCCTGTAACATAATAAAAGAGGGGGAAAAAGTCAGATCCTTGAGGTAAAACAGTAGTTCAGCTCATTTAAACTATTAGACGGGTGGAAGAGTGCATGGGGTTCCTGAATGTGCTTTTTGAGACCAAGTTATTTTAAATTGAGTCACTGAGTGTAATAGTGGTCTAACTCTAATTTTCCTATTTTTGAGTTAGACCCATATTTCGCAAGTTAAAGGTAAAATCTATTCAGGGCATATGTGGTCTAGGTGTCATAGTGATGCATCTTACTATACAGAGATTTTTAGTTATCCTCACTTCCATTAAGACAAAAAGCGTGAGTGCAACAGTGGTCTAACTCTTTGAACCCTTCAAAAGTCAAGGATTTGAAAGATGATCTCAACCTTGTACCGCCTGTCCACCACTCATTTTATCTGGGTCTGATCGAAGATGAAGATGGCCCAAACTTTCATCCAGATGATGACAGCGAAGACAGCTTTGAGGAACAAGATTAGATGGATGGATGACTTTCTCAGTGGTCAGCTGTTTGCGATACAATGTTTCACTTTTGATCTGTATTCTCTTGTTATTTTGTGTTTTGAATTTCAAGGACGCCGGAAATTAAAGCTATTATTGAGTTATTAAAATTGAGTTATTAATTTACTTGTCTTAAGTCAGTTACATTTGTTAAGATAGCCAGTGCAAGAGTGGTCTAACTTATGAAAAAGGCCTTTTTCAGAAAATTTAGAGAAAGTAACCTCTGAAACATTACTTTTGTGGAAAAAAGTTATGTTATCTTGAAAAACATGGTCATAAACTCTCAGGTTAACAACAGATGGCATACCTTACATGTGTTCTGAATTTTATCCAGGGCTTGAACTTTGGCATAGATTATCTCAAAACTATGAAAAACTGAGTTAGACCACTCTTGTCCTCAGGGGCTCAATTGTATTTTTTACATTGTATCGTATTGTTAAAAAAGTGGAGAAACTCAAAGTTTTACGGGAACTTACATCAATTTTTGACTTTACTGAGCTATTGATAACAGTGGTGGTTGAGCTGACACAGTTTTTTCTAGTTAAGACTCAGGTTCCAGTGATTCATATTTTAAGCTGAGTTTATTCAATTATCATTGTTTAAAACTAAATTTTTATGTGTGCCAATAGTTGAGCAAATTTAATGAAGTAAGCTGACTTAAAATTTTGAGTTTTCCATTTTACAGCAGTCAGAAATATATTGCGATAAAAGTCAATTTCTTACCTACACTAACGGCAAGGGCGTAGGTTTATATAAGGAAGGTTGGGACATGTCCCTACCAATATTTTGGTAAGCCAGATTGTCCCTACCAATATTTCAGTGAACTCATTCTTATGATCTTTCCAGACAAGCCATATAAGACCCAACTGTGGAGGCTATGTCTCCAAGACAATGTATTTATGCATTCTAGCATTTGATTGGTTGAAAGAGCGGGGCTATCTGAAGGCTAAAAGTCAAGAGTAAACTGACCACGCTATTTAGGTCATGAATATTCATTTTTTGTCCAAAGCTTGAGACGCGCAACTGGATCGCCAGCTTTGATTACTTGTGTTTGCAATGGCTTACCCGTAGAAGAGAACCGTAATTTGGCATTTGTTCCAGATTTTTCTTCATCGCGTAACTAAAGCACTTTTCCCATGGCCCAACTCATGACATACATTGATATTACCTTAGGTACGTATCACTTTTGTGGAAATTTAATTGTCTGAGAGCGTGAGGAAAAAAAAATTGCTCCATGTTAAGTCATGCTGCTAATATTTCACCAAACTGAATGCCAAGTGTAATGTTGATTGAATAAGTGATCTAACTAGTCAGAAACAGATAGTTACTCAAAGTGAAAACTTGCTAGATACCTTAAGTTAGTTTTTACTGGAAAATAATGTCAACGAATGTTAATTAAACATGTTGGCTAGTTTCAACTAGTGAACTAAACCTGGTTCCTGTCACATGTTGGTTAGTAATTGGGTTGCTAGCAGTAGTAAATTTAAACCAGGTGGATATGTCGAATTATGAGGTGAATTTCAGTGGAGAAATCCCACGAAGATGCCATTATTAATTAATTATTTTATATGCAGGAACCACAGCAGCAAGCTAGAGAAACAGAGCAAGCCATTGAGGATACAGGTGTATCAGGGCTTCAGGAGAGGTCATAATTGTATCTCCCCGACGATGATGTTCCAGAGCCGCCGCTGCCGCAGAGATTTTATGTTCCGGGCTCTGGAAGCCACAGTTATTACAGGAATGCTTCTTTATAGGCAAAGATATATAAATGACAATGCTTAAGACCGATTTTCGTCAATTTCAGATGTCCAATATGGCTGCCGGCGGACATTTTGTCCGAAATTTTTTTATGTTCCGGGCTCTGGAAGCCACAATTATTATAGGAATGTTTTCAAATTTTACACAGGCGAAGATATATATATGACAATGCTCAAGACCGATTTTTATCAATTTCGGACATCCAATATGGCTGCCGGCCGCCATTTTGTCCGAAATTTTTATGTTTCGGGCTCTGGAAGCCACAATTATTATAGGAATGTTTTCAAATTTGACACAGGCAAAGATATATATATGACAATGCTCAAGACCGATTTTCGTCAATTTTGGATGTCCAATATGGCTGCAAGCGGTCATTTTGTCCGAAATTTTTCATGTTCCGGGCTCTGGAAGCCACAATTATTACAGGAATGTTTTCAAATTTTACACAGGCAAAGATATATATATGACAATGCTCAAGACCGATTTTAGTCAATTTCAGACATTCAATATGGCTGCCGGTGGCCATTTTGTTCGAAATTTGGGGATCGGGGAGATACACGACTTGGTCCCTGTGGCGACCGAGTTATCTAGTTATGACTTGTTCTGTGGAATTATAGGGAAAGCATTAAAGTTAGTCTCATGATTTTCAGCAAATATAACTTTTGAAAGTCAAAATGTCCCAACAAACTTTGGCTCAGTGGGGGAAATGAAAGAAACACGTAATCGTAAATCTAAAATGATCCAGTCCGATTAACACTCGGTTTGCGGCTTGTCCAATTCATAGTCGGTTGTCCTTTTTGAGGTGTTTATCGCGGCTGCAAGTGCGTTACCACAAATTAAGATGCTAATAGAGAGGATTGCGAGCTGGCTTGCTAACATAGTTTTATATCCACTCACTTGGTATCAATGTCCAGGTTACTAGATCTGAGCGGGTTTCATGAGTGCGCTGAGATGGTTTGCAGCTGTCAGTTAAAGGGCATCTAAAGTCGATTCCCATTGTTTTTGTTTATCAGCCAATCAGCGAGCCGCACCTCCGCAAATGAACCGAAATAGAAGTACACAAAACATTGGTTTATATGAATGAAATTGGTCATGTGACAATGCAAGATGTCAACAAAAGCAAGCGATTTGTTTGTAAACATTGGACGTTCAACGTCCCGTCTGAGAATCGACTTTAGATGCCCTTTAAGGTTGAGGCAAGTTTATGTATGTGGCATCTTTGTATGAAAATTTTGGAGGCACCTTGCATAGCATAGTTAAAAAAATGGAGAAACACTCATTCGGATGATCTCTGTATACAGTAAAGGCAGTATCTGCACCCAGATATACAAAAATTTTACAGCTCGCGCGCTATGCGCGCCACATCACATACATGTCCCTACCAATTCTCACATTAAACCTACGCCTTGCCTAATGGTGAGTATGTATTAGCAAGGTGTGCTCACATCTATCCAGGTGTGAGCAGACCATGACATCCAGAGTTATAGCAGCCACTGATATAGTGTACCACCACACAAAGCATTGAATTTTTCATACCAATTGGAATGCAGTGTTTGTCTTTAAAAAAGTTAAATTGCCTCAAACTCTCCCTAACAGTACCCTTAACTATGTACATAACTTTTTTGTATATCGTGCTCCATTCAAGTCAATTTTAAATTTAGTAATAAGATATTACATCATAATTCCCATTTGTGAATATTAAGAGACAGTAATGGGTTAATAGTGCCAGCTTCGTCCATCTGTTGCCAAGGAAGGGAAGCTTGTTGTGCAGGAAATAGGGAGAACAGTTTCCTGTTATGCTGAAAGGTTTTAAAAGCCTGCTTTCCTTCAATCAGGCATCAGATTTGTGACCAGGAAATTGTATCTGCAATGGCAAAAGGTAATTTGCATCCCTAAGATGCATGTTTAGATCATTATGTTCAGGTGTAAAATGGTAAAAATGGTCTGAAAAATCATGAGATATAATATATAATATATATTATATATTATCATGAGATATAATAATATATTGTACCATAATGTCGGACAATGGCGTGAAATTCAAATGTAAACTTCTCGAACTCTAGTTATAAAAAAAAGTAGATGCAATTGGATTACTTTGTTGTTATGTTTTGTTTTTGGTGGTTGAGAATATGATATACCAATTGTATGAATTTAGGTGTGTGGGTGAGCCTACTGTGAGCGCTAAAAAAAAGCTTGTGACGTTAAGTGATGTGTCCCAACATGCGCTTACACATCAGCTGTTCCCAGATGATTTTTTTCACTTTAAAAGGGTTTTCCTTTCAGACAACTGACCCGGCGTCTGTCATGATCTGGAGCTATATTAGTACTCTGGTATAGGCAGTTTGCACATCTGTGAAAATACAAAAGATGCAAAATGCATTTTGCAACAAAAAAATGCTGCTTTCTTGATGTAATCATTCACGTAGATGCCCCTGCTAGTTCCAACAGGATAATGCGAGGTCAAACTTTACGTATTACAACATTGCCACAGTGTGCCAGGATGAGACTGGTCTGCCTCTAGCAGATCTGTCACTCATTGGAACTGTGGTAGCTCATGGAGTGCAAATTATGACACTGAAGACCCTTGAGTGTTGATCAACTGAAGTCCTCTATCAGGCCGAAAGGGGAACGAATTCTGCTTTTGAAATTCTGACAAATAGGGTCCTCAGTTCCAAAATCAACTATGGAGTATCATTAAAAGAGAAGGTGATGTCACACACATGTGAACATGCACTTGTTCTAACTTCATTGGAATGTTAAGAGACATCACATTTTAAAATGGTTATTATTTTCAAGAAATGATGAGGCTGGAATATTACTCATTTTGCCATTGTACTTTTTTCAATTGAATACAGGTTAAAATGAATTTGCAGGTCACTGTTTGCTGTTTCATTTTCATTTTACATTCTTCTGGAAGTGAGATTGCTCTTACCATCCCCCCCCCCAAACATTCTACAACGATGCAAAATTGTTGACCTTGAACTATTGACTGGAACCTACAGACATCACCAGAGAGGGAGTGCATCTGAATTCTCTGAAACAGGCGGCCATTTTCCTTTCCTCCCCACTTTTCCTTGACCTGGCCAGAAAATGTCACATGGATCAAGGGAAAGTTGCAGGGAAATTTAGGAGTTATCTTGAGAGATGTTTGAGAAATATTGAAAGTACTTTCAATTCAATACATCACAAACTCAATTAATACAAACAAACAGCAATTAATAATGACACTAATCCAACAGGAAAACTACGATAAATTGACAAATCCAGTCACTACAGCTGCAAAGCAGTGTGGTCCAAAATCTATAATTCCATTCTTCCAAAGTTTCTCCTTTGTTTCCTTGTAGGAAGGAAGCAACAAAAGAGCAAATTACCCCCTCACCTTTATAAAACCCTCAATTCAGATGCTCCTTGTCATGGTCACCTGCCAAACTATTTCCGGTTCTTGTCCATTATTGAGGAAGGTTCCTTGCTCTTTGGATAATTTGGATGCAGCCTGTGTTTCTGCCCTGGTGATGCTCCGCCAGGTCTTGACTGCAGCTGTCATCAGTTCCTGCTGATTCTTGGGATGTTTGTCCTTTATTTCTGTCTACATCAACCCATTGTTGTCAGAACATTCCACTTCCTGTGGCTGCTTTTGCAGTATGCTTTGGGTCATTGTTTATCTCCACTGTGAGCCAGGTTTTGATGAGTTTTGAAGCATTTAGCTGAATCTGACCAAACAAAATAACCCACTTCAACTTATAATCAATTCTGCGCTTTTTGTCAGGGGTAACATCATCAGTACATATGAGTGAATCAGTTTAATGGGCAACAATAAATGTCCATGCCAAAATGTTACTTGCACCATGATTCTGATTGTGATCAGTTCCTTTGCTATTCTATAGTCTACTCATCCCATTAATCAGGTGCACATTCATTTTTGTCTTGTCTGTCCATGAGATGTTGTTCCAGAACTATGCAGCCTTTTTATTTTTTGTTTTTTTGTTTTTTAGGCTTTCTAATGATTAACATCTTTTGACAAACCCCCTGTACATATTTTGGTGAAGTCATCTCTCGATCGTTCACTTTGATACAGATAGGCCTACATCCTAGTAGGTGCTTTTTGTCTGGCTATTGTAAGTAGATTTTCTATCACCAGGGATAGAATTCTTCTGTCATCCACCACAGTTGTTAACCGTGATTGAAGTTGTGTTTTGTGTTCATTTTTAAAAACTTTATATTTTCATATGAATGGAGTGTCCTGATGCTTCAGAGTAAAATGTTTGAGATAATTTGAGTCTCTAAGTTTACTTACCTTCATAAATGTCATTGTGTACTTCAGATGTTTATTTACTGTGGCATAGGTCTTTCCAGGATCTTAATAGAAAATACTGCATGTGAAAGAAGGGTTCCAATCACAGACCTGAAGGAACTACTATACGATATCATTGGAAAGTAAAGGCTTGGATGGTCTTGTTCATTACATTGACAAACAATGTCAAACAAAATATATTTTCTTTTGGTTTGTAAACATAGTTGTACAAGGTCAGGAATCTCTTAAACTAACATCGAAGCATGTTATTATTTTCCTTCCTCATTAGATCCGTTGCAAAACACTAATTGTTTTCCTTGGTCATTTCACCAAATTTCATTCAAAGCAATGTCTTACTGCTCCTAAGTCAGCATGTTCACTGAAAGACTTCGACATACTGCAGTATTCACTCTTAATTATTATGCTTAACCTTCTCTTCAAGGTAATATTGCTGTAGACCACGCCTCTGAAACACACGTTCAATTTAATTCCGTTTAACGTTTCATTCCATAATGTCTAGTGTAATTTGACAAACAAGCAAATAAATAAATAAATCTGACATGGTTGACATAAATATGACTCATACGTATATAATTTATACAATTTCGAGTTGGAGTTCAAAATGAGCTTCATCAATGAGCAGTGTGGTGAAGCAAAGAACCAGAAATCAGACTTTGTTTCCTGCTCTCCCGAACTGCGATTTTACCTGACCAGCACTGAATGTTGACATCTGAGCCCACGCAAATTATTGTGAATTGTCGCATTGTGATCAAGCACATTATTTGTATCCCCAATAATACAATAATATTTTCTGGTCGCTGAAGTGAGTTTTTTCCGCCTGTAAGGGCCGAGTACGTTTAGTCAACATTCCCTGACGGAGCAAAAGAGCTTCCTCCTCAGGAAACTAGAGAAAATACCTCCTTTATCCAGTCCGAGCTGCAAATTCGCGCGCACCAGCTGATGTTCAGTCAATAGGGAGTGCGCCCGCAGAGCTATGGACCGCTACATCTATTCAGAAAATGCAAAATGATTTTGAACATGTGAAACAATGTTAGGCATTTCTTGAAAAAAATTACTTTCACTCGATGTTTACAATACTTGCGCTTGGAATTTTGGAGGAATAAGTTCATGCAGTGCTTTGGATGTACAGTGCACGCTTCTTATTGCGGAGAATTGTGCGGAGATGTCTTGGGTGCTAATGCGGGTTGTGTCCACAAAATGATCGCAGGTAAGAGTGTGTATGTAACATAAATTGTAACAAAAAAGGCTGCATATAACTTTTAAAAGAATAATATTTTGAACGATCACCTGTTTGCGAGTATTATCGATTAACAAAATAAGGGGCGTATGGAACGGGATGTCATTGTACATATGTAAGTTCATTTTTACTGAGAGTGGTGAAAGTGCTGGAAATTACTACTGTTGCGTTCGCTCTTCTATCTGTATAAGTAGGCTATCTGACTGAGCCAAACTAAAAGTCTGACAACATGTTGCGTATTTGCTCATTACGAGAGCAGATATTATATTTTATATACACTTATCAAATATTTTGCCACTTACTGCCCTTACGAGTAAGCCGTATGTTTATCATATGCCCATACCTAACTGAAGAAGTATTCGGTTATGATAGACTCTGGGCATGAATTAATATCGAACTTATCAGAAGTTCTTATAGGCAAATGTTAGCAAATATTACATATTTTGTAATTACTTTGTCTTATGTAAGAACGTGGAAATTTAGCGAGAAAATAGAATTCACTTGACCATAGTTATTTATTAGGATTTATTTTTCTTGCAATTATATATATTTTTTTTTTTTGTTATTATTATTATTATTGATTTTACAAGAGGCGGAACTGGTAGGCTGCATTGCGAATTTAAACGCATGTATGGCATACAGATGGTCATTTTATCTGCGAGATATCGACCCCTGCAGTATGTTCACTGTCATATGTTGCAAATAGTCTGTTGTAAAAATAAATAAATTGTTGTGCTAATCAGTTTCATTCATTCTGAGCTGTAATACTGGATGATAAATTTGGTAATATTACAAATTACAACAATTTATCAGTCCCTTATGTGGCAATGGAAACTCCAACTATGAAACCTGTTGAGGTCTGCTTTAATGATTCAGTGTCTCCCTCAAGAGATGGAAATATTGATTTGAGTGATTTAGCTTCGGGATATTTTAATTATGTGAGTCATTTGTATGTGTTCTATTAAGATTTTGGATTCTTAGTTGTTCATCATGCGCGTAGTGGCAACTTTCTGTTTTGGCGTCACTGCATTAAGTTAAACAAGCACTAATGTGCATTATAGTGTAAATACAATTAGGAGAAGTAGAAAACTGGAACAGTATGGACAGACCAGCCATGAGGCAATCTGATGGTCTGTCCTCAATTTGAGACGTGGCTCTCTGATGTGATTATTATTTTAGACTTCCAGTTTTACAACCTTTATCTGAACTCATATCCTGCAGACCTTACAGTGTGTTTAGGGTTGCAGTATAGCTGTCATTCATTTCATTTTGTTCAATTGGGTACGTGTTTGCATATCCTGTTCCACACAAGCACTTTGTAAGACCAAGGCTGTTGTTGTTTCTGCCTGTATTGTCCTGTGACATGGCTGACAGATCATCCCAAGGGAAAAAACATATTCTGAAAGGACCTCTCTCTTGGTGAATCACAGGAAGTGGCACAGGGAAGTCCAGAAGTGTAGTAATATTGTCCTTCCAGGGGGTTCACAGAAAAGCCAGGGGCACACTGTTAATATCCTTCCCCTGTCCACTTCCTGTGAGGTGTCTTTCAAGGCAAGTCTGCTGAAATAGTTAATTAGTGTGGAAAACAAGATCTCAGCAGAAATAAAACAAAACACAGCCTGGTTAAAAGGATATGCATTATGGCAGGTACAGAATAACAGGAAGAGACTAAGGACTGTAAGCACTAATTTGACCATGGGAATCTCCCTTAGCAAATTTCGGAAGATATTTTTTGCTATAGCATAACATAAAACTTGAACTATTTCTGTATAAGATACATGGGATGAACACTAAAGCTCAAAAGTTCATATCAATTAAATGGAAGAAGCTTTGTGCCACAGCATGACAATGACCCAAAACATAAATCAAAACTCTACAGTTTGGTTACAAAATTTTACAACACTTAAACCCCATAGAGGTTTTGTAATGCTTGGATTGCTTGCCCACCTTCTAGGAAACACAGAGGAAGTACTGCAGTCTATGCGGAGTTCCATTGAGGATGATACTTCAGTAAAATTAATTTCCCAATTGCCTAAAATTCTCAAAACTGTTCAAATTTAAGGGTTTGATACTTTGAAGGGAAATCACTGAAGTCGTTAACTGCATAATTTACCATTTGAATTTTTTTTTTTTGCCCCCAAATACAACCTCCATTCTGGAATAGTTGGGACAAAGTGTAAATTGTGAATAAAATCAAAACGCAATGACTTTCAAATCACACCAGCCAGTATTTTATTCACAACAGAACAGAGATAACACAGCAAATGCTGAAACTGATAAATTTTTCAATTTTATCTACAAAATGAGCTCATTTCAAATTTGATGGCTGCTACAGGTCTCAAAAAAGTTGGGACAGGGGCCTGTTTACCATGGTGCAGCATCCCCTCTTCTTTTTAACACAGAGTGGAGGCGTCTGGGCATTGAGGAGACAAGTTTCTTAAGTTTAGCCATTGGAATTTGATCCCACTCTTGTTTAATACAGGCTTCCAGCTGCTGGAGAGTTTTGGGTCTCCTTTGACGGATTTTTCGTTTAATTATGCGCCAAATGTTCTCAATCGCTGAAAGATCAGGACTGCAGGCAGGCCAGTTCAGCACACGGACTCTTCTACTACATTGTAATAACTGCAGTATATGGTTTTGCATTGTTCTGCTGAAATACACAAGGCCTTCCCTGGAACAGATGTCGTCTGGAGGGGAGCATATGTTGCTCTAAAACCTTTATATACCTTTCAGCATTCATGGTGCTTTGTAAAACATGCAAGTGTCCCACACCATATGCACTAATGCATCCCCATACCATCAGAGATGCTGGCTTTGAACTGAACGCTGATAACAGGAGGGGTGGTCTTTCTCCTCTTTAGCTCGGAGGACACGACGCCCATGATTTCCAACAAGAATGTCAAATTTGGACTCGTCTGACCACAGGACACTTTGCCACTTTGCTACAGTCCATTTTAAATGAGCCTTGGCCCACAGAACACGGCGACGCTTCTGGATCATGCTCAACAATGGCTTCCTATTTGCATGATAGAGTTTTAGGTGGCATCTGTTGATGGCACAGCGGACTTTGTTTACAGACAATGGTTTCTTGAAGCATTCTTGGGCCCATTTAGGAATGTCAATGACAGAATCATGCCGGTGAGTGATGCAGTGGCGTCTGAGGGCCCGATGATCACGGGCATCAAGTAAAGGTCTTCGGCCTTGTCCCTTACGCACAGAGATTTTTCCAGTTTCTCTGAATCTTTTGATGATGTTATGCGCTGTCGATGATTAGACCTTCAAAGCCTTTGCAATTTGACGTTGAGGAACATTGTTTTTTAAGTATTCCACAATTTTTTTACGCAAGTCTTCACAGGTTGGAGAGCCTCTGGCCATCTTTACTTCTGAGAGACTCAGCCTCTCTAAGACATCCCTTTTATAGCCAATCATGTTACGCACCTGATGCCAGTTAACTTAATTACTTGCTAAACGTTCTTTCAGCTGATTCTCTTATATATTAATTGCTTTTTCAGCCCTTTTTTGCCTGTGTCCCAACTTTTTTGAGACCTGTTGCAGCCAGGAAATTTGAAATAAGCTCATTTTGTGGATAAAAATGTAAAATGTCTCAGTTTCAACATTTGAAATGTTATCTATGTTCTATTGTAAATAACATATTGGCTCATGTGATCTGACAGTCATCGCATTTTGATTTTATTCACAATTTACATTTCGTCCCAAATATTTCGGAATTGGGGTTGTATTTTAAATACTATATTTGAAAGATCTGAAAGGACATTTTGGTGTTTGTCTAGGATTATTTACTGAAATACAAACACGTTTATTCAATAAAATGGTAAAAATGAATTCCAAAATATGAGTGGTGGAATATGTGGTATCATTACAAGATATAAGTCCCAGATATTTTCAAATATCTGAATGTTGACTGCAGAAAAATACAATAATGAAAAAATAGCTGATATCTAAATGGATTTTTGCATTTTTTTTTCTCCTCAGTTTAAGAAGAGACATCAAACTGCAAAACCAAATATTCTGTCACCAGACTTAAAATTACCCACGACCCTCATGTCAAGATCTCATGCCCCTATCCGGGGCCCCAAGCCTCCTTTGGCACCCAAGCCCAGGGTGCTACATTCCCTAGGGGAGACCTGCTGCCCAGATGATCAGGACAGCCTCAGTAGGTGCAGCAATGGAGGTCTGCAGTTCTCTGACGAGGAGCTGGATCAGGAGAATGAGTCAGACGGGTCCTTGCCTGCAGAGGGTGGGGCTGAGGAGGAGCCCACAGTTGACAGGGAGGGATGCAATCAGGTGGTGAGTGAAGAAGAAGTGCAGGAGCCAGATGATGAGGACAAGACTGCAGCTCATCCCACCCAAATGGAAGAAAACTACAATGTGGACACACCTGAGATTAGCGACACTGAATGCTCTGCCGACTCTGCATATGCCGCCGAAAATACGGATGCAGAATGCACAGGTGACGAGGAACCAGAGATAGCTAACGCTGCCGAAGTGCCCGAGGACACCGGTGTGTTTTCTGAGTGCGATGCAGCTTCGGGTGATGAAGGAGCCGATCACTGCGCACATATTGTGGACAATCATGAAGGTTCAGGGGCAGAGACAGAAATTCCTTCTGAGGATTCAGACTTAAACCTAGGGTTACCCGAGCAGGAAATGCAGAATATGTATGATGAAGCCTCCATTCCAGAGTCTGTCATTAAGGACCCTGAGAGTCGATGCTCAATGGGGAGCCTTACTCCACCAGAACCTTCTCTTTGTCAAGACTGTGCGTTAGGAGCCATTGGCTCCACAGTATGTGTGCATCTTTGCAAACCTCTTACACGGCATGATGACTGTTTGAATGATGCCATCACCCCCCATTGTGATCTTTTGGAACCCTCAGAGGATCTGGAGGATGAAAACAATCCTGTTTTTTCCAATGATTTGGATGCAGGGAATATTAAAGGCTCATTAGAAAATTCTTGTCTTGCCATCAAGACTTCACTTGCCTTTCAGCCTTCCTCTTTTGACACAGAGGCTGCAATAGTTGTGGCTGATGACGAGGACTCTGGGGCAGAACACAGTAAGTTGGAACGTTCATCCAACTTTATGAAGTCCGAACAGCGCTCTGTGCTAGAAGAGCAGCCAGCTACAAGCTCTGATACCAACCTCGAGCCATACTATGTCTCCTCTGAGGACATAGTTAAAATTGAGGAGAGTGAAGCGCAACAAAATGATGCTGAGAGACCTCTGAGGGAAATGTTCTTAATAAGACAAGCTCAAGAGACCACCAGCCACTTTTCAGATGTTGACGACTCACTGTCTGAAGGCGCGGAAGGCTTACCACTTGAATGCACATCCTCAGAGGACTATGTAGAGATTGGTGATAGTAATGGCAAGACCAAAGCTGTGAGCAAGAAAATATTGGCAAAAAACAGCAGTTGTTCTAGCAAGTGTGCTGGGGCTGTACTCAACCAGTGCAATAATCAGCCGCGCTATAGGCTTTGTTCCATTACAGTTCCAGCAGACATGGATATATGCAGTACTCCGGAGCTTACAGAAAGGTTGGTGTTTTCTGACTCCGCAAATGTGTTTGGGGATGATATGGACTATGAAGGCCATATAGTGCCTTATTTTGAGGATGCAGACGCAGAGAGGGACAATATCAGTGATGAACATGTCTACGAGGAGGCAGGTTTTGATTCAGAGGGTGAAAACTTCCTTGCCATGGAGAGAAAGAACCTTGTGACACGATCGCGATCTCACTCAGGAAAGGTGCCTGGTTATGTTCCAGAAACGGTCCCAGAGGAGCCGGGCATTGAATGTCAAACCCATGACTACTATACTGTGGCCCTAGATAAAAGTGGTCACCCACTGAGTGACAGAGAACAGCTAGAGATAAATCGAATCATCCCATCCTCGGCTGCACGACGTTTCATTCTTTATCCACGCTCCTTTTCTGTTGAGGGACAGGAAATGCCAATGTCTGTTTTTAGAGAGGATGAATTCTGTCTTGGGGAGGAAGACCGAATTAAGAGAGCAGATGACAACCTGTCCTTACCTTGTGTCATCGGCTCCTCTGGGAGCTTTTCCCAGAGGAGCTACCTGACCTCCAGTGGTATGTCCACCCCGACATCAGTTGTAGATATTCCACCTCCTTTTGAACTTGCTTCCATTACTAAGAAACCCATCACTAAAAGCTCTCCATCTCTCTTCATTGAGAGTGACTCTTCTGACAAGCATAAAAAGAAAAAGTCCTCATTTAAGCGCTTTTTGACCCTGAAGTTCAGGAGGAAGACAGAGAACAAGGTCCATGTGGATGTGAATGTCTCCTCCTCACGTTCATCATCAGAGTCCAGCCACCATGGGCCCCAGCGTGTCCTGGACATGGACCGGAGGAGCATAGGCAACTCTCCGCAGCTCAAGGTTAGGTCTGGGAAACCCCAGCGCCTGTCAGACTCACCTACTACTTTCCTATTCTACAAAGATGGAAAGAGAAAAGGTGGGCCAAAGACTTTTAGCAACAGGTGTGTGTCCCGGGTGGAGTCATTTGAAGACCGTTCTCGGCCCCCCTTCATGCCCCTCCCACTGACCAAGCCAAGGTCCATTTCCTTCCCCAGTGCAGACACCTCTGATTATGAGAACATTCCTGCCATGAGCTCTGATTATGAGAATATCCAGATTCCACCCAGAAGACCCACGCGAGCAGGGGCTTTTGGGGAGTTTTTTGATGACCCCAGTCGGGCTCTGTCTACTGCCAATGAAAATGATGGCTATGTAGATATGAGCAGTTTAACGGGAATTGAAAACAGACCTCCAACAACAGATCAAGAAACTGAAAGGTAATGTATACTGTTAAGTGCTTTATACCTGTATACTGTGTACTGACATCATATTGATCTAAGGTATAGATTAACTTTATGTTCAAACATATTATGTTCAAACATGGCTCATACATGTAAATGCCTGTCCATCTGTTCCATTTGTCCAATAATCGAATGACGTGTGGATATATTGGTATTCTTGTGCCAGAGTTTTTGAGTGGACGATGTAGGGAGGAGTGGGGGCCATTTTCCTTGTTGTAGTGCTAATTATACCAGATGTCCCGCAATTCAAATTTTCAGCCATTTCTGAACCTAGGGGTTAGCATATATTAGCCAATGTCACTTCCATTTGTCAAATTACACAAATGTGGCCTTACCCGTGAGGCTGCGATTGAATAAATTGGTAATTTGTGAGTGGGCCTATGTCACGCTGAAGATTTATGGATTGAGTTCTGGACGACACCCTTAAAATAACCCGTAATTTGCATTTTTTTTCTGAAATAGCAGAATTGTGCCACAAACCTACATACAGTATATGCCCAGTAGCGTAGCTCAATCCTGAAAAACATCCCCACAGCGCCAAGGCGCCAGACCTTTCAATCCACAAAGTATTAGGTCTCTCATATCATAACAATATTAATACAGAACACATACACATTCACATATGCACGGACACTTAGTACACTTTTAAGAAATATTTTATAAACATTAGTTTCAAATGTATTGACTACAAACAATTAATTAGTTGAAGTCAAACTTGAAGAATATAATTTGCCTTTTTTAAATGCCAATTTTTGCTTTCCAAGGCCTATTGGATGCACATAAATCTCTTTACATTGTTCTGTGGAAAGTCATACACTATGGTTTTTATATCCAGACTGTGCACATGCCTGTTCTTGCTACTTACCCATGCCAAGCCAAATAGTCTCTCCCAAGACATTGTGCTTCTCAAATATGTTTTATTTGCTTTAATTTGTCGAACAATCTCTCAGAAGAGGCTACTGAAACTGGTATGGTCAAGAAAAAACGGAGTGCCGTAGCAACATTGGGTACACATGGCAGGATGGACTGATGTTTGATGAACAGTTTGTGTGTGCAAGAACCTTTATTGCTTCAACTCTGAGGTAGTGCAAATAAACGTATTCCTGAAGGACAGGAGTTGTGCAAGGAGCTCAGATGAATAATTGTCTGCATCGTGCACAGCCAGCGTGCATGCTGAATCAAACAGCTCGCTGTCTGATGAAAATAAAAGTAAGCGTGGGTTTAAGAAACAGAATCGCTGTATTGCGGTTGTATCGTATGTTGATGGTATTGATTAGCTACATAAAAAAGATATGCATATACAGTATCACAAATTATTTTCATTTTTGTTTTATTCCAGCTACATCTGGATGTCAAAATTTCCAGTATCAATGTATGTTTCTCACTATGAGTTACATAAGATCAGTAGACTGTTATGTCAATTAGCTACTGAATTACAAGTTGGTTACCATTATGAAGCAGAGCTATATAGGCCTAAAACTTGCTTCCAGTTTATTTAATTAGGATGGGTTGCAGTCAGAGACCAGAAGCGATTTGCTGGGTATCATTTTAGGAGCTTCTTCCTGGAGTGTTTCTTAACTTTGAATAACAGTGGATTCAGTCATAATTTGGGCTGTTTTTCAATTCTCTCCACAAAAAGAGCGAGGAACAGTAATTCAAGTAATAGTATTAAGTCAATTGTTGTCAAAATTAGAAGCTCGAACCTCCAATTGGCTGTTGATGTGTGATGCCCCAGAACTTCTTGTACAAAGATATTGTGTGGGCAATTTTTAATTGGCAAATTTCATCCCTTAGTCATCCACTCACTGAATCAGTGGCCGTCATAGAGAATGAATGAACTTCCAGCAACTGGAAAACCAAATTGCTCATAGTATGAATGCAATATGTGGTGTGTGGGTGTTATTTAATCTGGTGGCCAATTGTGGCCCCATCTCCTTACTTAATCCCCATGCTTGCCTACTATCGTAACAGTCATGCTCAAGCCTATACTTTTTTGTTATTAACAAGTATGAACCACTGGGCCCTCCATGCCTGTGGGTACTGGGGTGTGGCCTACGGTAGGGCCGTACCCGAATCAGATGTCTTTGATTCTAATCAGTTTTGGCTGTTCAATACGAAGATTCAGAACATCCATTGGCATGAGTTTAAGTGATTATTTCAACTACACTGAAGCTCCATTATGTAGGAATTGGTATTTTTGTGAAACAGTACCCCCAACAACTTCTAAGCAGTGCACCACACGTCCCTACCTCCTCACCCCTTGTCGAAAGCAATACACATGCATTTGAAAATTAGCTGGATTTGAAATCGGAAAAGCCGATGTTAGAAGTCAAATGATCATGTCATCTGAAAGTATTATATCACAGGATTTTATGCAAATATGACTTTGCGTAGTTTTATTTATTGGAGATAAACACTGACATACAGTGAATGCAAAGTGAATGAATGGAATGGAATGTACAGAATCAAATAAAATACCATCGGCAAAATTATATAGGCTACATTGTACATTGGACAGTGCAATTTAATACAAACTAGCAGAGATAGGTTTGCAAGGCTGCGCACTTTAAAGGCTTTATTGGCGTGAAGTTGCCAAAGATTTACCAGCCTTTTCAGAGTTTATTTATTTGCATGCAAGCCTGGGAAGGAACTGAGGTTCAATGGCTAACTTCGTGCATCCGAACAAAACTCTGTGAGGCAGGGATGACACTGATAAAGTTACAGAAAACGTCGCAATCTTTCGTAACACTGGCAGGAAGGTACATTCTGGTCTTGGGATTGTCTTTGTTTTTCAGTTATGTCATGAGACCAGCAATGCTCCTAACACCAGGCTATAACATACAGGAATGCTGGGGCATGTTAAAGGACACAGAACACCTTGTCAATGAAATTAAACTCTAAAAACTTACATTCCCTTCACACAGAGTGCGGTAAAGTGCGGTGACAAGCTAGCCAACATCACTAGCTATGCAGGAACCATCACAAAAGCAATATTACCAGTATCAATGTGAAGAGGAGGTTCAGTTAGTGATTAAATCTCTGTCGAAATGAGATGACTACATTACGATTTTTTTTTTTTTTAAATGGCCAAACAACAAGTGAATGTAACAGTGCTGGACATAGCGGGCCAGCAAAAACTATTTACAGCAAGAGGACTGCTTGGAGTTGGTCCCGCAGCCTTTAATTTTGCATACCTCTCTTCACTTAATCAACAGTGGATTTCACCAAAAAAAAAAAAAAAAAAACAATGACTGGACTTGAAGAATTTCAAGTCGACTGAGGGGTCACAACAGATGATTTGACTCGTCGACTCTCGGGGGCATTCGTAGCCTACGGCATTGTATATACCCTGCTTTAGCTTTGTCTTTGTATAGCAAAACCAGATCTGCCTGGCCTCAATAAAACTCGCCTGGTTTTATTAAAGTGTTGCGTTTTATTACTGTTGCGTTTGGTGTTCAGCAATGCCCTGAGGGATGGGAGTCCAGAAAGAATAAAATTGCGTGATGCTTGATGCGTTTATCGAACACTAATCCAATTCATGACTGACCATTCAATTCAACAGCTTCCCTGCCCTGTGGTCGATCAGAGAGCATGTGACTTACAGCTGTCTGAACATTTCATAAATTAGACATTGTGACCTTAAAGTGAGGGCCTGTTTCAGTCTTTGAACTTCCACCTCATATCTTCAATAAAATGAGATTTTATGTAGCCTGGAAATATTTCTGATGACAAGACAGCAATAAAAGCTTTTAAAAAGGATTTTGTCACAAATCCACTGTCACTAAGACATAGCATCAATTAAGTGACAGTGGCTAGTAAAGATAATGCAATATATCCTTTACTGTTTCCACAAGAGATCCTCTCCAGGCAATCTGTACTGAAATACTTTTGTTTGCCTCATTTCATTGCGTTTATTGTTTTTTTTTTTTTTTTAATGAATTCTCTATCTGGAGAAGAGAACAGAATGCTTTTGTCTCTGCTGCCTTTTATTCTGGCTTGACCATTTTCCATTTCGTTGATAATTAGATCTGTCCGTAGGGTCCACTCCTGAACACAGGACAGCCAAGTCCTGACATTGTGAAGCCGCTTCTTCGTCCTTTGGATGCTGGCTGATCTGAATGGGCAGTTTAAGAAAGTGTCAGGATTTCTATCTTTTGTCCCTGGGGGGTTGTAGTCTGTTGTCCCCACTCCTTTTATTTTCAGTCTCAGGATGACATTGCCCCTGTCCTCAGCAGCCACCCAGCTGATTTATTGTCATTGCTTTAAGGACTCATGCATTACTACTCTAGCCAGCCAATCAGAAAGGAGCGTTTGTGTTACAGATAATATCTGTGTCAGTTGTAAGCACGGCAATCCCAGACCAAATTCCATTTATAGGTACCTTTTCTCAGTGGGACTGAAGATTCACCTGAGAGTATCCCATTGATTAAATAAAAATGATTTACAGATATTATTATCATAAATCTACTCCATTGTCCTCAATTATTGAGTACCGAAGTATGTGTTTCATGGTACATAGTTTTCTGTATTATTATGAAGTAACCATTGTAAATCAAAGCTGAATGAGAACAATTCCAAATCTCACTACGAAGACTAATGAAATATTGTTTTTGAGGGGTTTTATCATGTCTGATTATCCTTAGTATTAGAATTCATCAAACAATATTTAGCAGAAGGCAAGATTACAGCATGTATAATATCTGATTGCTCAGGTTCTAGGCTTTGTTGCTCTGGGATAACTCGCCTGGGTAGGCTAATGCTACTTCCATATAATAGCTACTAATTATTAAAGTGCAGCAGCGCATTAGCCATAATTATCTGGTCAAACAAATATGACTTTTCAAGCAGAAGGTTTTCTCCACTGACTCCCTTTTATTTCAGTGGGACATTATTAAACCAGTGGTGATGATGTTACCTCCAACAGTGTGCCACCCCAGGGGAGCCCTTGCCAGCAGTCAACACTGATACACTCAAGAGCACATTACTGCACTTTCAAATTAGTGCCTGTTTGTACATTGTAAACATTTGATACCATTCCTGTTTTGTGCTAGCCTGAAAAAAAAAATACTTATGGTAAGCTCACGCAGTCCTACATGACAAGAAGAATGATATTATGCCTGCCTCATGAGCGGAGAAGATAAATTTTTGTATTGTTTATTGGGCTTGAAAGGATGGATTGATTTTCTGCTTTATTACTATAGTGCATTAGTGCATTTGTGGTCTTTATGACTTATATTACGTATTTATTTGGCAGAGGTGTACAGTAAAGAGAGGCATTTTTCTACTTTGTTAACTCTGATTTTAAGTTTGCACAATGAAAGATGCTTACAGCACTTGGGAGTTCATGGCATATGAATTAGCTTAGTTGTATTCCAGATGGATGTGAGGCAGCAAATTATTATGTATTTTTGTTGTTATAAGGACCCCCTGGAAAATGAGATGGTTCATCTCAAGGGGATATCCTTTGAAAATAAAGTCAATTATGGCTGCTTTATGATAAGCTGCCATTTTATTGAAATACTGCTTAATGTCCGGCTACTAGACTGTGGTGTTGTACTATAAACTTTAAGTATGTATATGTACATGCATATGTTTTTTAGTCGTTAAATCACAATTTTTCCCCTATTATCATATTCTACACCTTCACGATAATTTATTAATTTGTATGTCTTTTTCAGTACCCTACCACAACAAGTCTTTATGTCCTTCCAAGCAGTGCAAATAAAGCTCTCTATGATTGGTCTTTTTTTATCAGTAGTAATTTCTGTAAGTATTTAATGGCAGAGAGGATTACAACCAGACGTGATGAGTGAGGGAGACGTTTGATATTGTTGGCCATTTTTCCATTTATATCCATACCGTATCTGCTAACAGTATGCTCCAACCTCATTCATGGCAGCCAGAGGTGGTAATAATAGGGAGCAGAAAGATCTTCCACATGTTACTCCCCCTAACTCTGCTATGATTCATAAACTAGTTCCATAACCTCGATGAAGACTTGAACAAATTACTACATACAGGTGTCTGTAGCAAACAAAATGCAGAGAACTTTAACTTTCTGAATCAGGATTTTCCACCTGTGATAATGGCGTTACCCTCATCCTCTTGAGGCCAACACTACTAGCACCTAAAAACCGAGAAAGTGCACCTTTTTCTGAGAAATTCCCACAAAAACTTAGAATACACCGAGGTTTACTGAAGATTTGAGGCCACCTTGGTAAACCTCGGAAAAATTTTACCGAGGTATCCAGAAGTCTGTCCGGTTTACTTAAGTTTGGACAACACCTCGATGTTCACTTTTTCTCAAGTTGCCCTCTTTTAAAAATTACATTGTAAATGGACTATTTTTATAGAGCTTTTCTAGTCACATGACATGACCCCAAAGCGCTTTACATTTATGCCACACCCTGATGGCGGAGCGTGCCATGCAAGGCACCACCCTGCACATCAGGAGCAGTGGGTTCAGTGTCTTGCTCAAGGACACTTCGACATGTTCTCTGGAGGAGCCGGGGATCGAACCAGGAACCCTCTGATTCCTAGCCCGCCCGCACTACCTCCTGAGCCATGCTGCCCCAGATACGCCCATTGTGTATCTGATTTGTTTGTAAATTGGTGCCTTTGCAGATTGAATATATTATGAATACTGTACGTGTTTTTGTTATTCTTAATATAATGGTGGTGGTCTGCCCTTTACTAGTTCCTGTATGCAGCACAGACACAGCAGGCTGAACTACTGACCATTCCAAAGTTCCCACGAAATTCGGCAAATAGTCATGTTTTTTCATACATCTGAAAATTTTTCGGTCTACCTCGGTAAAATTTTTCCAAGGTTAACCGAGTTGACCTCAAATCTTCAGTAAACCTCAGCGTATTCTAAGTTTTTGTAGGAATTTCTCAGAAAAAGGTGCACTTTCTCGGTTTTTAGGTGCTAGTAGTGCAACGTGTTGAGTCTGCGCCATGTCTCAGAGGAGAACACTATGCTCTTTAGTAGAGATTGTCTGGTGAAGGATCAAAGGTTTGAGGCTTTGTATTTTTTCTCAAATACTAACCTACCCAGAGACAGTCAGTGTTTAGCTTTCCTTTCCAGGGTTGTAGTAGATTAATTTAGGATCAGACGTTCTTTATTATAACTTCACGTTTTTGGCGTGGAGTCCACATCTCTGGGAGATACTTGCCGTAAAATGCAAAGGTCAGCAGAGGGGCATTGCCTGTTTGTGTCATCAGAGAACATCCAGTCAACAGGCAGCAGTCGTGACAGAAAATGTCTTAAAAGGTTGATGAGGGTTTGCAATCACACAACTGTGTAACTGCAAGCCCCAGTACAATCTAGTTATTGTACCTAGCAAGCCAAATGTCGAATCTCTAAATTCTCTTGCTTATTTTTTGTTTGATTTAATCAGCAGCTCACCTTAAAAATGGCATCAGTGAGTGAATATTAGCATTTTTTCTCTGAAATCAGTAAAATAGTATGTACAACAAAAGGTTTACAATGTTGTAGAAACTGGAATGAATGTTTGCTGAAGTTGGTGAATGGGGCCTTTTTTATAGTCATTCAAGAAACAAACTTACACAATCTAATATACCTCAGTAACTAATATATGATAGAGTTCAGCATCTGAGACATGTGGCTTGCATCAATTTCAGTGTGCAAAACATATTTTATGGTGGCTCTGTTATTTCCCGAAGGATTTTGGAATGTGATACTGGAGTTTTGTAATGTTCTGTGTATTGTTGGCACTTACAGTATTTCTGCCCAGTTGCAATACTTAAGCGACTCCTTTCATATCAAGCATCTTGTCTTTCGACATCATAAAGAATGTTGAACTCTGTCCTAATTTTGTGAAAGATACATTATGTGAGCTATTGGACTCAAAGAACAAATTTCTCTTTTTCTCTCTTAGTGTACCGTGAAACATTTCCGTTCCTAAAGCATAGTCTGAAGTGGAGTTCCAAATCTTGAAATCACAGGGAGTATGCATTTCTAAGCCGAGGAGAGCTCTGCTGCTCTACACTAGTTTGTGGGTATTGTTTTGAGCGATGACACTAAAGGTCACTGCTGAGGTTTGCAGCTCTGAGCTAGACACTGGATTGACTGGTAAACGGATCTCCAGTGCTGTATGTTTGTGAACTGTTTGATTTGAGGGGACTCTGGCGAGTGGATGTTTGCTTGAAAATGGGCAATAGGCGTCGGCAGGGAGGAAGGCCTGGGTGTGGAGTGAGCCGCGCGTCAGCCGCAGTGAGGTCATTGCCAGGTCAGCCCCGGAAAGGAAGGGGTCCTGCCCGTTAGCTTCCACTGCTCTGTTTACAGGAAATGCAAGACAAGGGGACCTCTGTGATGGGGGGACGGGGAGGAGGTGTGGGTGTGGGAGGAACGGAGTTCCCAGAATCCCTTGCGCCTGAAGCGGGAGGCTGGGGCGTGGTGCTGTATGCCGCCTTAAGTGCTGTCACGAAGGGCTCGACTTTGAAAACACCAGAGATTGTTTTTACTGTCCCTCCCTGTTTGGTAAACTGAGCGAGAGCAGCCCCCTCTTTCTTCATGCTTAGCAGTTCTGTTTCAGCTTTCAGAAATGAGCAATTGCCTGCCTGCACCTTTCATGAATTTTAGATCGCATAGCTCTCCAAACTCTTTGAAATTGGAACAAATAGGTTTTGGGGCATAATAATTTTTTATGTCCATTTGTAATTTGCCACGTTAAATTTAGCTCACGGCTATTATAAAACCCTAGAGCTTCATTCTGTGATTTCTGCTGTTATTGCTTTGTCTCTGCTATCTAAGTGCCTTAACATCTCTGGAAGTGATTTTTGAATGTTAAATGATTAATAGTTTGGATGTTCATTGTAAAAATGATTCCTGGGGACATGTGTAAATCTTACATCTGGATATGCCAATGTGCATGTAGATTTCAAAACAAGCACAAGGCTTGTGATTTCATATCTCAGTTTCTCAGAGCTATTGCTACGAGCTTCTGGCTCTTCTACATCATAAAATTCGGGGATTTTTATGATGTTTTATGGGGTATTTCAGTAGCTGTGATCACTGTAAAGTGGTCACTGAGAAATTAAAGCTTGAGGCATGATAAGCCATAATCTCTCCACCTACTTCTGTAGCATGCCCAGACCCCCTGGTTATTCTGGTGACTTATGAATCAGCTACGGTAAACATCTAGTCCTGTTAGCATAATTTACCATAAAAAGTAATTTTGTTTACATCAAATATTTTATTCCAAACTGTTTCTCAGCGCTTATTTTGTTGCTGCCCCACGGGTTAGCGTTTAATTTTGCCACAGAACCAACAGCTAAGAAACACGAGCCAGCTGATTTCACCCTCTGAATAGAATTTCAAAGAACACTCTTCCAAATATTTTGTATTCTGTCAAACTGAGTACAATTTGTGCTTGTGTTCGATCCTTGCAGTGATGCGACAGGCTGCCATAAACAATTGGGCCAGTTTTGAAGAAACCAAGGAATAACGGAAGGGAAAAAGACTTGTGGTGTCTGTTTTTATGCAACCATACGGCTTCATGCTGGCTATTGTGTGAATGACCTATCGTGATCATGAAATGTGTCAAGCATTACCCCTAACCATCAATTCAATTCTTTATGTTCTTGTCTTTGGATCTTCTACCTCTTCTGCAGTGCTTTTTTATATTGCTGCACCTCGTCTATACCTGCACTGGGAAGCCATATTTGAGTATCATATAGCATTGCCATGTCATACAGTGAAGGTTCACATTCTGTCATGAGTGCAAAAAAATGGTGTCCTATTAACTTGGAATTACTGTGTGATTTTCATTTCCCA
The DNA here is from genome assembly GCA_029692085.1 of Gymnothorax javanicus. Classification (NCBI taxonomy): domain Eukaryota; kingdom Metazoa; phylum Chordata; class Actinopteri; order Anguilliformes; family Muraenidae; genus Gymnothorax; species Gymnothorax javanicus. The sequence goes on along the minus strand of CM056203.1, from coordinate 64,390,294 downwards.
TATAGTGAGTAGAAAATTGAAATAGTAATTTACGTATCTATTACACCCAGACCAAAACTTAGATCCCTGTCTTGCCATCAGACTTCGCATTGCAGTTCCTTTAACCCCATTGCGCAGAATACAAATAATGCCAATTTAGTCCTGTTTTACATGAGCCTATTTAGGCTTTATAACACAGTATTTGTGTCACAGAGACTGTGGAAAATTATTCCAGTGAAGCAAGACATTTGGAAATTCAATTTCAGAATTATTGAAGAATTAAATTTTGGAATTTATGGATGCTGGCGTTTATATCTGTGCAAAGGGGTTAACTGTCTTGAAGCCTATCCAATGAAAATGATCAATCAGTGAGTTCAATAAATCCATCCACCCATTACCCAATCCCATTATTTCTGGCGGGGGTCTGGAGATGCTGGAGCCTATCCCAGCATACTATGGGCAACAGCCTCAAACACACCCTGGACAGTTTCCCAATCCATTGCATCTATCACCTATCATTTCTTCACATACTCACACGAATGGGCAATTTAGAGTCTAGTTAGCCTGCTTGCATGTCTTAGGACTGCAAGAGGAAACCAGAGTGCCTGGAGAAAACTCATGCAAACATGAGAACATGCCAACTCCACACAAAAAGGCTACCCACTGCAACACCATGTCACCCAATGTGTAATACTTGACGGACTCATTTCACTGACAAATGCAAGCTTGTCAGTCCTCAGAATGATAGCTTCTGCTGAATTCTTCGCAGATCAGACCGTGCCACTCTATAGAACACTATACGGAATCTTATGGCAGAATAGTCTGCTTTTTTGACTTTTTACCCAGTTTTTATGTATAAGTATAGTGCCTCTGCAGTGCTGATTTCCATTCAAAGCAATGTCTGTGAAGAAAAGGGATGTGAGCACTGCCAGAACATTTTTTGTGAAATAGCATAAATTAGCTCATGAAGTGAGCAAAACAGACCGCATGTCAAGGAAGTTAGCCATTGTACTATGCATATACGCCCCACTCCGTATCTATGAGTCCACAGGGACATAACCCGCAAAGTTAAAAAAAAAAATAAAACGAGGAGGTGAATGTTATGCTGACACGCTGTGTGAATCTTCTGTGTGTATTAGCATACACAAGGAGGGCCCCTACAGGGTGGCATCTGGGTAAAATGCCCAAAGCATTATTCCATGGAAAGGGATATGGCCAGTGGGGTGCAAAGGAAAAAGATTTCTCTCTGACTACAGGGGGTCTCCAGAAATAACTTCATAAGCTCTCATAAAAAGAGTTGTGAAGAGGAGGGTCAGGGGTGCGGCTGAGTGACTTTGGCAATAGTGCAGACTGGAAGATAAATACTGTTTCTAAAAATCTTGCTCTGAGAATTCCTTGCTTTGCCTTCATATTCGGACGTGGACCGATGGCTGAGAATGAGGAAAGTGGGTGACAAGTGAACCTAGCCACAAAGTGCAAAGCGGTTCAGCAGCGGCTGTTAAAGCTATCATGTAAATGTTCTGTATATGTTCGGAATTTCTTTTGGTGAAAGTGAATGACTGAAGGGTGGCTTTTTTTAAGCAGCTGAATGGAGAAATGGTTTTGGACTAAAGTTTAAGAGTAAATCATGAGCAACATGCATTATTCAAACAACTAAAAATTACTCCATAAAATTATGGTCCAGATGTAAATGTGTCATATTTAATGATACATTGATGGTGAAAATCGGGAAAATATCCTTGAAATAATATTGTAGGGAAATATGGGCTCAACATGGGCTATGAGCAGACACACGAAAACATTAATATTTGAGATAGTTTATGGGTATGCCAAACCGACGGTCTTTCACCTAATTCCAAACATCAGAACGACAGCAGGCTCTTCTAGCCGTCACCTCAGTTTTATTTAACTGGCTCTCTTATTCTACTTCTACAAAACCCAAAACCAGTGAAGTTGGCACGTTATGTAAATCGTAGATAAAAACAGAATACAATGATTTGCAAATCCTTTTCAACTTATATTCAATTGAATACACTGCAAAGACAAGATGTTTAATGTTCAAACTGAGAAACTTTTTTTTTTTTTTGCAAATAATAATTAACTTAGAATTTAAAGGCAGCAACACATTGCAAAAAAGTTGGCACAGGGGCCTTTTTACCACTTTGATACATCACCTTTCCTTTTAACGACACTCAGTAAACGTTTGGGAACTGAGGAGACCAATTTTTGAAGCTTTTCAGGTGGAACTCTTTCCCATTCTTGCTTGATGTACAGCTTAAGTTGTTCAACAGTCCGGGGTCTCCGTTGTCGTATTTTACGCTTCATAATGCGCCACACATTTTCAATGGGAGACAGGTCTGGACTACAGGCAGGCCAGTCTAGTACCCGCACTCTTTTACTACGGAGCCATGCTGTTGTAACACGCGCAGAATGTGGCTTGGCATTGTCTTGCTGAAATAAGCAGGGGCGTCCATGAAAAAGACGTTGCTTGGATGGCAACATATGTTGCTCCAAAACCTGTATGTACCTTTCAGCATTAATGGTGCCTTCACATATGTGTAAGTTGCCCATGCCTTGGGCACTAATACACCCCCCATACCATCACAGATGCTGGCTTTTGAACTTTGCGCCTATAACAGTCCGGATGGTTCTTTTCCTCTTTGGTCCGGAGGACACGACGTCCACAGTTTCCAAAAACAATTTGAAATGTGGACTCGTCAGACCACAGAACACTTTTCCACTTTGCATCAGTCCATCTTAGATGAGCTTGGGCCCAGCGGCCGGGCGTTTCTGGGTGCTATTGATAAATGGCTTTCGCTTTGCATTGTAGAGTTTTAACTTGCACTTGCAGATGTAGCGACGAACTGTAGTTACTGACAGTGGTTTTCTGAAGTGTTCCTGAGCCCATGTGGTGATGTCCTTTACACACTGATGTCGGTTTTGATGCAGTACCGCCTGAGGGATCGAAGGTCACGGGCATTCAATGTTGGTTTTCGGCCTTGTCGCTTCACGTGCAGTGATTTCTCCAGATTCTCTGAACCTTTTGACGATATTACGGACCGTAGATGATGAAATCCCTAAATTTCTTGCAATAGCTCGTTGAGGAATGTTGTTTTTAAACTGTTCGACAATCAGCTCACGCATTTGTTCACTAAGTGGTGACCCTCGCCCCATCCTTGTTTGTGAATGACTGAGCATTTCAGGAAGCTGCTTTTATACCCAATCATGGCACCCACCTGTTCCCAATTAGCCCGTTCACCTGTGGGATGTTCCAAATAAGTGTTTGATGAGCATTCCTCAACTCTCTCAGTCTTTTTTGCCACTTGTGCCAGCTTTTTTGAAACATGTTGCAGGCATCAAATTCCAAATGAGCTAATATTTGCAAAAAATTACAAAGTTTACCTGTTCGAACATTAAGTAACTTGTCTTTGCAGTGTATTCAATTGAATATAGGTTGAAAAGGATTTGCAAATCATTGTATTCTGTTTTTATTTACGATTTACACAACGTGCCAACTTCACTGGTTTTTGTAATTTGGTCCTGTATTACGGAAACCTGAATATACAATTACCATTTCAGTGTTTACATTTAATGGGATGCAATTAACCCGCATCATATAACATGCAAATAAAGCTTTATGAAGAGCAGAGACTCATGCAAGGCTCAGTCTAGCCGCTAAATTGAAAGGTTACAGGCAACAGCGAAAGAAAAGCCTTTGGCGTTTGGGCGTCTCCTGATAGCATCTTGAAGCGTTGCTAGTGTGGCTCCATTGTTCCTGCCTGAACAAAGGATTTTAATTCTCAGAAGGGCCCTGTGCTTTATTGCACATTCATCATCAGAGGATACGACAGGCAGTAAATTCTGCAGCGAAAAATCACTCTGGCTTTGATTAATGCAAAGACCTGTTTGTTTATTTATTTATTTATTTATTTATTTATTTATCAGAAGTGGCACTGACTTACTATAATTTACTTGCCCATTTAAAGTGCTAAATAAAAGCTTAATTGACATTGGTACAAACGTATTTTGCTGATTAACTGAGGTCTGAAGGGGCATTGGGTGTTCAAATATCACTTACTCAAGGTCTTTATTATTCTGAATAACTGCCCATTAAGTATAATATTGCTCGATATTCCTCCTTGTAATGCACCTTTATGTAGCTATACTTGGGACATTTTTTACTGCCGTACTTTTATTTGTGAAAACTTTTAACTGCGAAATCTTCTAGCTGCCACTTACCATTATCCTCTTGTGGTACAGAAGGCAGAGGTATCCTCTAGTCTATATATTTCTCCCTGTGTCCAAAAGACTTTGAGAGAGGAGAATTCACAATTCTTTACACATAAACCTCACTACAGGGACAGAGGTACGCAAGAGCAAAGAGTGGCACTGTTTTAGGCTGTAATTGTGGTGACTCAAAGTAAACCCTCATGGAGAATCCGTGCCCTTTTTTGTAAAGAATTCGACCTACAAGAGTGGAGGCAACAAGGCAAGCCCACCATCAACCCTAGGTAAAACTGCACTCTGCCTGGCATCTCGCAGTGGATGTTGGGGCGGAAAGAGTCCTGACAGATTATTGCATCTCTGGTAGTAAGCGTAGAACCCAACCGGGTACACTTTTAACCTTCTGTACACAGTAGCGGGCGGAGCGCGAGCGAGGTCATCTGCCACTTCCCTGTCTGCTCCACCCTGGTACAAAGGAATCTGCTGCAGTCATCAGTGTTAGGAAGAAAAAGGGTGCAATTCCAATAATGGTGGAAAAGACTTTTTATACCCCAGACCAGAAAGGGTGGAGGTGAATATTAATACCGAGGACTCTGTCCATCCATTCATTCCGAAGACATTTTGTCCAACCAACATCTCAAAAATTTTGCCTTGGATTGTTTTCAAATTTTGCACACACAATCAGGGTTAATAACAGAGGTGCAGTGCCAAGTTTAATAAAAATCCAATAATTTCTTTTAGAAATAAGAAATATTTGAAAATAAGTTTTGGCGTAGTTTATTGGATGTATTCATATCTGTGCTATGTAATCTCATATCCAGTGGCAAGGGGCCAATAGAGGGCGATCAGGCCCAACCTGAACAAAAGAGAGATTATAAAATATCAGAAATGATTAATTTTTATGTATTTTCGTGTTTCTAATATGAACCCAGCTATATGCCTAAAATATGATATAAAATCATTGTTCCAAAATTCTAGACTCAAGATACGAAGGGATGACATAAATTTAACCAATTCACGTCCTCAAATGTGACCTGCCATGGTAAAAGGTACCTCTGAGCGGCGATCATGCTGTTGAGAAAAATTCGATTTAAATGTCCCGCTCACCACGTGGACTGTGTTTACTTCCACATTTGGAAAACTGCTTCTGATCCACGGGATTTAGCTACATATACGTCATGCGGAATCCCCTCCGTGTCTTGATAAATTTCCATTTCATGCTGCCAAAAATTGGCTATTATTCAGTGGCGGAGCTAGAACTGGGAATTGGGGTGGCACAGACACGTCCCTTTATGACAACAATTAGTCCTGGCTAGCTCTCAATCATTTTCCTTTATTGACGCGTTTTCCGATTATCATAACTGGCAACCGAAGACACGGTTTCTCTCCATATGCGATTTAACAGTGATGAAATCATGGGCTAAATTCAGTACAGAAAAATTGTGCTTCGCGTTGATTGAAGTGGTCCGAGTTCCAATGAAATATTGCCTTTCACTCTCGGTATTGTGCGGGTTGATAAAAAAAAAGTGGCACACGGAAGTTAAATAGGCTATAAAAAGCGTGCGGCTCAAGCTATTTGCATGAGAGTCGACAGGTATGCAATTTTTAATAACGTTAATTTAAATACAGCAAATACGCGTCCTGATGAATTTCTGGAAGAGGAAGTCCCACTCTATCAAAAATAACATAAAACTGAATTTTGAAAATTTTGACCCTACCAGCCTTTTTTCATGGTTGGTCACAAATCTGATTAGGAAGGACAGCTGTTTTATTGGCCCAGCCTGAATGGCGCAAGCTCGAAGTGCTGCCCACAGTTGTTGTAATGATGCCATAAAGATAAACGCAACATTCTCCAGACCCAGCTCTCACATTACCTCCGTAAAATCCGTCCACCAAGATCCGTTTCAGAGAATAAATTTGGTGGATAAACTTGCTAACTATAGGTGAAAGAGCTGGGCCTAGATTGACCTGATCTCGCCATCAAACAGCAGACTAGCGATGAAGGGAAGTGGCACGTTAGATGCTGTTATTGCAGGTAGTAGATTATATCAGAAAGGCCTGGCCAGCTGGATGCATTCATGTAATAACTGTTTCTTTGCTTGCTTGATGTGATGTTAGGAATAAATTCAGCATAGACTTTTGGCTATAGGGTGTGGCTGCTTTAATGAATGCCCTGGTCTCAAGCAGATAATCTATAACTTTGACTGATAGTGTGAATTTGTTCATGTTCAGGCCCGGTGAGTTGGTTTGGAGCAGGATGCATAGTTGACATTTTTAAACAAATTAGTTCTGTGCTTATGTCCATTAAAATCCATGACCAATAAGGATTTAATACCATTACTCTGAACTGCACTCTACAGTGTGCTTACTTTTCATGATCTTTACCTCCCTGTTGGTTTCCCCAACAAAATAAGGTCCTCAGGCAGAAACCAATAAGGGATGGGTGGATGGCATAAGCAGGGTTTCCCGCAGAAAATCGGTTAGTCAAGGTGGTGACCGGGGGGGAGATTCGGCAACAGTCAGCACGTTTATTTACTCTTTATAAATAAACAAAGCGGTTAAAGTGCAATAACAAAGTAACAAAGTCAACAGTCTTGTAACTTTATTGATTGACATTCAGATATAATAAAATGCATGTATTATGCTTTCATGGAAGTGAGATCAAAAATTGCAGTTTGAATGGGTTTCTGGGTTTCAATGGCGCATTTTTTGCGCTAACAGTCTGAGTGTAACACTTGTGCACAGTGCATTTTAGCCTTACTGTAAGAGCTGAGCTGGAAATAACAATATCAAATAAAAACACACAATCTTACCAAAATTCATGCTACATGCATGAACACAGTCAAAATTGTCAAAAAAAAAAAGAGAATGAAAAGCGTGTGAAATGCGCACAACCGTCCCTAAGGGTTAAACGAAAATTAATGTAAGAACGGAAAATGTATTTGTTATCTGTTTTGACTTCAATTCCTCAAATCCTTTGCGGTTGTGGTTATGTTTGGGGAGAGGAGAACGGTATTAAGTACGGAAGCACATTGCATTCACAGGATAAAAAAAATATACACCTTATCTCGTAATTAGGAGATCTAATTACGCGCAGATGGTGAAGTAGGCCGGCTTCTTTGAATTAAGTACCCTGACATTTTTGACTGCTTTTTCCCATCCATTACTGTACACTAGAGAAAACTACGTGCAATTGTCAAACATAGCAGAAAGCCACGCGCAAACACATCGGTAGCCTTGATAAGAAACTAAACTAATTGCATATAGCCTATCTTAATGAAACAGAATACGTGGGCAGGCAGTTGATAGGAGACACTATTCAAATGTTTAGTTTAGATGACTAATTATCTTACCTCCACATGTCCTTACCACAACGACAACAGGTTATTGTATATCCGGATAATTAGCTTCTTCCCGATACAAAAAAATAATGTTGGCGTAGCAACAGATGGCGCAGTAACATATTTAACCAACAGATGCCGGCCGCTATCCGGCCTCATCGTGATGCGGCCTTATTTTACTGTGTATGCATGTGTGGATGCAGCAGAATTTTTTTTTTTTTTTTTTGGGGGGACGTATTCAAGGCGGGGAGCATTTGTTGTCAAGGCGGCCGCCCTAACTATAAAGCACTGCGGGAAACCCTGATAAGGATGTCCTGATGTGTTTGTCAATGTTTATTGAATGCTTGTTCATGCTGGAATGAAATAATTGTTAAATTTTTAACTGTAGAGTCGTAATACGTTTTTGATACCTTCATTTTTTTGTAGCATTAAATCATTCTAAGATGTTTGCTGAAATTGGTTGGATGTGGCACAGCCCTACCTAAAAAATGTCCGCTAGCCGCCACTGCCCTCAACGGAAACATGGGAAAGGAGGGCAGGCAGGGTCAGGGTATCGGTGAGCTCTGCTCTCCTCTTCACTTGTTTATTTACAGAAACAGCAGTTGTCAGAAATATGTGAAACACACTATGGGTTCACCTGAGTCCAAATGAACTCAAGCACTCAGTGAAAGCATTCTTAATACAGATACAGAGCATTGAACAGGATTAGATAGTAATTATACAGGAGGACAATGTCATCAGTACCCCCCACCACCATGGGATCTTGTTTTTCAACCCAATCAAGGTCATGATAAGTGACAAACACACACACAACATTTTGTTCATCTAGGTAAAGTAGTTTCAGGGAAAAGTTGTCCTTACTTATCTGGATGGACAGACAATCTCCATTGACATATCTCTCCCCCCCCTCACTGGGTTGGTGAGGGTAATTCATGTGGTTGAATACACTACGTGTGGTAACTGCATAATATTCCCAGCCAAAAAAGCTCGCAATCACCCTTCACCCTTTTCCTTAGGAGTGTTAGTTGCCACAATGGCTTGCTGCAGCTAAAGTGACAGTTGACATCAACTGACTAAAGTCAAGTAATCTGGACAAATGAATGCAGATGTTTATATACCTTAAGAGTGAAGATCTGTGCTCTCTTATGCTGCATTAAAGCAGGTGGTTAGGGGATTTGGACCAAAGTCTTATATCAGGAGATTTGAGGTGTCTTTGCGGGCTTCTGCGCTATAGACGTTCACCTGGGCCTCTGCTCTAACAGTCAACTCCGTTCTCCGAGACTCGGAGCTCATGTCTGCTCAAGCTCGCCCTGCTTATCTATGTTACTCCTGCAGGGGAGTAGGGGAGGAAAGGGAGAAGGGTGGGACAGAGTTCTGATAGCAGGGAAGAGATAGAAAGGAGACGGCATAGATATCAGCGATTGGTGTGTGTAAAAGAGAAGAAGAGGGGGAACAATGAGAAGATGGAAGGAGAGAAAAGCAGACAAACACGGAGAAGGGAAATAAAGCAAAGAGAAAATGGTGTAGTGAGAAAGAGGTGGAGGTGACCATGGAGGAGATAGGAAAAGATAATGAAAGCTGTGCTTTCGTTGGAGAGAGGAGAGAGCAATGTCTGTTTGTTATACTGTCATAACAATGATATCTATGTCGCTTTCTTATTTATTCATCTGCCGCAACTGCTGCTATTCCAAAAGGTCCTACATAAGGTATCTATGCATTGCGTTTGGATGCATTGACTGAATATGTGACCTGATGGGCTTATGATAGTGATGACCTATTGTACGGACCTCAGTGTTTCAAGTGATTCTTTATCGTGTATGTGGATCCGGTGGGACTATAATGCTGTGTACGCATTTATCAGGAACCCTTTCTGTGCTGACACTGCTGGTGATGTTCTGTGCAGTGCCTATACAGAGCCCTACAAGGTGTGCCCCATTGCTGCTGGACCAATAGAGCAGACAGCAGGTGAGGATGACCAGGGTCGCACCTCAGAGGAGGAAGAGGGAGGGATGGAAAATAATTATGACAGACAGGTGAGTTGTGCAGAGGAACACTTAAGGAGATGGCAGGCATGGTCTGAATTTTTTTGTGGTGGAAAATACAGTAATAGGAAGTGAAAGTCATCCCCAGCGTTTTGGTTCAATCATCCAAATTTGCTAATTAGCATAATTCTTTTGCTTGGAGGTGCTGTAAAAGTGATCAGTGAAAGGATATGTCCTGTTTTCCTATCATTCCATATGTCCTTTTTTCAACATCATTCCAGCCTTGCCCTTTCTAGGATCTCTATTGCTTGAAATAGAATTCTTAGATATGATATATGTTGAAAATATATATTTTGCGGCTTTTAATCCCAGAAGAAGGGCAAGGTTGATGTTTTTAACTTTGAAAGTGAAAAGATGATGAAATGACTTCATATCAGGTTGAAGTCCTGTAATAAAATGTGATACTTTTGCCTATTTTTCATTGTTTATTATGAGTAGATATTGCCATATGAGTTTTGGATGCGATATTGCAATAATAGGTAAGAACATTCTAATGAGGGTTTTTTGGAGAGTTTCAACTGACATGAGATCTGCTTGAAAGGGGTGTCTTTCACCATCTCTCATTCTTTACCAACACTTTGTAAGAGACGAAAAAAGCTATAATATGATCTTTCAACATGTATTGCTCATTCTAACTCAAAATTGGAAGAACTTTGGGCAAGTTTACGAAAGTGGGCTGAAATGATAGGAAAACAGGACATATCCTTACCTGGCTGAATTCATGGTTAGGACAAGCATGTGAAAAAACGTTTAGATTCTGACTTGTGGGCTTCAGTCCTCTGATAGTTTTTCACTCCTTTTGCGAGTGGCAGTGAAATTCCATCAGAATCCCTGATGCTGAAATGGCTGGACCTGAATAGTCTCCTCCCCTTTAAAGCCGTTATCATCAGGCTCTAAGTTCTACACCTTGGTTAAACAAACAGCCACTTACAGCAACCACATTTCAGACCTGGATCATGTGACACTCACTTCCTTCTTTTGTCCACAAACATGTTCAGGGGCTTTTAATACTTGAGCCCATCCTCAGATAGCCCTCAGACAATGAAAACATCTTGAAATGAAAGCAACAGACCCTTTATAAATTTGCCTGTGTTTTTTTGAGTAATCACTTTGTACTTGCATGCGTCATACATATATTCTCTATGTTAAACTCTCTAGCCGCAGTGGCATCATTGACTGTGGAGCAGTCTTGCATTTCCGAGATGTAGATTCTTAATATTTCGAGATGTATCTAGCAAATAAACAAAAGGCACATTAGAGTGGGCTCTACTGTGTAATTATTCTGACTTACATGGATAATTCAGTTGATTCTTTTATAACAGTCCCATTTGGACCACAGCTGACCTGATGCAGTCTAACAGTGCAATGCTAAAGTACCTAGAGGCCCAAGATATTGATTTTTCCACCCTTACTGCCTCATTTGCTATTTACTGCATGCCATACATAAATCATCATTGTATTTAAGGTTCAGACATAATTAAGTATTGCATATTTCATTTGGCTTTGTGTATGCACTGTCAGCAGTTCAAGCAGTTAGCATAATGTCCATGATTGCATGATTATTATTAAGACTCCTTCAAACTGTATGGACCCATTTTTATAAAATGTCTCAGTTGAAGGTCTGATCTGGGATCAGTTTTGCCTTTAAGCTCATAATATGAGCTGAGTTTATTTGTTGTTGTTGCTCAATTTATACCTTCTGTGCCTAATTTTAATACCTTAAATTGATAGTCTTGCCAGGGATATTCATAGCTTAATTTTCATCAGTTTTCATCATGTGAAAGAAAATTCAAAAGACTGTTTAATTTGTTTTATATTGTAATTTTAATGTAAAAATTATTATGTTAATAATAATGTTTGAATATTTATCAGTATCGCATGATCAAGGGATCCTGATTAAATCAAATGTATTTACAGTGATATACCAAATAATTGTTGGTTATATTGAGTTTCATGAGAATGTAATAAGAATTTATTGATTTTTAGATATTTTTTCTGGGCAGAATGCTTTCTGTGTAATAAAGCCGCATGTTTTCCTGGTGCTCTCAGTTATTACATGTCATCAGAGTAAAACCGAAATAAATTGCGGTGAAATAATTGTTTTGTATTGCCCCCACATTTACAGATTGATGGTCGATCCAGAGCATTCTATATCGCTAAAGAATTGATGGATTCAGAGAAAGAGCAAGTATCATTTTTATCACATTCTACTGAAGAATCTTATGATGTGCATTGACATTGCAATATTCTTACCTCGCTGTCACGTTGCAGAAATATAATTTCACGGTCAGGGTTTGAAGACATTGCTTTGTACCTTTGTATATATTTGTTATTATATTGCTTTATTAGTCCCCTGTAGCACTGAATTGTTGGTCTGGCGCTGAATGTATTATGCACTGTATTTTTAAGTGTATGGTTACCCATAAAATTGTATGTGGAGATGATTGTGCTGATCACTGTATTGATGGCTGACACTGTGTTTTTACGACTTGTTTGCAGGCATGTAAAAGGGTTGAAGCTGCTCCAGGAGGTAGGGATTCAATTTCAGACGTTTCTCATATCTTAGTCGCTTCAACTGTTTTCAATATGCGTAGTATTGCTGTTTTCAAAGGCAGGACTGTCAGATCGCATAGTTTAAGGCATTTATGTAAATCTCTTTTTTGTCTGGTTATCTGTGGCCTTTACTCCCACTTACAACTTATGTCCTGAAAGATAATTGCTGTTTAATATAAATACAGATGCTTCTATTCATAGTGTAAATATCTACCTCAGAAATGATTGCACGACATTTTGAGATCCTTTACTTCATATCCCCTGCCGCCTGCCGATCAATGCAAACACAGGTCTCTCACAACGTAGTCGCTACTTTTAATTTAGTCTGATGTTTATCAGAGGTGGTAGTGTGTGTATACGACAGGTGTTTGATCAAATGGAGTTTTGCTGTGCAAAGAGAGAGAGAGGTAATGACTGCAGATTTACAGGGAGGTTCGAGATCTTGCTCAAAGTGAAGTACTCAGAGTGGAGGTTGCAGTTTGTTGGCATACACAGAGCAGTTCATCAATATTTATGGGAATACTATTGGACCCAGAGTGGGAATGTAAGATCATTATGCCGTGTAAAACCTCTAAAATTTCTATTCCTGGTGTACCTTATGTGCAGTTGTTGTTCGAGCTCTCGTAAAAGCAATCCAAAGTGAGACTGCCTGATGTCACTCATTATATATCATGGCTCAGGGACCTGCAGTTTTCACCAGAGAAGGCTTTGTATTGGTATCTTGCCTCCTGTGTGTGTAACAGAACTCACATACTTTACACTACCACAGCTCAATAGTGACAATTGAGGCAGTTCTTCAGGGTCTTATCTTTGGCTTTGCTGTGCCTCAAAACTAAACCTGGACATGTCACATCTGCTTCCCTGAAGCATGATACCGGGTGTTTCCTGTCACCGTGGGTGCCCTTTCCTCCCAAAATAATGGTGGCCCAGCCCAGAATACCTTTGAAGAACATGTTAAGTAATGCCTTGCATGCACTAAAAGACTTTGTAACAACTTTCCAAAGACTTTCAAGAGACTAATATCTTACACCATTTTACGTGAAGACACAAAGTTTTTATTCACAAACTATGAGATGTCGCAAAGATTGGGGATCTTGCAGAACATACCTATTGGATGTTGACAATGTTCACAGCATTGAACTTCACTATTTGCATGAGCTGAGACTAAAGACTTCCGATTATATACAATATGTTTGATTTTACTGGAACGTCAAGACATGAAAAAGACTGAATCTCATGGGCACCATACACCAAACAATCAAGATGACGGGAGCATGTCCCAACTTGAGCAAAGTTTTCATGATTTTATTCCGGCATCAGAAATTTGTCCGCGACAGTGAAATCACTCCAGAACTCTTTTGGTGTGAGGCCGGCATAACTGAAGAATGTTTAACCCCCTTAACTGTCACCTGCATTTTCTCACATTTGGCCCGACCCTAATTAGGGCCCAGTGACAGTTAAGGGGTTAATCTTTGGCTCGTCATCCATTTTGTGGAACATATAGCAAGTGCCTTTGGAAGAAAAGCAGAGGTTGCATTATTGTCTGTATTCCATACAGTGAAGCAGCGGCCTTCCATTTGTTTTGTTTATCACTGTTGTCTCAGCGGCACGAACTTCCTCTTGGTGACGTTGGTGGTCTGAGGAACTCCTTTAGTGATGCAGTGTGCTTTATCTGAGTTACGTCTATCTGGGAATGCCCACGTCATTACTGGTGATGTGTGGAAGAGCGGTCAGGGGAAACTCAGTGCACCAGTCGCTCATAAGTCTAAAGAGGTTTGTCTTAAGTTTGCTGTACTGCAGAGGGCTTACTGCTGAGTAGATGCATAATACTAAATTCCCTACGGTCTCCACCATCCACCCTCATAATACCAAATGTGGAATTCATGGGCCTTGAATACACTTGCTTGCCATGAGACAAATCTGGGACACACATTCCACAAAGATAGCAAAAGAAAGAAGAAAATAACTGGCAGTGGACTTGGTGAGATCGTTTTCTCATGGTGCAAGCCATATTGTAGTAACTGTGGGAGACAGCTGTGGTCTTCAGCACAGAAGAGGCACTTTGATTACTTCCTGTTCTAAGTATGACTGGACCTAGATCACTGGATCTAATCAGGGGTTTGCCTGTAATAAACTGACAATGTAAATTGTGGAGGATGATTTTCAAATATCAGTAGTGTTGATACATACTCCATGCCCATAATGACACCTTGTAAAATTTGTTTGGCACGATAGACGCTTGGAGGCAATTGAGGTGTAGTGCAGTCAAACACAGCTGAGTTCAGATGTGATCATGACTGTGGTTTGTAGAGCAGGAAAAAAGAATTTGAGGGAAGTCATCCTGAATTTTAGGGCCAGCTATGCACTGTAAACGTCAGTCTGGGATTTCACTGTTTGCAGTAATTGCGGTTCTGCGTTAGTCACGCTGGATGTTTTTTACTGCACATCTATTAATAAGGGAATGTAAATTTTTTTATCACTCCTTTAAAAGAATTGCCTTGTTAAAGTGTGTTATGAGAGCACAGATGTGCTATTGAATTGTGTTAGCATCCTGCTTAATTCCCCGCTTTTATTCTGGAACATTCGCACATATTTCACGACATTGATTTTTTTTGTCGTCTCAGCATTTTTTAAGGTCAGATTCATGTAGCAGCACTTATTTTCAGACCACTACTGGGAAAGGAAATTCCCTACATCTTGATGCATTTTTAACTTGGAAAATGTTATTCAATACAATTGCGCTTTCAGATGAATCAGGGTCATTACATCTGATTTAATTTATTTAAGGTATGAAGTTTATTCCAGTCGTGACCCCCATGTTCTCAAGATTGGACGCAGTACATTTAAATATGGCAACATCCTCTGCAATGTGCTTTCTTCAGTGCTTCTATACTGGATGGCAAGACTGCAAAACAAATAAATCTTCGCATTTTTTCACCTTGTATTATTATTCGTCTCGTCATGTTTGAAGTTAAAACAGGATTATGATGATGAAATGGCAATTTGTTGCAAAAAAATCGAAGAGACTTATGCTGCACCTGCAACATGAAAATTCACCGGAAAATTCTGCTGTCAGCTTCTGGAATGTTCTGTGCAACACTCCCTCTCACGTGCAGCGGAGACCACCGCCTGAGAGAGTCTGAAGAAAACACACTGCCTATTGTTCTATTGTTTGGCCTGAGAAAAAGTAAAGACCATCCACCCATTCCCGATTGGGAAGTCAGGAGATTTCAGCCTTTGTTTCCAAAAAAACAAATTGGTCCGAAGCAGTTATAAAGACGTCTCAGACCTGAGGCCACTTTGCCTTCTGCTGTTGACAAATAATGATTTATTAAGCTCTCTAAGGTGCTCATGGTCATGGGGGATGTGAGGTTTACAAAATATTAATGTAGTTAATCTCTGTTTACCCACTGAGTATGGACGGGCAAAATTGTTCTTCCTTAAGTGGTAATAACAGTAATAATAGCCTGTAAACGTGTGTAACAGATTGTCTGATGGGTTGGTTCACAAAAGTTGCTATTATTCCATGTGTAGTGACTGCCTTAAAGGGAAAGCTGAGGCCAAAAAATGAACATTTTTTTTTTTTTGAAAACTGCATCAGTTTGAGACCAGAATAATATAATTTTTTTTGAGTTGTTTGACCATCTGCGTCTGTCTCTCACCGCAACTCTCGAAGTTGAGTACCATAAGTGTATTTTTACTGAAGTTCCCTACTGAAAAACAAAAAAGTATCTGCTATACCTTTTTAATAGAGCATATTTAAGGCACTGGTTTAGTATTTTCATTAACTTGTCTTCTCCTCATAACCTATAAATTATATTACCTCATATTTGTATTTTTATCTTTTGATATAACCTAAAACATCAATGCCTCGTGGCTTCGCTGAAGTTCATAAACATGCACTAAACCACAGATGTCAAAAGCAGATCAGTACTATCACGCTTTTCTGCAACAAAACGCGCACACACAGGAAAAACTTACCAGCTAGAATTTTGAAGCTGATCTTGGTCCTCTTCACCGTTAAGTTCGCTGTTTTATGCTTCACTCTTGTCAGTATCGGAGGCTACATTGATCTCTGGCTCAAATTGATAAGGTCGAACACCAAGAAGATTTCACTTGAGCTGTCAGAGTCTCCTGAACATGAATTATAAACTGACATGATTTTCTGGTACTGTAGTCATGATCTAGGAAAATTTTGTTAAACAGAGAGAGCAAAAACTTCAGCAAACTGCATAAAATGCTTGTAAAGGGAGTCTGATGGCCTTTTGAGTTGACGTTGTGACATCACGGACCAACTTTGCTGAGCCTGCAATGCAATATGGCGTCGCCCATAGTGGTTGAGTTGAGTTTTTAGAATTTATGTTCTCGGATACGGATGGTCAAAATGCTCTAAAGATTATATTATTTTAGTCTCAAACTGATATGCTTTCGGAAAAAATGTTTTCATTTTTTGGCCTCAGTTTCCCTTTAACCTTCTCAAATGAAGAGAAGAGGCTGCAACTCCGTATCCTTCACATGAGGGATGTTGAACATGTAACAAAGTCTGTAAACATTTTAACATGGATTAAAAGAAAGCATTAAGCCTTTCAGACATCAAAGTAATAAAAATGTTGGATCTATGACAGGTTGTACACGAAATAATCTGAGCCTCAGTTTCAGGGGCCTGGTATAGAGGTTTGGCTGGTTGGTGGACCTGTATCATTTTTCTGTCATAGTTTGGGTGAAAACACATCCACTTTCATTTAACAATGCCTCGACCCAAGGGCGGATGGGTCGTGACTAGAAGCGATCCCCGTTTTGTCGAAAATTCTCCGCAGGTTCTGAAACGTTTCTCTTGTGCATCAAATGAATGGTGCCGAAACCGGATACTGAAGGTTATGGATATGGTTAGGGTTAGGGTTACATGCTTCTTACTGTGACCATGACAACAGTTGACAATGCAGTAGTTACACTTAAAACATGCAGAAGATACACACGTCATCATACGGAAGTGGGTGTGATTTCATTTGAACTGGGCTAGAAAAGCAATAGACGCAGGTGGTGGCAGTTTGTTTCTCATATTCAGTGTAAGTGATGGGGAGTTCTCTGAGCATCACACTGTGAGCCCTGATGGCAGCCCCACTCTGTCACCTCATGGCAGGATTTCAGGCTGACGGTGGGGGCTCCGGTCGGAGAGGAGGGAGAGCCAGTGCTGGAGGAGGACAGACTGAAGGAGATCCTGAGCACACTGCCCGAAATCTGCCAGCTCCACTGCTGCATTCTCACTGAGCTGGAGAGTCGCATTACACATTGGTAAGAGGCCACTATGTCCTACACAAACACAGTTGCACGCAAACGCGGTCGCGCATCCGCTCACACATACACACATGCAGGCAGACGCACACAAGCACACATACACAAACTTAATGATCTACTACATGCACCATATATATGGTAGTTCCAGTCAATATATTGAGTTCTCTTTTTCTTGCTTTAATACTGTTTTGGTTGATTTCAAGTAGCTTAACTTAAAAAAAAAACCCTCAAATGGCACAATGAAAGATGTAAATAGTCAGAAAATTGTAAAATTCATAAAAATACGATGGTTGGCCAAAACAAGCAAGTGAATAAATTCTGTCCATTTTCCAACGAGCGAAGTAAAATGAAGCTTGTTTGGAATGTTCTGGATTGAGAGGACATGCAGTTCATTCCATTGGAGCAGCTCATCTGTGGGAACTGCCATAGTCCTGTTGGTGTGAACTTTTTCACCCATATAAATGGTGTTCTCAAAAAAAAAATGACATGAATATCTTAAGCAGCTATTACAACCAGTTCTGATGAATATAATATTGATTTAATTAATTAATATTGATTGTTGAACAATTTTTGCATTGCTGATGGCTTTAAAATTAAGGGTGTACTGAAACTCTTGATATTACACCTATGTTTGTGTTCACACATACAAACAATGGACTGTAAATTAGGCAAACATCCATGTGTTTTTGTATATACAAATGAATACATGCGGCAGACTTACAGCACACAGATCTTGGCTCAAATTAAACAGAGTAAAGACACGGGGACGTAGCACACACACACACACACTCAGATGTGACACAAACTCATACACACAACAGACGCAATGGATTTGACAGACGTATGCACGTGCAGTACGAAAATTCTGGACAGAGCAACTAAGGGCACTAAGGGCATTGTTTCACGCACATCACACTCCTGGACTTATATGTGAAATTCATCTGTATGCACGCACTGTCACAGGCCATAACCAACACAAATGTACAGTACTGTGTACACATATACTGAGTATTTGCGAGTTCTATATGTGCTTACAGTTGGTAAGGGCACACACAAAGATACAATCAAATTCTAAGGTCTGTTCTTTACCTCTAAAACACCAGCACGCATCCATGCACACTTATGTGCAGTAACCCACATTCAACCTATTGATTCCTTCATTCATCCTTTATTACTTCATATCAATAATGTGTCTGGCACACATCATGTGCTGTGCTCTTGTACTTTCCGGTCTATGATTTTGCTTCCATTGCAAGAAACTTGTTTCAGTCATCAGGCAAGCTTTTTATTAGCTGAGAGACATTCACTGATGTGTATTAAAGCAGCCTTATATGGGAGCTTGGGGATAACTGTGTGCGCATTGAAAAGTGTCAGTACCCCGGAGAGGCTATTGACCACGCACTATACACAATGAAGGTCATCACCTGTGATTCTCATTAGTTTTGATCATCTATCCAATATCCTTATCACTTTCAGGGAAGAGAGCCAGCGGATTGCTGATGTCATCTTGTCTCGCCGGGTGGAGTTCACCGTCTTTGCACCTTACATGGCTCATTATGACCGCAGCGTCGCCCTATTGGAGGAGAGCTGCCTGAGCAGCCCCGCCTTTGCTTCCATTGTCGAGCAGTTTGAGGTGAGCTTCATGTTATTGTGAACCGTCAAAACTTTTGCCAAAAATTTTGGATCGTGGATTACTTTCCCACAGTGTAATCTGAAGTCCCACTAATGCTGTCTGTTGTTATACTTTGCACACATTTGTAAAAATGTATATATGAACGTAGACGCAAAGAGCAGGCATCTTATCCTGCTGAAATGAGCCTACCGACGCTAGATGTGTTGGCCAACCTAAGCACATCTCCAAGTTTCAGTTACCTTTGTTGGGATTGTTAGTTATATGACACACATGTAAAATCCTATAAGGCATTAAATTTAGTATGGCCTTTGGCTTTTGAGTTGTCTATATGTTAACCTCTGTTGGTGAAATTAAACATGTGGGCAGTCTTCCTTGTAAAACAGCGAGCATGGTGCATTGTGGGTAGTGTAATTCTTACACATGCCTACAGAAATGCCTTTGGAAGATCAGCTGGGTTTGGTTGAGGAAAGTCATTGAGAGAACTATATTATTTCCCTCTTTACCATCGGTCTATAGTCTAGACCGAGATAGGAAGAAAATATTTTGGATTAATATTTATCGTTGCGATTATACTGGGTTGTAAACTGTGACATGATTGCTTCTCTTTCTTGAGAAAATAGTTCCATAATGATCAATAAATCAATTCTCTTTATTCAGCTAAAATTGATCCTTTTTGTTGCACTCACCGGTTACTGGTCTGGTGACCTCATTGTGACCAGCAGAGTGCCTTGACAAATTTGCACAGCTATTCAAAACACGAGGTCAGTTATGTACAATGTGTTCCAAAAAAATGAAATCATCTGTTGTTTAGATCCCAGCAACAGCTTAGCCGCTGTAGCGGAAGCAGCAGCTCTTCCTGTTCCCACTGACTTACGTAATATACCAAAGCCGAGTTGCAAACAGTGAGGGAGCTCATGTGACTCACAAAGCAGCAGAAATGACCTGGAATACAAAAGCGTGGGCCTAAATGTCAACTGAAAATCACAAGAGGCTGTGTGGTGCTGGTGTGCCCAGTGCAAGTAAAAGGGGTCTGAATAATTCTTCAAATGTTACCGTATGTCTGTTTCCTGTTCGCCATGCGATAAAGGAACAGAGTATATTGCCTGAATATTACTCTGGGAATGATATGTTGTTTTTTGTTTTATTACAATATGCCTTCTTTAGGGTCAGAATTTATGTCCTAACATTGAAAGCTGTCATGTCTGCTGTGGGAATGCTTTATAGGAAATATTTTAACACTGTTGTTAGGCCCAATGTGATGGCATGTAAATGCCTCTCGAAACTAATGAACAGTTTTGAAAATCAAGGTGGAAAGTGATTGCGCTCACAAAAACAAAAACCAAAGAGCTTTTTGGATGCTTCAAACATACAAAAATCCCATTTAAACTTGTCCTGAAATCTTCCAAAGAGAAAGATGAAATCATTTTAGTTTGTTTCTACAATGCAAATCTTTGTAGGCTATTTCTCCCATATAAACTAACTATTTCGCCCACTGTGTGAAAATCAACAGCAAGTGATTTGACATGATAAATTGAGTGATGCTCTAAATATTGCTTTGTTGTGTTGTCTAAACTTAACAGTTATGTGAAATGGGGCCTCTCTCAGGACTGTGCAGATTAATGCCCCCCTGTGAGTGAAAGGGCTGACCCGGGATATTTGACCCTTGTCCGCAACCCTGCCTACGAACAGGCGAATTTCCCAGGTCAGCTTTGGTATGAAAAGGTCAACCCAGGTTATTTGTCCTGAGTTTAAATCAAGGAACATCTTTAGTTACCATTGGAGATGCTTTTTAAGGGATAATTGCTATTTTTCACAGTTTCTCTCTGTTATCTCTTAATGAAACATTGCTTGTATGCAGCAATCAAAACATTTTCAGGTAATTTGAACTTTTCATCCCAATGAATTGGCCAATTTGTGTTAAAAAGAATGAAAGTTCATGAATTTCCAGCATGAAACTGGAGGGGCTGAATAGATAGTCCAGCTGGGTGGATATCCAATGTTTGTATTCCTCAATAATCTCCTCTGTTGCGGCATTGGAGTGCATGTTGCATCTAAAGTGAGAATGTGGAAGCGCGTTTGTAGTGCGGTTCTGTTGTGGGGGCAGGGGTGACAGTGATGAAGTGTTTCTGCAGGATGATTGTATCACTTAGGACCCAGATAGGATCACAGAAAGCTGCAGACACTGGTGTGTTTACATGCTTTTTTATTAATGAGCTGACTGCTGCGAATGTATTGCGTTAACAACGGTGTCATCTCCACCTTCCCCCCGCCCCCGCTAGGTAGTTATGTGGGTCTGTATGTGAACATTTTATTGTTAATGTACACCTGTATTTTCATTTGTGTATGTCAGTCCTTGCGTGAGCTTGCGTGTGTACAGACTGAAGCGATTGGATCCAGTGTAGTCATTGTAAAGGAGTGGGAAAAAGCTAATTAGAGTGAGGTCGCCTTTTCAGCTCCCCAATCAAATCAAGATATTGCACAGCCTGTGGTTTGGCTTGGTGAGCCATTGATTTGTGTGCTGTTTCCAGCCGTTGGCTTGCAGTGATGCGGCTGCAGAAGATACTAAGTGCTGGTCAGCTCGTTTTATTTATTTATATTTTTATATTGGCATCAGCGTGTTATAAAAGTCACTTTTAGTGAAACTGCTGTCTAGAGTGCAGTTTTTATGGTGCTCTCGCAAGAGCTGTTCTATCAATGTTTGGGATTGTGGCGGTGTTGTTTTTTTTTTTTTTTTAGCGCGATGTCAGTAACTGTCAATGTAGCTATCAAACACGCATGAAGAGCGCGTGAGCATGCATTCTTGCTATTACGTGAAAATATCTTTCTGGAATATTTGGCCATTATGATACTTCTCCAATCTAGCAAATTCGATTGCATCTATGGAGGCTGAAAATTGTGATTTACTGAGTGAAGCTCGTTCAGACGTTTGCTGTCTCCATTTTGTTTCAGTCCTGTTACAGAAGAAATAAAATTTCTCTGTTGACTGTTGCAAAGTTTAATACACAAAAAAAAGGACGCTATAGTCACATAATGACGAGCTTCATCGAATACTTTGTATATTGGTCTGCTACACATGACACATAGTGGCTCAGGACACTCAAAATTCTTCTTTTCCATTGTGGTCATTCTTAAATCAATATATGAACACCATTGTTTTATCTGTAAAGTGATTTCTGTGCGGTAGGAGCAGGCTCTTGCCAAGGACAGTGTGAGGTCTCTATTTTTTATTTCTATGTAGGTCAGGTTGATTGGATTGGGTATCCACTCACCTGGATAGGTGGTGTGTCTGAGTGTTAAGTCCATAACCTTGCCACACTCAACTGCGGATTGGCGCTTATGATTCTGTCTGGACAGCAAGAATAAGGACGCATCAGAGCCAATCAACCCTTAGAGCGCTAAATGCCAATATTGTTGCTCAATGATGTAAGATATCAAAATCAAAGCGGTTGAAAACCTATCATGTTGCGACTTGTTTAAAAGAGCTCCCGGGAGCTCTTTTAAACAAGTCGCAACATGATAGGTTTTCAACAGCACAACATAATTAATTTATATTTTTAAGAAATTTATTTCAGTGCTCTAAGGGTTCACATCCAGTTCAACTAAATCTCCTGTTCAGTGTGCCATGCTTGTGTCTTTTCTTCAAATGAGCTCAGTCAATCTGCCAATTATTTTTCATTCTCTTATAAGGCATTTTGGCAACTGGTATAAATTCTGCATGGAATCTGATTGTATTTATTTTCATTGTCTCTCTCTGATACTGTATTGTAGTAGGACTATGGTCACATGGCATCAGAAGTGAGGGTGACATAGTGAATTAATTGAAGGGTTTGTGGGTATGTGAAAGTTTTCCTGTATTTCTAAAACTCTTCATCCATCCCTGTCTACATGCCATGGATGGAAGTTATGAATCTAAACTGGTCATGAGGGCTAAATATTGAGCAAAGAAATTGGTTAGTTTTTGATGCTAACTGCCAGAAGTTCATGTTAAGTGCGATCTATTTGGCGTGCACTGATGGACAGTAAGTGCATCATTGTGTTAAGTGTACACCAGCAACTGTTTAGTTGTTTTTGGTGTACACTGAGAGATGTTGATTCTGTGTCTGTGTTTACTTAAACACTGAAAATGTTAAATTGATATTTGATGTTTGAACAAAAATATTGAAGTGTTATTTTGTTCAAGATGATGTCAGAGGTGCATTTTGTGCTGTAAATTCTGTTCATTCTTGTCAGAAACAAGTCAAAGGGAAATGAGCAGAATGTTATGGGCATACTCCTTGATAGCTGAAAAGTCCTGTAGTATAAGTATAAAGAATATTCATGCTAACTGTGGCTAAGATGTGAATATGTGATTTGTTTTGCCGTAAACATACTTTATTCAAGCTTCCAGAGTTGTTTTGGAAATTTCAGACATCATTTACTTAAGACCAAAGGCAATAAATGATCCATTTTCAGGTGTTTATGTTGTAAATTCTGTGGTTTACTATCAGGGTTTTAGTTTGAAGAAACCCAGGTTTTCTGTTTTAAAAGATGGACTGTAATATATTGACTCCTATAAGCTAAGCATGGTCAATTTTTGTTACATTATAGGCACACATTTTTGGAAAGAGCTTATAATTTTCTAACATTTTAGGTAAATATGCCCAAAAGCTTTGCTCTCAAATTCCTTAAGTTGCTTCTCTGTCTTTGTAGCCTTACCTTCCTTTGAGTCTGATAGTCCTTATTCATGAAATGGAAAGCATGTCTGCACTTGAGAGATTCGTAATTTGGGGGAAAGTGGCAAAGATTTCACCAATAACCACAGAAGTGTGTTCAAGGTCTGATTACTTTACCTGTTGTTTGTGGCAGTTTGTTCTTATTCCCAGAACATTGCCTTTAGTTCCTCAAAAGATAATAGAGTTGGGTATTGCTATTCGCCGTTGGCATCTGTGTGCCATTAAAACCTGGATCCCTTCGGGCAGAAGAGCGGTTATTGTTGTGTGTGTAAGTGATGTGATGGGAGAATCTGTTGCTCCGTCCAAAGCTGTTGTGATTGATGCAAGTTAATGGAAAGGAAGGTTTCCATAAGTCTCTTATAATAAAAGGATAAGTGAGAGGTTTTCATTTTAGTATATATCTTCTCTTTGGGCCTGAGCTGCGTGCCTGTGTCCATTAAAAAGATTCAGGACTGGCTTTATTTGACAGGCCCAGAAATAGCGCTGTGTGTCTCGGAGAACTAATCCCACATCCCTGCAGTGGCCCACATGTTATTTGGGCTCAGCTTTTCATTTTTCAGACCGTATTTCTCCTGAAATCTTCTATTATTATTACCAAAAAATATATGCACTTTGGGCATTAGAGTGTTGGGATGGGAAAATGTGAAAAGCAATGTGTATTGCTCTTAAGGACTGCTATAAAAAATATACCTCAGACACATTTCAGAGGGCCTGAACAATTTGTCCAGTTGGTTTTACAGCCTTAGAAGTGGCAAAAGCCATCTATTTAGTTTATCATTGCCTGCTCCTAAACTCAACCGTGCACAAATCAGGCAAGTAATAAGTGGGAGAAGTATGTTTGCATTGGTGTTTGCATGTGACATTCCGTCTCGTGTAGGTGCAGAGCCCGTCCGGGAAGAAGGTCCCCCTGAAACAGCAGCTGCTCCAGGTCATCGTGCGCTTACTGCAGTACCGCATGCTGCTCACAGGTATATAGCGCACGTTCTCTGAGAGTCTGGAGGAACCAGCACTTCTTTAATGTGACATGAGGATATTTCACATCGTATAACGCAGTGCTGTCTAGAAGTGTAGGGGCTGTGACCCTGTATTGAAAATGCTGCAAGTTTGAGAAAATACAGGATGAAACAGCTGCCATCTAAAGCTTACAGTCTGTCCTTTAACCTTAAATTCATTATTTTCAAGTCAAGTAGCAAAAAAAAAAAAAAAGTAGGTCACTGTCCTAATATTTCAAGACTTAATGGTACATCACAAATACTCAATGGCTGAAAAGTTTGGAATCACTTGTCATTGAAGTAGTTCCAGCTACTTCATTCAATAAAAGTGACCATATAATAGTTCATTATGTTAAAGAAACACCAGAATGTGCATTAACATTTTATTTTTTAATTAAATTATTTTGGGAAAACAGTTTTTGAATCATAAATAACACAGTTTTTTATTTTTGTGATTTCTCATCAGAGTATTCCGCGTGAGATTTTTAATCACTGCTTTGAGTAAATTTTAGGCCTTTGGGATGTTCATTTTACTGCGGTGTTATTCTCAATTAATTTGCACATGGACTGCAACATTTCCTCTTCATGTGTTTTTGAAAAGGAGCACACTTTACAAAGTTTGCCATCCTGGTGATCCCACACCAGCCCTACGGGGTTTAAATAAAGTGATTGAGCTGGTCACTCTCAATTTTGTAAAAAAAAAAAAAAGTCCCCGCAGAGTTTGGAAGTAATTGTTGGATCATTGTCTTACACAATGGTTCTTCCATTTAATCTATGTGAAAATCACCAGTGATTCTAAATTTTTCACTGGTAGTGAATATCTCGTTTCTATAACTGTCACTCCTTTTATCAAAACTTCATTTTAAAAAAAGACTATATTCTATTCTGTATACACAATATGCTATTTTGCCTATACAGTGCGTCGTATGTCTGTATGAATCTCATACAGTGAACATTTCTTCACTTCCAGATTACTTAAACAACCTCTCTCCGGACTCCAGTGAATATGAAGATACACAAGGTACTGCCAGAACAATTTCTCTTTCTTGCTCTCTCTCTCTCTCTTCTGCACTCTCAATCTCTCAATTCATGGATTATTCATGCAGCCTAGCTGCTTCAGTATCTTCTTCCACTATCACAGCCTGTTAGCTACTTCCAGGCTATTACCCCCTGACACTTTGAAGAAACACGCTGTTGTGTGCGGAAAAGACCCCATTGTTTCGGAGCAGTGGGGCATTCATCATGGCACATACGGGGTACGGACAGGTGGGGGTGGGAGCGTGGGGTAATGCTTAATCCCAAACACAGCAGCTTTCATTTACTGTGTCAATCAGAGCACAGACTTGTTTTCAGTGTGTCATTGAGCTCTTTCAGTTTGTGTGTGTGTGTGTGTGTGTGTGTGTCAGAGTAAGCTCACTGTGTGTGTGTTCCCTTGTGTGTATCTTTGTGTCTGGTTTGATGCTTTCATTAAGATGTCAGTCCTGCTGCCGGACTCCCCACCCCCAGCTCACTTTTGTCTCTTTCGCAGCTGCTCTGGGGGTGGTCTCAGAGGTGGCAGACCAGGCCAATGACTGTCTGAGGGATGGGGTGAGTGACCGCTCCCTGGCTGACCTTATGTGACCTTGAGCCTTCTATTCTCCTGTGTCACTTTGCTATTATCTTAAAGCTACCTTTGTTGCACTTGTTCTTGAGTATCTTGGTTCTGTCTTCACAGCAGAATTAGTTCACATATATTTTTCAAACTGTTTGGATTTGATCAAATTAGACTCAATACTGAGAGAAAAAAAACCCCAAATTCTAAAGTCAGACTGCCTGGTCTTTTCGAATGAAGTTCTGAAAGATGTTTGTTATTCTGTCCGCACTCAATTAGTGTAGTACTTCAGTATTTGAGATTCAGTGGAGGTTATCAGTCAAGTTTGGTTCATATTCTCATATCTCACTATTAACTGGGTATTAATATTCAGGTGGTTTATTTGTTGCATTTTGTAACACACGTGAAATGTTGACCATTTTCATTGACTAGTTTTATACCTGCTGAGTTTCGGTGTCACTGTGAATATCTCTTCATTTGGGCTAAATGTATCTCAGACAGTGAAGATCCCTGCATGCTGCCGGTTGAATGATTTTTGTCTCATGCTGGTTTAATGAGCTCAGTGCATCATGTCCAGCTGTGATTGGCTTTCACAAATCTATCACTGACTGTACTGTAGGTTGTGTGTGTACCACATTTATGAGTGCTATGACAGGAAGAAATGATTCCTGTAGAAGTCTGCATGTAGAATCTCTAGAGGGTTTGGTGTGAGGGAGGATGTAGAAAAACAAGTGACCCGTCCCTAGTGTCCCCAGTGAATCTCTACCTACGAAGAAACAGAACCCCTCTGTTTTTACCTCTCCTAATTAATTGCTAGATCCTCTCCTCTAGTCCTGTATTTCGTAGTGTACCTCAGTCTCCAGCACTTGCTGCTTCTTTCCTTCTCTCTTTCTCTCTCACTCTCTCCTTATCTCTCTTCCTTTGAATTTCAGGAGAACTTGCTCCGCCTGGTTCATATTGAGTACAGCGTCAGAGGCCAGAAAGACTTGCTCCAGCCAGGAAGGGTGAGTTCTGCTCGGCCTGATAAGGACATTGTTTTTGTACAAGTTTTGGGTCGTAAACAGTGGAGGACATTTTCTAACTTATGTAATTAGGGAGAATCCAGACCCCTGCCCCTGGTTGTCCCACTCCCTGGCAGGATGGTATGTTTTAAAGAGGACTGTGTGGAAATACCCTTTACCTTCTGCCTGGTGTCCTTATCAGGACCACCTACATCAAGGCTGCCAGTTAGGAGCGGCTGACCGGAGTTTTGTTGCTTGAAAATCGTGGTGTCTGGTTGGGTTTCTGTATATGTACGAACTTAAAGCAGCTGTCATGATTACTGCGCACGCTCGGGTTTGACTGATGCAAATGAGTAAATTAGGCCATTTCGCGCACGTGAAAACCGCTGCCCTGTATTGATCATAGTTTTACTAGAGGCTTTACTAGAGATTCTCATCAGCAAACTGCAGAAATGAGCATTTCGGCAAACCAAGGCTCCCCCTTTGAAGCAAGTGTCCATGTTTTGTTTTTGCCACAGTGTTTTTTCCGCCTTTGTGAGTTGGATTTCAGCCACATTTTGACTTTAGATGCGTAAACTACATCTTTGGGTGACATGAAGTCCAGATTATTTGTTGCCCGTTAGTTCAGGATAGTGCCCCAAACTTTTATCAGTGAACTAACATTTCGTCTACAAAAGCGGGGAGAAAACGACCTGTTTGCCTCGGCGAAACAGTAGGTCATTTCTGTGGAGAGGCTTGTTCGGCTGAAGCTCTAGAATAGTGCTTTGATTTCTCAAATTTTCAAAGAAAAAAAAAAAAGCCTAAAACCTGAGTAACTGAAATACATGAATACAAGGCAAAATTAAAATGGATTAGCAACGATGGAATCTGATTTTGACTTGCAGTCCAGCAGATTTGCTTTGTTTGTTTGTTTTTGTTGGGCTGAACAGAAAACACCACATAACCCAAGCAGAGTGAACTGACTACACAATAACGCCACTAAACACAAGTACTGTCGACTGAACACAAGAGAACATGAGCACTGGGAGACGAACACAGGAGCGAAAATGCTTTCAGACTGGCATATAGCAACCACTGTTTAAAAGACACCTCTGAATTTGAGTTCATTTCAATGTCATGCAAGTTCAGGACAACAACACAGAGAACGAGGGAGTGGGGGGGGGGGTCCTAATTGGGAGCAGCACATTCAGCACACAGAGTACTGTATGTCCTCACGGGAGAACATGCCTCACACACGTGTGCCTAGCTGCTTTTGGATGGCTGTTTCTTATCCTTCTTTGTAGTTCTCCTCAAAAAATTGTCAAGAAAAACAAGGTGCAATGCAAACAATTGCAAACAAGGGGTTGTTGCCATGCAAACAGCCTCTGCTGCGTAGCCACTGTTGTCAAACATATGTTTCCCTGGTCACATTTGCTTCAAAGTCACTGGGCTGCTTCTGAAATAGCTGCCTACATGTGTTTAACAACTTACCAGAGTTATGAAGAGCTGAGAGGAACATGTTTTTTTCTCTCAGGTCTGACTTTCTAGTGTAAAATGAATTGCATTTTCATTTTATTTGTTTCAATGTGATGAAATTACCTCAAAATGCACGCACATTGGTCGGTGATACTTGATGGTGGCATGTTTTTTGAAATATTTTGCAGTAAAATGTATTTATTCATGTTTCTTTTGTTTTGTGTTTTGAATGTTTGCAGTAATCATAAAAATGTTGTCTTCCCTGTTCTCTTCATTGAATTCTTATCTTGCTCCTGCCAGTTGTAAGCTGCTGTAGGTGTTTTTTTTCTTCATGCATCATATTGTTTGTTTTTCTGAATATAAGTTTGGGCACCCTTCCAGTCATGGTTTTATTGGACTAATACTGGTATTTTTTATTCATAGTTTTACAGGATGTTTAACTGCTGAACTTGTTTTTTTTTTTGTGCTTTGTGTTGCTGTGAGTGAAACTGTTGTTTTGTTTCGGCGGGCTGTTTGTGCCTTCCAGGTGTTTTTGAAAGAGGGCACCCTGATGAAAGTGTCACGGAAAAGCCGCCAACCGCGCCACTTATTCCTGGTGAGTGTCCCGGCTTGTTTTACGTAGCTGGGCTTTCACAGACTTCCCTACTGCAAGCGCCTTTATTGAGCAATTGAGCGAGGACACATAATCACCTTGTTTAAAGAGGAAATCCCTGACTACTTATTCACCTGAGTTTTCAGTTCAATGATTTCTTCTCAAACGCTATGTTTGCGGCATGTGTACAGCAACCGTCTTAATCCCCCAAGTGTCAACTGCCAGGTGCCTTTACATCACAGCACTTGACAGCCCCTGCCATGGTAACTGATGATGTAATAATACCACAGTTAATGTAATGAGACGAGATTTTCGTTCTCTCCCTAGGGCCCAACTGTATTGATGTACGTACATACATGCTCGACGCCTGTACCACAGCGGGTATAAAAGTGTTTGATTGCAGCAGCAGGATGTTAATGGCTCCGCCGCTGGTCTCTTACTGCTACTGTGCCACCTGCTGCCGTCAGGTCCCAGCACCATGTGTTACTATTAATTCTGAAGTGCACGCATGCATGCAGACGTACAGAGACAAACAAGCACACATGCATATATACTGGAGCGTGCATGACCACATTCACATGCACGCGCATGGGCGCACGCAAGTACATGCTGTTATGCATGCACGTGACCAAACTCAGAAATTCTCAAATATATACGCATACACAGACACATGAGCGCACATGCACGCACGCTCATCATGCACACACATGCCAGTTTGCGTACACATGCACGCACACGTACACGAACACACATGCTCACACACACACTCACACACGCATTCAAACTGACCGCTCCCCCAGCCGTAACATTACAGAACATTGCCTGCTCGGTTTACGGCATTCTGCATTCTTCAGGCTGTATTAGCAACGCTCGTGACCCATTAGCACAGTTGAGTTTTTGCACTCGACGCAGTCGCTCTCTCTCTCTCCTCCATTTCAATTCCGTCAGTTTGGCCACCCCACAAATGCGGCGAGGCGTGGTGTCGACGCCCGTCTCGGAGGCAGGGCAAGGCTCTGCGAGTATGTGTCACTGTCTGTGGAGGGCGGTAAGGACAGCAGGCTCTCGCTGTTATTGAGAGCCAGGCTTCCTGGCAGGATGTTTGGTGTGGGTTACTGCTCGCTGCTTTCCTGTCCAGGGACCTCACTGACAGGTCTGGGAAGGTCTCCCAACACTGGGAAGAAAAAAGGAAAACCTGCGTCTGGGCCCAAAATGGATAAAGAGTTTGGGTCTCAGTGGAGTCCTTTCAGTACCCAAAATACCGTACTGTTGGGACACTAGTATCAGTCTTGCAGAGCATAAACAGGAACTGGTCGGGGTGAGAGCAGAATAAAGGCAGGCGTGTACCTCTGAGTAATGTTTTCAGGCACAAGCAGGTCATAAAGCAGTGTGCTTCGAGCATTCCGTTTAATTTGCCAACTGTTAAATGATGGAACTAATGTGAGCAGCAACTGCTTGGAAACAATTATCAAACTCGATAATGCAGGAGAGCTTCATCAAGCTATTGAGTTTGGATGCAATGTGACTGCGCAGAGATTTAAAATTCACCCAGCTGAAAAGTGAAAATGTGTTTGGGAAACGAGGGAGTAAGCACTGGCTTATTTGTATTCTACAGTCTCCTCACCTCTGGAATCATTAATAAATTAGACATTAATATTTCTTTATAGATTCAGCGCTATATTATTAGCCCTCTTAAGCCTCCATACCATGGGACAGGTGCTGTTTTGTGGTCCATTTTGCCTGTGAGGTGAACAGCAGAGGCTCTGCGTGCTGCTCAGGGAGGAATTCTGGTTTGGTCACAAAGCCAAGCTTAACAGAGTGGCTGTAATACTTGATGGCTAATGGGCTAATATCCCACCATGTGTCACTGTAAGTGTGCCTGCACTGTGATTTCAGAAGTTCAGGCAAAATGATGCTTTTAGCTTCACCTCGTGTACAAGCGAGTGATTACTGCCTGTGTTTGTGTGTGTGTGTGTGTGTGTGTGTGTGTGTGTGTGTGTGTGGGTGTCCGTGCGTGTGTGTATACGTGTGTGTATGTGACTGTATGTGTGTATGTGTGTTCGTATGTACTGTACATGTACAACCCCAATTCCAAAATAGTTGGGACAAAGTGTAAATCTTGAATAAAATCAAAACGCAGTGACTTTTAAATCACACCAGCCAGTATTTTATTCACAATAGAACAGAGATAACATCGCAAATGTTGAAACTGAGAAATTTTACAATTTTATCCACAAAATGAGCTCATTTCAAATTTGAAGGCTGCGACAGGTCTCAAAAAAGTTGGGACAGGGGCCTGTTTACCATGATGTAGCATCCCCTTTTCTTTTTAATAAAGAGTGGAGGCGTCTGGGCATTGAGGAGACCAGTTTCTTGAGTTTAGCCATTGGAATTTGAACCCACTCTTGTTAAATACAGGCTTCCAGCTGCTGGAGAGTTTTGGGTCTCCTTTGACGGATTTTTCGTTTAATTATGCGCCAAATGTTCTCAATCGGTGAAAGATCAGGACTGCAGGCAGGCCAGTTCAGCACACGGACTCTTCTACTACGAAGCCATGCTGTTGTAATAGCTGCAGTATGTGGTTTTGCATTGTCCTGCTGAAATACACAAGGCCTTCCCTGGAATAGATGTTGTCTGGAGGGGAGCATATGTTGTTCTAAAACCTTTATATACCTTTCAGCATTCATGGTGCTTTTTAAAACATACAAGTGTCCCACACCATATGCAGTTATGCATCCCCATACCATCAGAGATGCTGGCTTTTGAACTGAACGCTGATAACAGGAGGGATGGTCTTTCTCCTCTTTAGCCCGGAGGACACGACGCCCATGATGTCCAACAAGAATGTCAAATTTGGACTCGTCTGACCACAGGACACTTTGCCACTTTGCTACAGTCCATTTTAAATGAGACTTGGCCCACAGAACACGGCGGCGCTTCTGGATCATGCACAACAGTGGCTTCCTTTTTGCATGATAGAGTTTTAGGTGGCATCTGTGGATGGCACGGCGGACTGTGTTTACTAACAGTGGTTTCCTGAAGTATTCCTGGGCCCATTTAGTAATGTCAATGACAGAATCATGCCAGTGAGTGATGCAGTGGCGTCTGAGGGCCCGAAGATCACAGGCATCCAGTAAAGGTCTTTGGCCTTGTCCCTTACGCACAGAGATTTTTCCAGTTTCTCTGAATCTTTTGATGATGTTATGCACTGTCGATGATGAGACCTTCAAAGCCTTTGCAATTTGACGTTGAGGAACATTGTTTTTAAAGTATTCCACAATTTTTTTACACAAGCCTTCACAGGTTGGAGAGCCGCTGGCCATCTTTACTTCTGAGAGACTCAGCCTCTCTAAGACATCCCTTTTATAGCCAATCATGTTACACACCTGATGCCAGTTAACTTAATTACTTGCTAAATGTTCTTTCAGCTGATTCTCTTATATATTAATTGCTTTTTCAGCTCTTTTTTGCCAGTGTCCCAACTTTTTTGAGACCTGTTGCAGCCAGAAAATTTAAAATAAGCTCATTTTGTGGATAAAAATGTAAAATGTCTCAGTTTCAACATTTGAAATGTTATCTATGTTATAATGTAAATAACATATTGGCTCGTGTGATCTGAAAGTCATTGCATTTTGATTTTATTCACAATTTACACTTTGTCCCAACTATTTCAGATTTGGGGTTGTATATGTGTATGTGTGTGTCCGTGTGCGTGCATGTGTGTGTGTGTGTGTGTGTGTGGCGTAAGTGAGTCATGGTGGATGCTGGATCAGAGGAGGTATGAGTGATGTGAGTTTGAAAATGTTGCACTATATGAGAGGCAACATGAGTGTGTGTGTGTGTGTGTGTGTGTGTGTGTGTGTGCATGCGTGTGTGTGCATGTGTGTGTGTGTGAGTGTGTGGTAAGTGAGTCATGATGGATGCTGGATCAGAGGAGGTATGAGTGATGTGAGTTTGAAAATGTAACTCCGTATGAGAGGTGGCATGAGGAGTGTGTGTGTGTGTGTGTGTGGTAAGTGAGTTATGATGGATGCTGGATCAGAGGAGGTGTGAGTGATGTGAGTCTGAGAGTGTAACACTGTCTGAGGAGTTCGCCTCATGAGGGGGGGTTGGGGCTAGATTGATGCATCAGAGGCTGAGTGTAATTTATGAAGCAATAAGTAGCCTGAGTAAAGTCAGCAGACGAGCCATCCGTCACCTCCTGGCATTGAAAGTCAAATCTGTTACCGCTCAAAAGGACGCTCTGACAACTCGGACCGTTCTGGGGCGGAGAGAGAGAGGAGGGGGGAACTGGCGTGCAGATGAAAGGAGCAGAGGGGGCTGTTTGATAGATGGAGAAAGCAGAAGAAACGGTGACGTTGTGCAGGGAGGGAGAAAAGGATCCCGGATGGAAAAAAGAGAGGAGGAAAAAGGGACCTGCAGTGGGAAAGGAGGTGAAAGGGAATATGGAGGAGGAGAGACGCGAGGGAGTCTCAGCTCTATGAGAAGAACACGCTTTTCCTCTCTCAGGGTTGTTGATGTTGTCCTTGTTGTGCCGCGAGCCCCACCAAAGCTCTCTCAAAGGCGTCCCAGACTCGCCAGGAGAATACCTGGATGTCGTTTTATGAGCAGCGGATGTTTGCTGTATTCAGAACATTCGTGTCAAATGATCTCATGCTTTCCTCATCTGTCTGAATGTAGTTTTTCCCCTCAAAACAGCAGTTTTGAGCTTGTTATCACTTACTATACTCCCAATGGCAGAATTATACTGATTACCCTCAAACAGAGACTTTGCTCTGTCAATCCAGAAAAGGGGAAAAAGGGCCGGTCATGAATTGTGGCAAGCAATGTATAGAAAATCTGATGTTTTCTCAGTAACTGAGATACGTGATTATATTTTACATAATACTCTGTATAAGGTATGTTTTATTACTAAACTTGTAACTCCCAAAGGATCATTCTGCATAAACGAGGCAGTATAGGAAGATTCACTCAGTAATATTTATTGAATGCATGTCAGGTGTGGACTTACCTCTGTGCAAATATTTGAAAAGCACATTCGAGTTAAAATATTTTATTGGAAACTGCTGACCATGGCTTTCAATGTGTGAAACTGTGCAAGAGAGCATTGTTACACTTGGAACAGTGGATGCTGTCGATGGTTTATTTGGAAACTCCCTCTGTGTTACACGCAAACTGTGAATCAACCTCATATCTTTGTGAAACACTTGAAAATTAAGATTATATCCAAGTTCACTGATGATGTGTGACTGTGGGGAAAAAAAGGATCTGCAGTCGAGCATTTTAATCTTATATCGCCACCTTGTGGTATAGTGGCTGACAATGCAGTGGATTGAGTCGAAGCTCAATGGTTGGGATTCTTAGTGTAACCGATTGGTTTTGTTTCCTGACAGATGAACGACATGATGCTGTACACTTATCCTCAGCAGGACGGGAAATACAGACTGAAGAATGCGCTAACACTTATTGGGATGAAGGTTAGTCCTGAATTAAATGGGCAGCGGTGATTGAACTGCAGTGTCATTAGTCATCTTGTAATACAGACTTCAGACCTACCTCCGCAGAGTTGGTTTGCATCCCCACCTCATACCACGCTAATGCATGTATTAAGATTGGGGTGCAATACTGTATAATATTTAGGACTTGTTATGGGTGCAGTTTGTTTCTATCCAAGTTTTATATTTTGGAGGATTTGTGAGTATAGTGAACTTACATTCAGACTGCCTTGCAGCAAACTGTCACTAAAGCGAATGCATGTTGTTTTGCTATCAGCTGCTTGTGAAAGTTTGCTAAATAAGATGTGTAAAATTTAGGTTTAGAGACTAAAATTCTGCCCCTGTATTTTGTTCCAATCATCCGGGTTTTTCAAAATATTACAAACCTTCAGCCAGGAGGTAGAACTGATTAATTCAGCTGCATACTCATGGGTGAAAGAAACATACGACAGTCCCAGTGTTTTATCCCTCTGGCTAAATGGATGTATGTAATGTTTCTAGGTCAGTACGCCCCTGGTGGAGAATGTGCAGTACGCCCTGAGGATTGAGGTGTCGGACATCTCCATCACACTTTCCGCAAGGTGGGTCAGGCTTACCGTCCCCGTGTCCCTCACAGAAGGTGCCCGGTGCACTTACATGTGCGTCTGACCTGTCCGTTTCTCCACAGCTCGTGTGGGGAACGGGAGGACTGGTACCATGTACTGAGCCGAACGGTCGAGGAGCAGAACAGGAGCCAGGGAGCCTGCAGTTCTTCCAGTGCAGAGGTGAGGGGAGCTGAATGGTCTCACCACCGGCCATCATCTGAGAATTAAACTTTACAGGAAAATGGGACATGGTTTCAGTTTCTAATTGTGGATAATATACAGTACATTGTGATGACAACGATAAAAGGAGCATTTGCCGTTTGTGGGGAGTTCTTTATAGAAGGTGGGTTATAGTAGCAGAGAATTGTAGACTGTCAGTTGCCAAAATAAGTCATTCATGATCATATGGTGACCAATGCTTTTCATGCTAACATCACAAGCCAAGCAGCAGTCGTAAATTGCAAATTACTTCAATACTTTAACTATTTAAAAAGTAATGAAAATAATTGCGGGTACTCATTCACTATCTTGGTATTATTTGTTCTTTTACTCCTAAAGCAACCTCTGTTATTGTGTGTGGCGCTAGAAAATCTAGGAATGGTTTCCCCAGAGGGCTTTTATGTGGCTTTTATTACAGTAAAGCAGAATCCTATGATCTACAGTCTGAAGTGGCTTGGATTTTCTATATCTCCCATGTGACTGAATATTGGTATACCCAGTGCCAATATGCACATTCTCCATTTATTATGCATTAGAATTTTTCTTTTAATAGGAAAAGTGAAGGATTCTTTACATTGGATGGCCCACCTAACATCTGCTCCATAAATGATAAGCACTTCACAAATGGCTCTATGGACCAATACATTATATTTAATCACGAACTTTGTTAGTTTTTGTCTCCCTTTAATGAATTCCAAAAGAATTATAATCTCTGGTGTCATATTTTTGTATTTTATCTCTCAGGCTCCAGGATAATCATCATTGCCAGTGTTTAATTAGACATACAAATTGGTGACTCTCTAACTCCTGTTTTATGAAATCAGATAAAATACATAATCTCCCTAAAGCCATTCTCCTCCAGATACCCTGTGACCATAACCACATTGTAGTCAGTGTTTTTCCTGAGGGAACATAAACAGAATAGTTATGCAGTTTTCCTTGTTAAAGTTTTGCTATTTAGTGTTGATTGATACTCTTTGATCAAATCTATTTCATTGGGTCTATACTGTACATCTCCTGCCTTCCAAAATTTACAGCCCTCACATGCACTATTTATTGCATGTTTGGCCTATAAAGATTAGTACCCAAGACCAGGACAAAATTAGATTTCTGTATATCCAAAATGATGGTCATTTGTTTAAATTTAAGATGGTAATATGTCACCTTTCACTGTGTAAAGTGGTGACCTGGTAAATATGATCCATTTCACCACAACCAGATGCGTCAAATGGAAAAAAAACTCCTCAGTTAAATCAACAATTGCCAAATGTCAAGTATCGAATTCTTTAAGCACTTGGATACGTATTACAAAACACGCAGTAATGAGCCTTAGTGAGCTGGGGCAGTTTTACTTTTTGTGCAATCATTGCTATTCTCCTTAAATGTTGATTTGAAGTATATTTACATCCCTATATTTAGCAACTGTTCATGTCTTAGTGCGCTCAGTCAAAAAAATGCATCACAACTTTGCCAATAATTTCTCTGCAATGAATAATATATATATAAAAAAAAAAAAACATTTTCCTTTCAAGTGCATCATGATGTTGTAGAATACTGGTTTAGGG
Source organism: Gymnothorax javanicus (assembly GCA_029692085.1). Taxonomy (NCBI): domain Eukaryota; kingdom Metazoa; phylum Chordata; class Actinopteri; order Anguilliformes; family Muraenidae; genus Gymnothorax; species Gymnothorax javanicus. The sequence continues at coordinate 64,353,024 of CM056203.1, read as the reverse complement.
CCAGAATTTAACCTCTGGCATGCACTGTCACAAGTTACATTCATCCAGAGTACTTTCATTGGATAGTCTGTGTTCTGGTACTAAGTAACACAGTGGTTGTCCTATAGATCTACCATCCTGCAGGTTTTCACTTGCTCAGCTGCTTGACAGACCTGCCAGCTTACACAATGAGGTGTGCCAAATTAGGGTGGCAACACAAATCTAAAAGATGCTTGCTCTACAAGAAGTGTTGAGCAACTCTGTGGCAATGTGTGCGATTTTGAGTGGGGTAAGCTGAACGCTCGGTATTCCACAGGCCCGGGAGAAGGCATGGATGTCTTTGGGGGAGACGGCCCCGACCCTGGTGCCTGTATCCCAGGTGATGATGTGCATGAACTGCACCTCAGACTTCTCCCTCACCCTGCGCCGACACCACTGCGCTGCCTGCGGGAAGGTGAGAGACCCCGAACTCTGACCGTGAACCGTTTGTGACCATACCTGTCTGGGGCGATGCAAATGTTGAACAGTCTGAGCAGCTCATAGGTCTTCTCTCATGAGCACTCCCATGTCCGTTTGATTCACAGATTGTGTGCCGAGGCTGTTCCAGGAACAAGTACCCACTAAAGTACCTCAAGGACAGGATGGCGAAAGTGTGTGACCATTGCTATGCTGAGCTGAAGAAACGAGGTAGACTACCCAATCCATACAGTACACTCCCTCGTGACAGAGTAACGTAGGGGATTCATCTTAAATAGTGTTTCTCAGTCCAATAAGGATGATGTGTACACTGTATGAGTTGATGCAACATTTACAACATTTGGGAATTTTCAAGAGCAGGCTTGACTTAAAGCTAGATACCATTGAGTCACTGAGTATCTGAAGTGATATATTCACAACAGTAAAAAGAAACTGGCGAGCCTAGTTGGGCTGAACGGCCTGTTCTTGCCACTCATGTTATGTTATGTTATGTTATTTACTGTTTTACAGTGTAGTTGATGAAACAGTCTGAAATTGTTTTCTTCATAGGAGGCAGCGTTGCTGAAGCTAGCGGAAATGACAGTCCCCGCCCCAACCGGTCCAGCCGTCCCCTCTCTGCCGTCTTCCAGAACATTCATCCGCCCAACCTGTGGAGACACAGGAAGACAACTGTCCCTCTAAACCAGGTAACCACAGCCAAGACGTTTCAACCACGCTGAACAAGTTTATTTGGCTAAACAGAACACTATACTTTGAAATGCCACTTTATTATTGTCTGCTTACTTCAGCTTTAGCAAAGCAGCGCAGTGTATACACTCTTACACACATCTTTATTACTATGCAACTACTTGTGCATCCACCAAAATTTTGCACTCTAGCTATTGTTACACCTTCTAGAATATCAACACCATTCAAACTTTGAAATGTTCAGATGATCATGTTGCTTCGAAACAGGGTTGTGGTATCATTTTTTTCAATTCTTCGATCAATTTTTTTTTCTTCACAATTTAAAACTCATGTCTCACCCCATTAAATCTATTAATTTTCAGTGATTTTCAGATGATGCAGCAAGTTATTCAACTCATATTGCTCTTTCATACTTTCAGCTGGAAAGTTCATTCAAATTTTAAACTGTTCAGCTGACAGTACATTATTTACGAAATGCAACTTTTTGATATGTCTTTTATTTTTAATTTTTTTTTTTTTTTTTTTTTTTTTGCTGCTATTACAGTCTGAGTCTATGAAAAGGAAGGTCAAACCCAGTGCTTTTGAAACCCTGTCTTCTCATTCATACTTTTAGCTACTTTTATTTTCAGTTCTTGCAATCTATAGGCAGCCATTTTGTGCTGGTTGCTCTAAGGGAGATCCTCTCTGTCGTTCTGTGGCAACAGGTGGCAGAATCGCCAGAGGGCTCGACTGGCACTGGTCTTCTACACCGCTGCAAGAGGAACAAGAGGAACTGGAAGAAGCTGTGGTTCCTTCTCAAAGACAAGGTGCTCTATGTGTCCTCAACTCCTGAGGTGAGGGGGCACAGAGTTCCCCTCCCCCTGGCAAACAGTTTTCACACAGTCGCAACAACAGCCTTCACTCTGAGTGTCTGCAACTGATGGTGACCCCCTCCCTCCCCTCTTCACTGCTTACAAATGGAATACTGCTTTCTCTCCCTCTTTCTCTCTCCCTCTTTCATACATACTTACCCCTGCACTCACTGTCCCTCTGATTCAGGACAAGGCACCACCAGAAAGCCTGCCACTCCTTGGATTCACTGTAAAGCTGCCTGACAGACCAGTGGAAGAGGAAGCAACAAATGTTTTCCAGCTCTACCAAAACAAGACCCTGTATTACACCTACAGAGAGGAAAACAATACAGCACAGAGGTTAGATAAATGCCAAATCATCACAGCATGACGTCTTCTCCACAATCCGCACTTGTACATATTCCACTCTTTCATACTGCGATTCTGCGCATTGTCTGAGAAAAACAGGATGTGTGCTGTAATGATATTCAACCCCATTTACAAAAAAATTTGGGACGCCGTATAAAATTTCAATAAGAATGGTATGCAATGATTTGCAAGTTATTTAAATCCTATGTTTAATTGGAGATAGTGCAAAGACAACGTATTAAATGTTGAAGCTGAATAATTTTATTGTTTTTGAAAACTATTTGCTCATTTTGAATTTGATGCCAGCAACATGTTTCAAAGAAGTGGGATGACGAAAACAAAAGACTGGAAAACTATAATCCAGACATCTTTTTCAGGGGAAGGTCTTTCTTATTTCGGGGAGACACTAGTCGAGCTTCCAACGCATGTCAAGCTTATTTTAAGTGAATTTTAGAAAATTCATTCAAAAGAAAATTCGAATTACCTGCATTTCCATCAACTGGCTTGGAGCGAATAAATTCAGTTAAAGTAGGTCAGTTTCACCACAAGATAGCGGTAGAGGGCACTCGTAAACGTACAGAACAGCAGAAGAAGAAGAACAGGTCGCAAACCAGAGGAGAAACAAACTGAAGTGAAACAACTGGAACAGAAACAACTGGAGGGGAAACGAGATGCTGTAAAAATGGAGAGAGGTGTACAGGAGTTGTATGCAATTCAGCAAATCATCATAGAGCCATTCTTTCAGCTAATGATTGCAATCTTTGATGCTGTCCGGAGACGAAAATGGAGTCAAATGCTAATGCACGCGGCAGCAGCAAGGCAGCTATGTCGGAACTCGGTCAGTTAAGGCCACGTAAGCTGTTTCCATCACCTATTATGCACATTAACTCTTCATCGCATGAGGCAAAAACTACCTCAAGCAAGCGTATAAACTTTTATGCAACTTAGAGGACGTTTATTCACATTTTGCCATTTCCATCTGCTTTTTACAATGCAAATTTTCCAAATGGCATGAGAGTAGTGAGAAAAGGCAACTACTGCCAAACACCACATGCTGCATGTATTACAACATGGCTCCATGGTAGAAGAGTCTGGATGCTAAACTGGCCTGCATGCAGTCTAGACCAGTCACCTTCTCAAAATATTTGCTGCAGTATGAAGGAAATAATATGACAAAGGAGTCTGTGAAGTAATCAACAGCTAAAATCCAACATCAAACAAGAATGGGGAAACATTTTGCTTTCAAAGCTGCAGCAGTTGGTCCCCTCAGTTCCCAAACGCTTATAGTGTTGTTGAAAAACCAGGAAATGCAGCATATTGGTAAACATGCAACTTTTTTGAAATGTGTCGCTGGCATCAAATTCAAAATGAACAAGTAGTTTTCAAAAAACAATACTTTTTTTTTGTTTTAACATCTGATATGTTGGCTTCACACTATTTTTAAATGAAGTATTGAGTGATTTGCAAATCATTGCATTCTATTTTTGTACATTTTACACAGGGTACCAACTTTCCATCTTTAGTCCAAGCATACCAATTTTATTATCTCACTGCTTTTTCACTTTATTTGCTTATTTGCACACGAGGTGAAAAGGTTAAATAGGTTGTGTGCAGGAAAATGTATCGGGTTTATATCGACTATCCCAAACCATCATAGAATTTGCTCTATTACATTAATTGTCTATAATGAGGACAAATATGTTAGCTTTGCAAAGTGACAAAAGAGGTTCACCACAAATGTCCTTTAGGTGGTTATTGTCAGTAGGTGAAGGCAGGTTCAGGTTACCTTGCCTCTTGGTAACATAAAGCATTCCACAGCCATTGAAGGACTGAACTTCTCATTCTCCTCTGCAGGTGGGTCAATGCCATAGAGGAAGCTACAGTCTTATAGCAGCAGTCCTCTTAGAGGAAATGTCAGGACCCCATATCTGACACACATGCTTCGCCTTCCAGAAGACCTTCTGAGCTGCTCTTCTCTTCTACTGAACCTGTCCATAGCAATGCCTGGATCTAAGAAAATTCAGAAGAGAGATTTTTTTTTATGTTGGAGACTATCCACCGAAGGTATTCCAAGTACCTGGAATTTCAAGACACAAGTTTCTGTGCACTGAAGTACTTCTACCCAGAACTTCTTTTATCTGACTTTCTATTTTTCTGCTTGGGTCCTCGGATAGATGCCCACCATCTGTGCCAGTGTGAAACTGAGACCTAGATGGTATTCTCTGGCCAGTCAAAAGCCACTGACTCCTCTTATCCTCTGGAGATGATCTGTACAGTGTTCCCATACGCAGCCTCAAATGCAACAGTTTTGTACAGTCTGCTCAACTTATGCGATGTATGATACTTTTTATTGCTGCTACTCAATCTATTGTTCATTCATTTACTGTAGCCTGGCTGGAGGAAAGAGTATAGGTTTGTTCTAATGTCACGAAATCTGAGGATCACACAGTAGCGTATCAGTCGTTGATACAGTTTCTCAGTGTTTCAACCTGCAATGTAAATTTTTTGATACCTGTTTTAAGAAGAACATATCCAAAAGCTTGTCAGTGGTGGAATAACCTTAAATAATTTAAGAAACATTGCAATAGTCAGTGCAGCCAAGTGAGGAAGGGCCCTTGTCTTCCTGTAGTTCTTTTAATGGTTATAGTTTGATTTTTTTATTCGTGTCTAGTAAAAACAATTTATACTTTGCCATTCTACACAGTGAATTTTGCTTGGATTTTCACTCACACCATTCAGAAAAATCAGTTGGATCCTTTGCTGGAACTGAAACATTGAAAGCATATTACTCATAATGGATATTATCCACTTTGAGGTCCATAAACATGTGGACAGTTCACGCCACATGATGGGCTGGACAGTAATTTGAAGGTCTTCACATCCTCATAGAGTCAACCATTAAGGATTTACAGCTTTTTATACTTGTGTCACTGTCTAAATACTTAAAGACCTCACTGTACACTCATTTCCATTATTTTCTAGTATGCAGCCACACTTTTAGTATGGTATTTATTGAGATCTCATGGTAAAAAAAACACCCTCGAAACCCATAGGCCATAGTGCAATACTTAAACCACTGCGCCGTCTCCATGCTGTCGATGACTCTGTATTTGCCAAGAAGGTATGCATTTGTATAGGGTATGTGCAAAGTTAAATATGGATTACATTAAAAATGATTATCTTGAAAGCAAAACAATTGTGACATAGTATGTACACAATATTAATTTTGTTACTTTCCCGCAGAGAAGGAAGGTTGGTATAGGCTACTTGGAGGGGATGTTTATGGTGGGGTGAACTGAACTGTGACCTGATGAGCAAGAACATAACTATTTATAAAAATACTGGCCTGTAAGCCTAAGCTGCAGGACACAAACATAGGAGCTTTTCTTTATCATCTGTTACACTTTAGTTGTGTTTTTAAAAATGTTTCAGGAACTGCAGGGATTCTGTTAACAGGTAAACATCATGATTCATCGTTGCCACCTTGTGGATGTAAGGAGTCTTTTTTTTTCTTCTTGAGTTTAAAAATATTGATAATAATTATTGTGTATTCTGATAAGCAAAATATCCTAGGTTGTATATGACATCAATTCCTTCCCCTTATTTTCTTTGAAATACCAAAGAAACATAACTCAAGCACTTTTTACAAATAGTCTGCCTGACGATATTGACTGCCTGGTTGTCAAAGGTCTTACCTCCACAGAAGGAAGATTTTCGTAAGGCTAGATGTGCCCATTTCCTTTCCCTGGTTCCTGCATTGTTTTCTCTGTCTAACAGTAAGTTGCCTCTCATCCAATACCATATTAGGAGTGCATAGCATTTTATCTGCAACATTTCAATTCAAATGTTACCTTGGGATGCTGGAAATGACTGTCAAAAATAGCATCTAAGAAAGTTGTTTTTAGGCAAT